>JAPTHN010000014.1:3133455-3653455 GCA_026936325.1 Platynereis dumerilii
CATGCTCATGTCATATTGTGGAATTTACTATAAAATTTTTGATTCTAAATCAGTAAAGTAAGTGCTAGAAAATATCTGTCATAAAATGAGTCTTAAAGCTGTTTGTGGATTAGCGTTCCAAACATTTTCAAAATTAACTTTCAACTTTTCAACTTGGTTGTGTGATGTCACTGGCTTTTAAAAAGATGTTTTTTTTTGTATCAGTTTTGGTTAATCAGTTGATTCAGTGCTATCACTTCTAGCAGCACAGGTGACAATAAACAAACTAATAAATGACTAAAAGTATACTTAATCTAATAAGAAGATTAGGAGACCAACAGAAAACTGTCGATGATGTGGCAAAGCCAGTTTTCAAATTGAAAATAAGAAAAAGTGTTTGTTCTAATATACAAAAAACGTCGCCATTGTTGAGATTTACAGACCATGCAGACGTCTGTAGGCCATGTATTTTGCCTTCTTCCAGACGTCTGTTGAATGTGTTTTCTGCTCTTCAAACCACTTACAGACCAGAAGTAAAAGAGACACATGCTATTTTAAGACATCTGTGCTCTATATAAAAAACAGGCTATTTTAAGAAAAATCTGTAGGCTATATCTTTCGCCTGTTTCTAGACGTCTGTAGGCTTCATATTTAGCCTATTTTCAGACATCATTATGCTGTATTTTTAGCCTTTTTTTCATAGTGAATCAAACAGCTGCATTGATCAGTTTTGTTCTTACAGACAAACGACTTTTACAATTTCAAAAGATATAACAGATGGTCTGCGCAGATAACAATTTGAGCAATTCCAAAAGTCTGTTAAGGCTCTCAAATGGACTTCTCATATCATTTGATCCCGTCTGGATTATCAGAAATACAGGTGATACAGACGACTGGATCACCGTATATTCATTGGTCTGTAAATAGTCGGTTTTGCACCCTCCAGACATCTGTAGGTGTTATTTGGGTCAAACTTTGCTAAGTCTGAAATTCTTGTCTCCAGTGTTTAACAATAATTCATGATGACAGGAAGGTACATGCAGGGCCTCTTGTTGTCATTTGTCATAGACAAGGATATTAGCAAAACTTGCAACACAAAAAAAATACACTGTATGAGGCAGGTTATTTTTATCCAATCCAAAATAGCATTGAAGTGGCCAACCCCCCTGAAAATGGCTTGTCTCTTCCAACATTTTCTTTGAAAGATCACGTCACAAACACTACTGCAGGATCCTGATTCCATCAAACTCTTCCATACATGGAGACTTGACTATCACTCTTCTAAAATCTAGTTACCAATAGCTGAAATATTATTATGTATAAGAGCAGATGGTTTTTTTTTCAATGTCTCCAATATTGCGTCACTATCATCATACCGGATTTGTTTCTTAATAAAAATGAAAGAGACACACATTCTGTGAGAAAACCTTGTGTCTGACGTTGTTTGAGAATCCTAGAAAATAACTGCACGATCTGTAGCTCTGTATCATTTATGTAAACCAAAATATTTGAGTACTTCTGTTGGCATGTCAGTCGTCCAATCTCAATTTCTCATTAGCAAATGCCTTGCTGCTCTATTTTGACTGCATATTTCTGGGCCAGAATCACTTTAAACATGTTTCTAGTGCTCGTAAGTCCATTGCATGCACATATTGCCAGACTGCCAGTTTCGCACTGGTCCCAACAAAGATTTTTACCCAAATTATCATTAGCATCAGAACAAAAATGCCTTATTGCCTTTACTTCACTAAAAATGTTTTGCAGGTGACTGGAGTCGAAATTGATTGAATATTATCAATACATGTTTCAACAGAATATTACATAATATTACTTGCTCTTATCGCCATCTACTCTTATGTCTGCTCTTATCTCAAACTACTCTTATCTCCACCTGCTCTTATCTCCACCTGCTCTTATCTCCTTCCTATCTCCACTTAATCATACCTCCGCCTAATCATATATCCACCTACTCTAACTGCAAGCTACTCTTATCTCCTCCTGCTTTTATTTCCACCTACTCTCGTCTACACCTGCTCTTTATCTATGCATTTCTCCACTTAATCGTAGCTGCCTACTCTTATGCCCACTTGCTATCAACTCAACCTCCTCTAATCTCCAATTTCTCTTATCTCCGCCTTCCATTTATTCTGCTTGCCTGCCTACTCCTATTGCCACCTCATTGTATTCCAACCAACTCTTATCCCCACCTGCTCTTGTCTCCTCCTTCTCTTGTCCCAACCTGCTTTTATCTCCACCTTGTATTATCTCCATATAATTGTATCTCCACCTACTCTTATCTCCACCTGCTCTTGTCTCCTCCTTCTCTTGTCCCGACCTGCTTTTATCTCCAGCTGCTCTTGTCTCCACCTACTTCATCAACTCTGATTGCCGCCTATTCATACCTCCATGTAATCTAAAAGCAACCTACTCTTATCACAACCTGCTCTAATTCCCACCTTGTATTATCTCCATGTAATTATATCACCACCTATTCTTACCTCCCCCTACTGCTTTCTCCATCTACTCTTATTGCCACCTTATTGTATCTCGACCTACTGTTATTGCCACCTTATTGTATCTCCACCTACTCTAATCGCCACTTACTCTTATCTCCACCTAACTGTATCTCCACCTACTCTTATCTCCACCTGCTCTAATCTCCACCGGCTCTTATCTCCACCTGCTCTTATCTCCACCCAATTGTATCACCACCTACTCTTATCGCCATCTGCTCTTATCTCTACCTGCTCTAAGCTCCATTTTCTCTTATCTCCACCTACCCGTACCTCCTTATGCTCCTCCTGGAAACCACCTACAAAATCTAAATACTGGCAGAGCCCCCTGCCAGTTATAATAACATGCGTATGGTTCTTCTGTAAATGCATGCCGACTAATGGCATTATAAAGTGCTCACACTTAAAAACGCACACTTTCAAAAAGGTTAAAAATAGTACTTTCTCTTCAAGTATCAAGATGAAAGTTTGAACACTTCTAGTAGTTGCCATCAGGTGCATTCATGAAAATTTACAAATCTCTCAGTGCAGTACTTTTGTGTCAATTAATTTGTCGTGGTTACTGTTGAAAATGCAAGTCACAAAATTTCAATATCCTCTGATCATTAATTTCAACAACTAAGCTTTTCCTTCCACAATATGGTGAGGAACTAGAAAAGGTGGACAGTTTCAAATATCTGGGTCATATGCTTACTAGCAAACGTAAAGTGCACAGCAAGATGACCGAATACCTGTCGGTGCAAGCTAACAAGGCACTTTTTGCCCTGCAAAGTGATTCAAAACAAGTCCTGGGACATATTGACCCAATTATATCTCTGCGAATGTTTGATACTTATGTTCTACCAATCCTTGAGTACAACAGTGAAATATGGGGTAGTGAAAAACCTGCATCTGAATTAGAAGCTGTGCAACTCGGCTATCTAAAACGTATGTTAGGCGTAAGAAAACAAACACCATCTCTGGCTGTTTATGGTGAAAGTGGTAGATTTCCATTGCATGTTAGACAGAAAGTTAGGATGATCAATTATTGGATGAGATTAGAAGATGCACCAGATGGCAGCCTGTTAAGGAGATGTTTGCAAATTCAGAAAGATGCTCATATGAATAGAGCTAATGAAACTAATTGGTTCAGTAAAGTAAAAAACATTTTAAGCACCTGTAATATTGAATATGAAACCAGTAACAATACAAACTTAACAATCAACAGTATTTGTAGAAAGGTGAAATTAAAACTTTACGAATTAGAACAGGAACAATTATTCGTATCAATAAATGATAGTACACAACAACCAAAACTTAGGACCTATAAACTTTTTAAGACTGAGTGTAGATTAGAGCCATATCTCACGCAGCGACAAAACCGCAAGATGTTAACTAAGATTGCCAGATTCCGGACTAGTTCTCATAGTTTACGAATTGAAACAGGTCGACATCAAAAACCAGTGACTCCTGTAGAAAATAGAACATGTGAAAAGTGTCCATTAAATATGGTGGAGGATGAAATCCATTGCCTTATAGTATGCCCTGCTAATGAATCTTTCCGGGAAAATTTGTTCTCAACAGCTACTAAATTTATCAACAATTTTCTGTCTTTGAATGATACTGACAAATTTACATCAATAATGAAAAGTAAGGAACCTGACCTACTAAATATACTAGGGAAATTTTTACTTCAGGCTGACGTCTAAAGCAACATATCTCCTACATCCACATGGTCAAAGAACAGAATCACGATAATTATGAAAACAATAATAATAAGCCTACACTTTACACTTTAATGAAATGAATTAATTTTAACATTTAATGAACTATTTAGAATTTTTTTTTCTTTTTATTGTAGCATTGTTAAAGCAACCGTGAATGTTATATGATGCCAGTTTTGTAAATAATGTCTGGAATATGTAATATCATTCATTGTTAATTAGACTATATATTATTTGTTTTTTTGTATGTCTGTTGCTCTGGTCTTAATCAATTGCAATTTTACTTCATTACTATTTGGGTGGCTGGAACCTAGTTTGTATTTCTTTTAATCGTGTGTTTGGTGCTCTTTTATCTTTTATCTGAAAGTTTTATTACTCATTCTTGAATTTTAGCTATTTATTGCATATATATAATTAATGTTTTGTATATAGTTTATATATGATTAATATCGTTTGATTTTAAACATTACAAATGACATATGTATCAACTGTGATATTTGAAAATGTCAATAAAAGAATATATATAATATTTTTTTTGATAAGCCAGGAAAGTTTACAATTATACTTGCTTGATGGGTTAGGGAAAAGAGATATTTGACCAAACCACAATTAAAGAGGATGAAATTAATAAAATTTGAGTGTCAATGCTGACCCACCCCCTACAGGAGACTTTTGTCAAAATCTTCAAAAAAGATGTTTTATTCAGATTTTTGAGAGTATTGATATGGAATGATTGTCTCTGTATTGTGTTTCTAAAGTGAGAAAGCAAAAGCCCAATAATTTAACAGCTTTGGTTCACATGCTTCACTTCCAGATGCTGAGTCCTACAGTTTGAGTTTTCAATTCAAAATCTGCTTTATCATTAACTTTTTTTTCAAAAACTTCCGTGGGGCAGTTTTTGGATGTCCTGTGCCTGTCATGTGAAAATTGCATAAGATTAATCCTATCCAGTATGCTACAAAACCAATATTTCCATTGGTGCATTTTGTGTTGAAGTGCACTTAGTGAAGTTTGTGACTTGCATTTTGCTAATAAGGACAGGAGGAGGACACGGCAATGAGGTGAAAGATGATTGAAACAGCCGTCCAACACAAGCCTAGGTGACCCGGCAAGAGTTGGATTGGAACCCTGGACCCAGGGATTGGCAGCCCAGTATGCTACCGCTAGACCAACCCTCCCCCCCCTCATCTTACTAAATAATGTTAATGGATGAATGCAACGACAACTAATGATAATTTTCACTTGGGTCTAATAGTATAATTTATTATACAGTTATCGCACAGCAACGAGTGCAACATAAGTTTTTATGGCACCGAGGTGACTAATATTGCACGAGGGCGCAGCCCGAGTGCAATATTAGTCACCGAGGTGCCATAAAAACTGATATTGCACGAGGGGATGTGCAATAACTGTTATATCATATGGTTTTTTTTGTGTCAAATGCAAAGAAAAGGGCTGGAATTCCTTGTCAAAACTGTCCTTGTGTTTCTTTTGATCCACCTTTTTATAATTATAATGTATCTCATCAAAAGGCAATAAATATTTCACTCACAAAAAAAATGTTCACACTTTCGGAGTGGAAAAATGATTTACTTGATGATGGATTTTATTTTAGATTTTTTTCTGAAACTTTATAGCAGACTTTAGACGTCTAAACACAAAAAAATCGGAAAAATGCTGTTTTTGGTCACTTATTGCTTTATTCTGGAAATAAAAATAATATAATCAGTACAAAAAATAGATATCCTGATAGCCCTTAAAAAGACGCATCTTTTGCCGCAAAAACGAGCTTTCTAGCTGCCTCCGTTGCCGTACAGTGCACTTTTTACTAAAATCGGAAAACACAAATTGTTTGCCAGCCTGTGGCTGCAGCAGCACTGAAACGTTGTGCTTCCTCTCAGGTCCGTCCCATCTCTCACATGTTAAAATGATCGTGCAATATAATGCGTGCACTATCGTAGAATATTGCACGGCTGTCAGCCAATGAGAAGCGAGTATTTCCGCTAGCCATATGATATTACACTTTATAGCAGTTACCATAGAAACAACAAAATTTATACGTCTTTTGACTTAAGATAATGTGTGCATGCATATATAACATTGTTCATGTTTTATCTTAGATTATAGGAGGAATTGAGTATCCTCATGTGAAATCAAAGTTGAATTGGCTTTAAAAGGTACTTTTTGATGGTTGCCATGGTAACAAATTCATATAATGATAATTCTGCTTATATCCCTTGTAATATAATTGTATTGATAAGTTGTTGTCAGGTTGATTAAAATGCACATGATCAGGTAGATCTAAGGTCATACATTTTGCTTGTATGTGGAATGGACAGCATATTTCAACTGTTGCCATGGTAACAACTAAAACTGAATTTCTTAGTGTCAAGTTTTATCTCAGAAAATAATAGCATAATAATTTTTCATGTTTCTGCACAATCAAGACAAATTAATTAGCTTGGCAGAGCAGAGTTTTGTACTTTTTTGCTCAAATTGCAAAAAATTGCATTTTTCAATGGTTATCATGGTAACAGTAAGAAATTTATGAACTTAATATCTGTATTTGAGTTGGTACAATAATAATGTGCAACAACGTATCATATTTGTCTGCAATTGAACCATGACAGGGGCCTGAGAGTAAAATTTAGATATTTTACCTGATATGACTTTCATGTGTTTCTGTTGCCGTAGCAACATTAAATATGATGTCATCCTAATAATTTTTTACAGGTAGCAAGAATGGAATATGATAGCTGTTATTCTGAAAAAAATTTGTCATTATACCCAATATTGTGTAAATGCAGCATTGCAGAACTTGTTGAAGTCAGTAATTTTCATAGAGTGCATCAGAAAATGGTTTCCATGCTAACAGATATATTTCATAACCATAAATTACATGTGTCATTTGAAGGCCCCAGGCCTTCTGAAGATTTGACCCAAAAATGAAAATGATGTGATTATTGTACAGTCCTCCACATAAAAAGAAATATACCATTACTGTTTCCCAGAAATCTGTTGAAAATAGCACATCGTTGCCATGGTAACTCATTTATCTCAAAACCTATACCACAATTTGATAGTACAACAACCTGAATTTTGACGGTCAAGTTTCTGGCTACAAAACGGAACCAAATTTGTGATGTTGTCCGACGGGCCCTACGATTTTCCACATTTTGGCCCACTGGCTCCCCAACTAATAAGGAGAAACAATAAGGAAAAGACATAAAGAGAGCTTTCTACAAATCTCCCTTACAAAAAAACTACTAAGAAAAATAAGAGGGAAACTGTCTAGAAAAAGAGTTTGGAAAAACTTTATGTCGGAGAAGAAACGAAAAGCAGCCATTTGCGAAGTGATGCATCATGGGATACATAAACAGAACGTCGCGGAATGCCAAGTTTATGTCAAGGGCTAACGGAAAAACAAAGTGATTGTATTCACTCACCAGCCTCAAAGGGAGAACAAATGAACAACTACCAATAGACGGGAGTAGTCTGCAGAAATCGGATGTTGGTTGGTATTCCGAGTAGATAATACGGGATATTATCAAAAATCTACCAGAAATACACCTGAATGATTTTGGAGAATACCATACAAGAAAATAATAGGCCCTACACCAATAAATGTTGCACTGTCAAGTATTATTGATACTACAATGATTAACAACAATTTACCAAGAAGGGAGTAAATTTCATTGGTTTTTGAAGAGACAAAATAGAGTTGTGAGAGCCTGCAACACCAATCTCTTCCATATGGCACAACTCTCACTTGCTCAGCAGAAATAAGTTACAAGAAACTTCCTAATTTACAACCAATGATGTCTAATCAGAAAGATGTTTCTAATTCAATTAGAAAAATCATCTCCTCAGAAACTTCTATAACCAGTGCTTTCAAAAACCTTGCCAATATGGACAGGGTCTTGAACTTCTAATGACCACTGTCTGAATCTCCTCTTGCAATGCAAAGTGATACTTTCCAAAGTTTCTGTATTGATATCAATGGTTCTAACAATTAAATGAAAACAGCAATAATATCACAGAGCAAATGCCAAACAGCCCGAATCTCGGACTACAAAGAAATGACAGAGAATGTCCTTTTTGTGAGGAGCTTGGATGGCGGCCATGGCAAAGTCAGCAGATGCCATATTAACTGTTTGGTGGACTGTTGACATAATTCTCATGGTTGGAAATAACGAACAAGATCTCCAGAGAAAGTAATTCATTATCCGCAATGAAAAAGCTACAATGCCAGGGCTAACAGCTATGCCAATATTTGTACGGGGAACATAAAGCTAGGATATGGATGGTCCCCAAGATTATCAAAAGCCAAGCAGACATGTACAAGCAGTATCCAGTGAGTGAAACATACATTTAGATAGCATATCTAAAGATTGCATATTAAAACTCAGCATCTTTAAAGAATGAAAAAAACCTCCAATTTCGTATTTTTCAATGACAGTGAAAGAAAAGCAACATTTTAATGATGGTTACAATCAAATTGTAGCATAGAGAGTCAGACAAATAATATTAGTCAAGTGATCTTCCAACAACTTATCATTTCAAACACTGCACTTAGGATCCAGTAAAACATCAAACTTCCCTCATTTCCAATTCAGCCAAACTCTTACAACTGCAGTAACTGAAATTCAGGAGATACATAATTATCAAGTGAACCTTAACAAGCCCATTCATAGAATTTTACTGAAATGACCAACAACCATTCAACATAACAAATTTGAAGATTGTGGTCAACTGCAGGGGTATAATGTTGAAAGACTGGCCCGAAAACTAAAACATGAGACAAACAAAATTTGCTAATCAGCATCACATTCAACAGTACATCCATATCTATTGCATCACGTAATTTGACATTCAGGATAAGAAATACGATTTGTCTTTCTCAGCCTAAAGAACAGAATTTGCGAAAAGGGAAAGACATGGGTGTATATATATATATGCATTTCACTGGGTGCAGCGATGGTCCAACCATTACCTAGAACCAACCTCGGCTTTCGGATTGCCAGCCTTCTTATCTACCAGGTCATCCTACATGTATCTGACAAGTCACCACCAAGTTATGCATAGGCGTATCAGAGGGGGGGGGGGCAGGGGGGGCCATCGCCCCCCCAAAAGTTTGGGAAACAGTGAGATTCGGGCAAAAGGGCTAAAAAATTGGGCAGATGATTAAATATAAACTACTGACAATTAACAATTTCAAGGCAATTTAATTTGACATGTTTATAAATTTATAACATGAAATTCGGGCAAATGTCTCTCGCCCCTCCCAAAAATCGCACGCGCCGTACGCCTATGAAGTTATGTTCATAACAGAGCAGACTTATCTGACCAATACCGTCAAAATATAGTAATCAATAACAACAACATGTCACCCTGGCCATCTATATCAGTCACTTACACATGAGTGAAAATTCAAATCTAGCTTAACATGCTCTTACGAACTAAGAGGATTTCCTCCTAACAGGATGAATCTGGGCCTGTTGAGAAGTAACCTCACAATGAAGAACAATTCTCAGCTCCAAATTTGGGACCCAGAGTATATATAATTATACAATTAAGAGAATAAGTCAAACATCCATGATGAATCTAAGTAGACCTGCGTCTTCATGATATTTGCATTGGATCCACCGGTCTTTTGTATGAGTCTACTAAGGCAAGTAAAAGAAAAGTGCTAGGGAGCCTGATTCCCTCCTTTCCATACGAGCGTACCAGAACTTATGATATTATGTTTCCGTAAAAGGGAAGTCAAGACACTATCCCGCACCATAATCTAGACTGCCACGGATAGAATTGCTACTGAAATTACGTTCCTGCAGATATTTTCACATAAAACACTTGAACAAAATGTATATTGGATGATAGCAGCATATTGCACTCCGATGCAAGATCACTCCAAGAACACAAGTGGTTAACCCAAGGGAGATAGCACATACATAAAGACAAGTGGGTTGGAAGCAACTGGGGCTGTATATCTGGTTCAGTCGAGCGCCCAAGGGGTATCAAGGCCCCAAAGGTCTGCCTGCTGGGCAAGCACTATCAGGTCCTGAATGATCCTGCCATTTGCGAGAAACAGGGCATCGCAGAAGCAGTCCATCATCCCAGACATCAACAGCAGTCTCATCATTTGACTTAGATCGACGCCTTGGCTGGTTCACATTCAGGCTACACCCCTACAACTAGGGGTCTACACCGGTTCGATAAATACCGGCCGTACCGGTACAGTCTGGCCGGTTCCCGTACTGGTTTTCAAAGCAGCACTTACGGTTCGGTTCAATAACGCTATATCCAGCTAAAAAACCCATTTTATTGCCGAGATTTGACAGAAAATGTCCACAAAATCATGAAATGAACTCGAGCGCTTCGTCATCTTGACGTCGGCTCTGAAGCGAGATCGACTTTCCGGACCAAAAATTCGGTTTTGCGGGATGCGTATTTCTAAAATGCGCATGGGGCCCGAATTTGCGGAATTACGGTACGAATCGTGTATCGATCAAGTGTATCGATGATACGTAACGTATCGAATGTCGGCAACGATATAGAGCCCTAATTGGAACAGCTATAACATTACACTAGCTGCTGTATAATCTGTGTTTCGGGTCAGCGCACACATGTAATTATCAAGCAGCCCAGTATAGTTCTGCTGAGTTATGCGAGCTGGACATGATTGGCAACTGTGACATGCCGAGACCTCGAAGCAAATTTGACACCAGATTTGAATAGAATTTGTCATTCTTCACCTGAATCACTCCCCTTACTGTTGTGAGTCAGTTGTTCAATAACTTTGTTGCTTCATATTTTTCTATCTTCTTGTATTTTTTCACGCAACAAAATAATTTGATATTGAATTTGAATAAGACACAATCCTTGCCTGAGTTGCTTTGTATGTCCAGATCTTTCCATCAGGAAAGGCAATTTGAAAGTATGTCACACAAATAAACTAATTGGTATAATCTTGCAAAATAAGATCTGATAAATTGCTTCCGCAGAAGAAGTTGTTTCGGTATTCTGTTGCTCCTAAAAAGCAGGCCGAAAGCTTCTCCTATCTAAATATACTAAGAGAAATAAAAGCTGACTGTGCTGTGCTGTGCTGTGCGCTAGAAGACATGCCCCAAGGGGCCATCAGGAGACTGTGACACAACCGAGTGTCAATTGCATGAAAGAAGTGAGGCAATTCATGTGAAAATCTCTTGAGGACAAGGCATTCCATTTTATGCATGCAATCTAGTGTTTCTTGAACAGAAGCCCCATGCATGCAGATCTAGCTTACAAGTATGAAACTCCTTCTCAACCATTTCCAACGTGCTTTTAAACATTCTGTCAAATAAAAGTGCAAATTATCTATCTTTATAATTCAAAACAACCTCAAATTTCCATTCTCTGTTTGAATGGAATTCTTACAAACTTGTATTGAACAAGTGAAAAACTTGATTATCCTAATAATTTTACTTTTTTGTTCAATTGTTCTTCAGAAGCCAAAATAATTTACCATTGCAAAGACAATGTCAAAAGTTCGCAAACAAAGTAATTCATTGAGTTGTCAAGTTTGAGCGAGTTTATCAATTTTGCACATCCGGCAAATTTCGAGAAAGCTTTTGGCAGAAAGTGGCACTCAGGGGACCCATGCACATTTGAACACAAATGAATAAACTTTAATGGCTAATATTTTCAATGCAATTCATAATTTCATGAAGATGCACAAAGAGAGAAAAAAATTCCAAAGGGAATGAGGAAACTGCAAAATAGAACTGATCTGACAGTAATTTATCCAATTTCAAATATGATCTGGACATTTATGCTACCAGTCCGTAAGTTTTGTATATGTAGTATGTAGTGAACTTCTCACTGTCTAACCATCACATAAAAAATATATGTTATGAAAGCATAATATTAACTGATTTGAAGGTGGTTCTTCAGGAATTGAAATATTTCAGGGTTATTAAATTAATAAATGGAAACATGAAGATATTAATCACAAGTATTCCCACTTCACAGAAGACAAAGCAAAGAAAAGTGGACATTGGACAAAAATCGAAGCAATCCATTGTCTAAAAGCACTCTCACAGTTAGACGCTATGTCATGCTCACCCCGCTCTCACAAAATGTCAATTTACCACTGCACTTAACATCAAGAAAGAATTTTCAAACTTCCCTCTTTTCCAATTCAGCCAAACTCATACTGTGTGGTCTGCCATTTTACAATTGTAGCAGTTCAAATGCAGGAAATACCTAATAAGTGAACCGCAACAAGGTCATCCTTAAATACAATTATAAGTTAAAGATTGACAGCTCAACCACCTGAGTTTTAATCAAGAAACATTGACCTGACTTATAACTTCAACAGTCATACAAGAATCACCATTTGCTAATCCATATCATAAGCATGGCATTTCCACCCTTCAAAATCTCCTTAAAAATCTTAACTATATTCCAAAACAAGTTTGAAGTAATATCTCCATTGTGAACATTGTGGACTGAAGCCACAAGTAGTTTGGATGTCAGCACAATACAAAGAAACCATTCCCCAAGAGAAACGATGCTGCAGCAGACTTTGCTCTTTAGCAATTTAACAAAGTTGTCTGAAAAGAAATTGCCTGGTTATAGCTGGTTAGAGGCAGCTACCAGCAACTTACGCCGAGCTATAGCAGGCTTAGAGTTATCAACTTTTAATGGTTAAAAGTTAAAGCAACAGTGTAAGTTCTTCTAAGCAGGCAAAAAAGACAGTATGCTGGTTGGTGCAGAAAACAGAGATATAACTAATTTGATGAGAGAAAACAGAATAAGAAATCCCAATTCTAGACAATGCTAGTGAGTACGTATTTTAAAGGATTGTAACGTCTCGTCTAAATTCATCCGGCGTGAATTTTCTTAAGAAGGTCAACAAATACATTTGGTTCATATTATGTTTGATAATGTTTCATGAACGTGAGCAATTCCGAACAGTCAATAGGATGGTGAAGAGAAGAAAATGGATCTGTTGTCTGGGAACATAATCGCCCAATAAAACAATAAAGTATCACAAGAACAATCGAACAACATTTTGTCGATCACCGTTTGCACTGCTTCAAAGATATATCTGTGTTGAATCCCAGATTTTCTAAGATGCAAGACTAATGCCCCACTCTCACGGCACGTTACGCAGCACTTCAGGCGTCGGCGGGATGTCAAAAAAGTTTCAATCTGTTGAAATTTTTTTTCCAAGTCGCCGGGACAGAGCCCAAAATTTTCTTGATTTTTGGGTGTCCGGCGGGGTTTTTTTCAGTGAGAACGACTCAAAAACATCACCAGCGGGATATCAGGACATCCCCTGCCCCTGTGGGGACCTCTCCTGCTCCTGTGGGATATTTTTACTTTCCCTTTGGGACATTTGCAGCCTCGTCGGCAGTTTTTGACACACCGCCGACGGTTTTTTGACATCCCACCAACGATTTTTAACATCCCACAGGCATTTACATTTAGATCTCGCCCCACAGGCATTTAGATCTTTCCCACAGGGATATGATCTTGTCTCTGCCAATTTACAACCTTATCCCACCGTGATATGCTTTTAATTAATTATATAATCGTTATATAAACATTGTGTGTCGCGAGGTTGGCTATCCCTCAGGGATAAAAAGTTCTCCGGTTCTTGCCATGAGACTGTGGCATAATAGATAGACTCATCCAAATTCTGTCATTATGATTGCAATGTTTTGTGAAGATAACAATTCAATTTGCTACCCACTTCAGATTCACAGTCATCTGTTGGTTCCCTTAGATTTTTATTTCATACTAGATCTTTTTGTCCCTTGAAATTATTAAGTAAAACTCGTTCTTGTCAATCACGATTATATGTATTACTTGATGTATTTTCCAATTAGATACTTCAAAAATGTAAGAAGCCAAAAAATACATTCTTGCTACCTCTACAGACAATAGTGCAATATATATTATCGGTGTCTGATTGAAGACGAAGGAAATTTAATGGACAGCCCATTAGATTTTAGCATCATGATTTGATATTAAAGAAAGCAATTAAATTTCAATTTGGAGGACTGGCGTTATACATGTTCATCGCAAACACCACGCAACAGAGAGCAGAAAGATAAAATGATGTGAATCTGAACCACAGAACTAAAGTGGATGCCATATATGCATGATTGACATAAACAATATTTTCTGATGAATCAAACCTTTTCTGAATTTGAATAATGAAAACTGCGTGGGCAGCCACTTAAAGCAAAACAAAAAGCATCTCCCAATCAATGATATATAAATATGCACTCCCAATCAATGATATATAAATATGCACTCTAAAATTCCACATTTCTGCAACTCATATCCCTATCAGCGTGCCTCGGCGGCCCAACGTTGGCCCAAAGCCGGTCCGATGCTGCCGACATCGGACCGATGCCGGGCCGACGCCGGACCGCCGAGGCACGCTGACAGGGATATGATTTCAGAAATGACATTCAGTGGAAGTATGCCAACTTAAACTGCATGGCTCACAAAAAGAACATCATTTTCATTTCCACTGGAGTTGGGAGCAATTAGAATGATGCATCAAGTATTGAAGAAGGTTTTGCAATGTCTGTAAATTTCTATTAAGAAATGCTATCTAAATATGGGCCTATTGCATCATAACAAAAAAATAATGCAGAAAACAATTGTGAAAAACATCAAATGAATCTGCCTAGGGTTTGTTAACCGGGAAATAAAGTGCCCGGAACCGGGAATCCCAGTTTCGGTTTTGGTCATAATCAAAGCTTGAAATTCAGGGGATGTTTGGCCAAATTAAACTTTTTTTTTCATCAAAAATTAACAATTCATGAACAATGGAAATTCTGGATGGCCAATTGCAAAAATAGGGTGTTAATAGGTATTCATACAGGCCTATTTGTGAGATTCATCACTCGAACAGAAATTTATATATTTTGATTCTTTACCAACTGTTGTCTTGTATAAATTTTCCAATAAAACATCTTTAGATACTTTTCAAAGTATCATCTACTTTAAGACCTTTAAGAAAATTAATATGATACAAACTGAAATGCTTTATTGATCAATAAATTATTGCAGTTGTGTGTTCCAAATGACTATTCTTGAAAGAAG
Organism: Platynereis dumerilii; assembly: GCA_026936325.1. NCBI lineage: Eukaryota > Metazoa > Annelida > Polychaeta > Phyllodocida > Nereididae > Platynereis > Platynereis dumerilii. The sequence continues at coordinate 3,148,757 of JAPTHN010000014.1, forward strand.
GATTTATAATTTAATATACATTTCTGGCCATTAAACAGAACATTCTGCTTAGGTTCGCCAAATATAATATTATTAAAATAGGGCAAAATAGAAAATTTCTAGAAACAAGATTTTTTTTTTTGCAGAAAGAGATCATGCCATCAGATATTGTGGGCATATTTATGAATCCTTGTGACAATTTAATGACTTTATTATGTTGAAAATTACAAGACAAGTCCAAAGCGTTGTCCGCAAATGAAGTGACTGTTCATGGACAACAAAGTTCTATGTCCACATAAAATGCTCCGCTGTTGCCTGATACAACAATGTACAATTTTTTCATCACTCTACATCACTGATAATCTAATTTTTTTAAGAAATAAGGAACCAATTTTTCTTGAAATAAAAAAGAAATTGCTGAAAAAGATCATTCCATCAGATATGGTGGGCATATTTAGAAATCCTTAAGACAATTCAATGAATTTTCATGTTGAAAATTACAAGGCCAGCCCAAAATTTTGTCTCCAACCAACTGGTCATGGAAAATAGAGTTCTATGTCCATATAAACTGCTCCATTGTTGCCTGATACAATATTTACATTATAACTTTTTTTTCCACTCTACATCACTGATCTTATTATTTTAATGAATAAGGAAGTAATTTTTTTAATTTCTTGAAAAACACTGTATCCAGTCCCGGTATGTATTTCCCAGTTCTCCCGGTTTCAGTTTTCTGCCTATTTCCTGGGAATTTCCCATTCCAGGGAGTCCCGTGAACAAACCCTAAATCTGCCTCACTTTCATAACCAAATTGCTGTCATACTTGCCATCTTCAATTTTCACATTTTACAATTAAGTCTGTGCAAGGCAAAAAACGCCCTTAAAATGAAAACTCAGCATAAGGAGAAACAACAAGGAAAAGACATAAAGAAAAGCTTTCTACAAATCCCCTTTCAAAAAAAGCGACAAAGAATAAGTAAGAGGGCAGCTGTCTAGAAAAAGAGTTTGGAAAAACTTTATGTAGGAGAAGAAACGAAAAGCAGCCATTTGCGAAGTGATGCATCATGGGATACATAAACAGAATATCGAGGAATGCCAAGTTTATGTCAAGGGCTAACGGAGGAACAAAGTGACTGTGTACGCTCGCCAGCCTCAGAGGGAGAACAAATGAACAACTAACAATAGACAGGAGTAGTCCGCAGAAATCAAATGTTGGTTGGTATTCCATGTAGATAATATGAGATATTATCAAAAATTTTCCTGAAATACACCTGAATGATTTGGGAAGAATTCAATACTAGAAAAAAAAAGAATGCAATACGTAAATCTATGTTGCACTGCTCAAGTACCATTGATACTACAATGATTAACAACAATTAACCAAGAAGAGAGTACATTTCATTGGTTTTTGAAGAGATAAAATAGAGTGATGGCAGCCTGCACCCCCCATCTATTCCATATATATGGGATCCATGTTTGATACAATTAGGAACTCTCACTTGCCAAGCAGAAATAATTTACAAGAAACTTCCTAATTTAAAAGTTACAACCAATGATATCTAATCAGATAGATGTTTCTGATTCAATTAGACAAATCATCTCCTCATAAACTTCTGGAATCGGTGATTTCAAAAACCTTGCCAATATGGACAAGGTCTTGCAATGCATAGCAATACTAACCAATATTTCTGGAACGATATCAATGGTTCTAACAATTTACCAAAAACAGCAATGATATCACAGAACAAATCACACAGCCCGAATCTCGGACTACAAAGAAACGACAGAGAATATCCCTTTTGTGAGGAGCTTGGATGGCGGCCATGGCAAAGTCAACAGATGCCATATTAACTGTTTGGTGGATTGTTGACACAATTCTCATGGCTGGAAATAATGGACAAGATCTCGAGAGAAAGTAATTCATTATCCGCAATGAAAAAGCTACAATGCCGGGGCCAACAGCTTTGCCAATATTTGTACAAGGAATATAAAGCTAGGATAAGAATATGGATGGTCCCCAAGATAATCAAAAGCCAAGAAGACCTTATAGAAGCAATATCTAGGTAATGAACAGATACTTTTTGGTGGCATATTGTTATGTCAGGCAAGTTAAAATGAAATCATTCTGTGTGGATGGCAATCAATGCATTGAAACATATGTAAGGTGTGTCATTGGCTTAAGGAGTTAAGATATCCCTTTTTTAAGAAACCTGGAAGTTAGAAAGTACATATTTTAAGCGTGAACTTCCAGAAAGTATTAATATTTAAAAACTTCATCTTTGAAGTACAAAACAACAGAGATTTACTAACTCTAAACTGACCTGAAAGAATGACCTTTGACTCTTTATGGGATGTTTTGATGGTTTAGGGGAAAAGGACATGAAAAGTTTGGTAAAAACTTTACAACAGCTATCATACATGTTTTACAGAAAAACAAGACATACTTTAGAAGAGTTGGAAGGAACATTATCATATCAGACTAACTGAAACTATAGGCCTAGTGACTGGATTACATGCTTCACTTCACCAAAAACAGAAGAAGGTATTGTAGATTGATACTAGATTCTGACCAAAATTCATCAGCAAAAAGTATATAGATTCAAAACAATAAATAACAAATATCATTCTTGACGTTCCGCTAAACTTTCAAAACATTCATCATAAACAGAATTTTGTTGCGGTTCACTTTTTAAGCACTTTTTTGCATACAAGGTTCAGGTGTAGAAATGAAGGCCATGCAGTGAGAGTTTGGCTGATTTCAAAATTAAAGAAATACGTTTTTATGTTCCAAAATGGAACCTTAATCCATATAATGGTTGATTTTCGTTCCAAATCTATACCTGTTAAAAAATCAGGCACTCTCAAACGTATTTTAAAAAATTTCTTTCAATTAATTAAAATTGACATTGAAAGATGTTGGCGCATTCAGTTCAAAGTTCCTTGGAAAAACTTCTAAGAACCCTAATATTGAAAATCACCAAAGAATCTTTAGATAACTGCAAAAAGGTCAACCTTCTCCTACGAAAAGGCTAAATACACAAAAATGAGAAACTTTTCACTAAACTGCCATGCAGTGTTTTTTTTAGCATCCAAATTGCTGGTCTCAGGGGAAAGCAGGATTAGGTCGACGAGAGGTTTTTTGTCCTGATTGACGAGACAGTTGCAGAGACAGGGAGAGAGGAGACAACTTGGAGGGTTACAGGAAAAGCCAACAGGGACAATAAACACAGAGGTACATGTTCAACAAGCAAAACACTCCAATTTAGTATTTTTGTTGAAAGTGAGAAGAAGCTTTTATTCTCTATTAAGTTAGTACAAGCTAAAATGGTATTTTGTCATAGCAAAGGACTCAGTTTAAGCATGACAGTTACAAGGGGTACTTGTAACTGTAATGGCTTAAGTCATTATGTAAATACAACCAAGTGTCATTGTGAAGAGAAGAAAAACAATCTGTTGTCTGTGAACATAATCTTCCAATAAAACAATGAATTATCATAAGAAAAATGAAGGAATATTTTGTTGATCAACAATATGCACTGATTAAACTATTTCGGATGTGAATCATCAGAACAGCTGTGTTGAATCCCAGATTGTCTAAAATGCAAAACAATATGTAGATGGACTCATCCAAATTCTGTCATTGTGATTGCAATGAAGAACAATTCAATTTGTTATCCACTTCAAATTCAGTCATATGCTGGTTCCCTTAGATTTTTTTTTCATACTATACCTTTTTGCCCCCTTGAAATTATTAAGTAAAACTCGTTTATTGTCAATCACGATTAAATGTATAACTTGATGCATTTGCCAATTAAATACTTCAAAAATGTAAGAATAAAAAAGTTCATTCTTGCTACCTCTATGGACAATAGTGCAATATATATTGTCATCAGATTGAAGACAAAGGAAACTAAATGGATAGCCCATTATATTTTAGGATCATGATTTGATATTAGCAAAAGCAATGAAATCTCAATCTGGAGGTCTGGTGTTCATCGTTAAACACCGCGCAACAAAGAGCTGAAAGATAAAATGATTTGAATCTGAACCACACAGCAGTAAAGTGGATGCCATATATGCATGAATGAAATAAACAATCTTTTCTGATGATTCAAACCTTTTCTGAATTTGAATAATGAAAACTGCGTGGGTAGCCACTTAAAGCAAAACAAAAAGCTCCATCTCCCAATGAATGACATATAAATATGCACTCTAAAATTCCACATTTCTGCAACTCATATATGATTTGAGAAATGACATTCAGTGGAAGCTTTTCTAACTTTAAGTGCACAGCTCGTAAAAGGAACATCATTTCATTTCCACTCGAGTTGGGAGTCATTAGACAGATGCATGAAGTATTGAAGGAGGTTTGGCAGCGTTTGCCAATTTCTATAAAAAATGCTATCTAAATATTGGCTTACTGCACCATAACCAAAAAATAACGCAGAAAACAATTGTGAAAAACATCAAATGAATCGCTCCACAAATTATGACGGAGAATGCAAAAGACCCGCGGCTGACTTTCATGAGAAACAATACAGCGGTTATGGATCTATCTTGTTACCAATCAGACAGGCAAATGGACAACTAGACGGACATACTGTCTAATCCATTGTCACAGGGGGGAACGAACAGGGAATAGACCATGTTCAGCCTTCTTCGTAAGATTTAGTGTATACCAAAAAGAAGGGCAATCATCCCATAATTCTCAACCTGCCTCAAATTGCTGTCATACTTGCCATCTTCAATGTTCACACTTTACAATTAAGTCTGTGCAAGGCAAAAACACTCCTTAGGTGAAAACTCACAATAGGAGAAAAAATGAGGAAAAGACATAAAAAAAGTTTTCTACAAATCCCCTTTCAAAAAGCTCTACAAAGAAGAAGTAAGAGGGCAACTGCTTACAAAAAGAGTTTGGAAATACTTCTTGTCAGAGAAGAAACAAAAAGCAGCCATTTGTGAAGTGATGCATCATGGAATACATAAACAGAACGTCCCGGAATGCCAAGTTAATGTCAAGGGCTAACGGAGGAACAAAGTGATTGTGTACGCTCGCCAGCCTCAGAAGGAGAACAAATGAACAACTAACAATAGACAGGAGTAATCCGCACAAATTGGATGTTGGATGGTATTCCATGTAGATAATACAATATATTTATAGGTTATTACATGGCCGAGAGCTGTATCTCCCTGGTATCATCACCCCAGACCCTGTATCGTCCTGAGACCCGAACTGAAAGTTTGGCAATGTTTGCAAATTTCTATAAAAAATGCTATCTAAATATGGGCCGATTGCATGATCAATCAAAAATAATGCAGAAAACAATTGTGAAAAACATCAAATAAATCGTTCAACAAATTATTACGGATAATGGAAAAGACCTGCTGACTTTCATGAGAAACAATACAGCGGTTATGGATCTATCTTGTAACCAATCAGACAGGCAAATGGCCAACTAGACGGACATACTGACTAATCCATTGTCACAGGGAGAACGAACAGGGAATAGACCATGTTCAGCCTTCTTCGTAAGATTTAGTGTATACCAAAAAGAAGGGCAATCATCCCATAATTCTCAACCTGCCTCAAATTGCTGCCATACCTGCCATCTTCAATGTTCACATTTTACAATTAAGCCTGTGCTAGGCAAAAAACGCTCCTTAGGCGAAAACTCACCATAAGGAGAAACAATAAGGAAAAGACATAAAGAAAGATTTCTACAATCCCCCTTAAAAAAAAGCTACAAAGAAAAATTGAGAGGTCAACTGCCTAGAAAAACTGATTTAAAAAACTTTGCGTCAGAGAAGAAACGAAAAGCAGCCATTTGCGAAGTGATGCATCATGGGATACATAAACAGAACGTAGTGGAATGCCAACTTTATGTCAAGGGCTAACGGAACAAAGTGATTATGTACGCTCTCCAGCCTCAGAGGGAGAACAAATGAACAACAAACAATAGATGGGAGTAGTCCGCAGAAACCAGATATTGGTTGGTATTTCGAGTAGATAATACGGGATATTATCAAAATCTAACAGAAATACACCTGAATGATTTTAGAAGAATACCATACAAGAAAAAAGTAGGCCCTCCATAAATCAGTGTTGCACTTATCAAGAATTATTGATACTAAAACGATTAACAGCAATTAACCAATTTAAGAAGAGAGTAAATTTCACTGGTTTTCGAAGAGTTATGAGAGCCTGCAATATTCATATCTTCCATCTGGGATCCATGTTCGATATTGTTCAGGATCTCTCACTTGCTCAGCAGAAATAAGGTGCAAGAAACTTCCTAATTTACAATATATGATATCTAATCAGTTTGATGTTTCTGATTCAATTAGACAAATCATCTCCTCTGACACATTTAAAACCAGTGCTTTCATAAACCTTTCCAATGTGGAAATGGCCGGTGTCTTGAATTTTTAATGTCCAATGTCTGAATGTCCTCTTGCAATGCAAAGTAATACTTTCCAAAATTTCTGCATCAATATCAATGGTTCTGACAATTAACCTAAAAGCAGCAACTATATCACAGAACAAATCACACAGCCCGAATCTCGGACTACAAAGAAATGACAGAGAATGTCCCTTTTGTGGGGATACTTGAATGGCGGCCATGGCAAAGTCAACAGACGCCATATTAACTGTTTGGACTGTTGACACAATTCTCATGGCTGGAAATAATGGACAAGATCTCCGGAGAAAGTAATTCATTATCCGCAATGAAAAAGCTACAATGCCAGGGCTAACAGCTATGACAATATTTGTGCAACAAACATAAAGCTAGAATATGGATGTTTCCAAGGTAATTAAAAGCCAAGCAGACCTTATAGAAGTAGTATCTACTATCTAGCCTATCTAAGTAATGAAAGGATACTTTTGGTAGCACATTATTATGTCAGGCAAAATAAAGTGAAATCATTCTGTGTGGATGGCAATCATGGCATTGAAACATATGCAAGGTGTGTCATTGGCTTAAGAAGATATCCCTTTTTGAAGAAACCTGGAAGACAGAAAGTACACATTTTAAGCCAGAACTTCCAAAAGTATTAATATTTAAAAACTTCATCTTTGAAGTACAAAACAAGAGAGATTTACTACCTATAAACTGACCTGAACGAAAGACCTTTGACTCAGCAGGAACCTCCTGTATTCTTTATGGGATGTTTGCATGTTTAGGGGAATACGACAAGAAAACTTTAGTAAAAACTTCACAACAGCTATCATACATGTTTTACAGAAAAACAAGACATACTTTGGAAGAGTTGGAAAGAACATTATCACATCAGACTACCTGAAACTATTGTGACCCAATTACATGCTGCACTTACACAAAAAACTGAAGTGAGTATTGTATAGATTGATACTGGATTCTGACCAAAGTTCTTTCCCCGATTGTTTATCATATTAATCATTCGTTAGCAAAGAGTATATCATTTCAAAATATAAGTTACAAATATTATTGACATCAAAAGTACAAAGTCAAAGAGAAAGTCAGTCAGAAGACAGAGGAGGTTAAGGATCACAGAGAAAAAAGCAAAATACACAAAAATCAATAAAATAAAAGAGTCTGACTGGAGAGTATTAAGTTAAACTTTTCATTTGAGGTCTAACAAAAAACTTGTTTCTTTTTGTTGGCCTAAATCTTTACCATTATTCCACAAACCAAATAACCATCTAAAAACCACTTAACCAGTGACTATACATTACACTTTTGTCCAAAACGTCAAGAAGTTCTTCGCAGCGAATAACCACAGTATTTTACTATTTTACTGCATGAACACATAAATAAAGCCTTGCAATACATAGGCCGTAAAGAACCTGATTGAAAATTATTTGACCAATGCCACAAAAACATAATTCATATCAACTGCAACATGTCACCTAAAACAACATGTCACCCTAGCATTGATATCAGCGACTTACACATGAGAGAAGATTCAAATCTAGCTTAATACGCTCTAACAAGCTAAGAGTATTTAGACCTAACGGGATGAATGTTTGGCTGTTGAGACGAGCTCTCACAATGTAGCACAGTGCTTAGGACCAAATTGGGGACCCAGAGTATATGTAATATAATTAACAGAATAAGTCAAATATCCAAAATGAATCCAGTAGACCTGTGTCTTCAACACATTGTCATTGGATCCACTGGTCTTTTGTATTAGTCTAATAAGGCAAGTAAAAGAAAAGTGCTAGGGTTGTCTGCCCCCCTTTCCATATAAATGTACTGTCACTTATGATATACATGTATTAAATTCTATTATGTTACCAAAAAAAAGAAGTAGAGACACTATCCCACACCATAATCTAGCCTGCCACACAGATAGAATTTTTACTGAAATTACGATCCTGCCGATATTCTCATATACAAAACGAAAGGCAATTTGAATGATGTCTTCGCATACAAATAGATAAACTAATTTTGCATAATCATGTAATACAAGATCTGACGAACTGCTTCTGCAGAAGAAGTTCTGTTTCGGTATTCTGTTGCTCCTAAAAAGCAGGCCGAAAGCTTCTCCTATCTAAATATAATATACTAAGAGAAATAAAAGCTGACTGTGCTGTGCTCTGCACTAGAAGACATGCCCCAGGGGGCTATCAGGAGACTGTGACACAACCAAGCGTCAATTGCATGAAAGAAGTGAGGCAATTCATGTGAAAATCTCTTGTTATGCATGCAATCTAGCGTTTCTTGAACAGAAGCTCCATGCATGCAGTTCTAGCTTACAAGTAACTCCTTTTCAACCATTTCCAACCTGCCTTTAAACATTCTGTCAAATAAAAGTGCAAATTATCTATACTTATAATTCAAAACAACCTCAAATTTCCATTCTCTGTTTGAATGGAATTCTTACAAACTTGTATTGAACAAGTGCAAAACTTGATTATCCTAATAATATTATGTTTTTGTTCAATTGTTCTTCAGAAGCCAAAATATTTTACCATTGCAAAGACAATGTCAAAACTTGCAAACAAAGTAATTCATTGAGTTGTCAAGTTTGAGGTTTATCAATTTTGCACGTTTGGCAAATATGAGAAAGTTTTTGGCAGAAAGTGGCACTCAGGGGACAGATGCAAGTTTAAACACAAATGAATAAACTTTAATGGCTAATATTTTCAATGTAATTCATAATTTCACGAAGATGCACAAAGAGAGAAAAAAATTCCCAAGGGAATGAGGAAACTGCAAAATAGAACTGACCTGACAGTGATTTATCCAATTTCAAATTTGATCTGGACATTTACGCTACCAGTCTGTAAGTTTTGTATATGTAGTAGGGCCTATATATTGAACTTCTCACTGTCTAGCCATCAAATTAAAAAATATATGTTATGAAAGCATAACATTAACTGATCTGAAGGTGGTTCTACAGGAATTAAACTAGATGAAGGCAAATTAAAATTTGCAAGACTAGCAGGCCGTGGCATATTTAGGGAGGTGCCTTTGGGCCATTGCCTCCCTATGTGAAGGAAAAGTAACATGGGAAAGATAGCAAAAGGGCCTTGACAGGTTAGCAGCATTGAGTGGCCTAAATGTCATGAGTGATTGCCGGCATTGATTGAAAATGTGTTATACTTGTCAAGAAAATTCAGAGAGAAATAGTCATATGTGTAATTAATGAAATAATTATCACCCACTGAGAAGTGTAATTAAAAGGCAAGAAATGGAAGAAGAAGAACAAAGGCAATCAGCAGGTAGCTTACACTTGATTGCCAGAATAGACTGCCATCATTGATGGCAATCATTGATGGTCATCATTGATAGGAAATGTATGTTTGTCAATAGAAAATTAACATAGAAACAGTCATATTATCACCCATTCAGAAATGGGAATGAAAGTTAGGAAAAACAAATGAGTTGCTTTGTTAAAAACTTACCAGAAGTGTAGATATTTCCCTAAACAAAACTTTAATAGCATTGCAATGTACTTTTGTGTCTTTCCTGTGTCTTTAAGGACAATAAATAGCTTGATTGAAGAAGTTCTGTGCAACAGCATGATGACACCAGCCATATTGGCCCCAAGATGCCACCTAGTGTAATTGAAATGCAACACTGTCAATCTCCATCTAGTGGATATACAATGAACTATTGGCAAAGTGCATGGAGATTTGTGCATTTGCAAGTGAAATACAGCAATTTAATACAGATCTAAGTATAATAATTGTTTGAGAATGTGGCATGTTGCATTATAAAGGTTTAGTTCACTTGACTGACAGGTAGGCAATGTAGAAATACGACAATTGCAGCTGCTACTTGAGCTCATGTGATGATGAGTTAGCAGACAACAAGTGTGTACGTACAAACATTTAGTGTGGCAACAGGATCCTGACAACTTCTAGTGTCTCTAGAGACTAGCCTCCTGCTAGTCTAAATATTTCAGGGTTATTAAATTAATAAGTAGAAACATGAAGATATTAATCACAAGTATTTCCACTTCACAGAATACAAGGCAATGAAAAGTGTATAGTGTACACTGTTTACACAGACAAAATACAAGCAATTCATCGTCTGAAGGAATTCTCACAAGTCAGACGCTCTGTCATGCTCACTCCACTCTCACAAAATGTCAATTTACCACTGAACTCAAGATCAAGCAAGAATGTTCAAACTTCCCTTTTTCCAATTCAGCCAAACTGACACTGTGTGGTCTACCATTCAACAATTGTAGCAGTTCAAAAGCAGGAAATACCTAGTAAGTGAACAGCAACAAGGTCATCCTTAAAATACAAGTTAAAGATAGACTGTTCAACCACCTGAGTTTTAATCAAGAAACATTTAATTGACCTGATTTGTAACTCCCAACAGTCATACAGGAACATATGCTCCATGTCATAAGCATTGCCCTTCAAAATCTCATTAAAAATCCAAACTATATCCCAACAACCAATCTGAAGTAACATCTTCAGTGCACCATTGTGGACTGAAGCCACAAGTAGTTTAGATTTCAGCACAAAGAAACCATTTCCCAAGAGAAATGATGCTGCGCCAGACTTTGCCCTTTAGCAATTTCACAAAGTTTACCGAAAAGAAATTGCCTGATTATAGCTGGTTAGAGCCAGCTTGCAGCAGCTTACACAAAGCTATAGCAGGCTTTGAGTTATCAACTTTTGGTTAAAAGTTAAAGCAACAGTGTAAGTTCTTTTTAGCAGGCAAAAAGACAGTATGCCGCCTATACTATGCCGGTTGGTGCAGAGGACAGAGATATAACTAATTTGATGAGAGAAAACGAATAAGAAATCCCAATTCTAGACAATGCTTGTGAGTACATATTTTAAAGGATTGTAAAGTCTCGTCTCAATACATCCGGTTTGAATTTTTTCAAGAAGGTCAACAAATACATTTGGTTCATATTAAGCTTGATAATGTTTCATGAACGTGGGGAATTCCGAACAGTCAATAGGAAGGTGAAGAGAAGAAAATGGATCTGTTGTCTATGAACATAATCTTCCAATAAAACAATAAAGTATCACAAAACAAAATGGCAGAACATTTTGTGGATCAACCATATATTATGCACTGATTCAAACTACTTCTGAGTGATTCATCAGAACAGCTGTGTTGAATCCCGGATTGTCTACGATGCAAGACTAATAGATGAACTCATCCAAATTCTGTCATTGTGATTGCAATGTGTTGTGAAAAGAACAATTCAATTTGCTATCCACTTCATGGTCGTATGTTAGTTCCCTAAGATTTATTTTTCATACCAGATTTATTTTGTCCCTTTGAAATTATTAAGTAAATTACATTCCTTGTGAATCATGATTGAATGTTTTACATAATACATTTTCCAAATTTAACATTGAAAATATGAAGAATCCAATTAATAACTCTTTCTCTCTCTGTGAACTTCAGCTACAATAATGCAGAATGTATAATGTCATCTGATTGGAGACAAGAGAAACTAAAATTAATGGTAGCCCATTACATTTTAGGATTATTTATAAATTCACAAAAGCAATGAAATCTTAATTTGAATGTCTTGTATCTAGCATGTTCATCGCATAGACCACACAATATAGAGTTGAAAGATAAAATGATGTGAACCTGAACCACCAAACTACAGTGGATTCCATATATGAGAAGTAAACAATCTTTTCTGATGAATCAAGCCTTTTCTGAACTTGAATATAATGAAAAATGCGTAGGCAGCCAATTAAACCAAAACAAAAAGCACTCTCTCCCAATCCATGATATATAAATATGCACTCTAAAATTCCACATTTCTGCAACTCATATGTAATGGGATAAATGATATTCAGTGGAAGTTTTGCCAACTTAAAGTGCATGGCTCAAAAAAAGAACATCATTTTCATTTCCACTGGAGTTAGGAGCAATTAGAATGATGCATCAAGCATTGAAGAAGGTTTTGCAATGTTTGCAAATTTCAATAAAAAAAGCTGTCTAAATATGGGCATATTGCAAAATCAACCAAAAAATAATGCAGAAAACAATTGTGAAAAATATCAAATGAATCGTTCCACAAATTATTACGTTGAATGGAAAAGACCTGCTGACTTTCATGAGAAACCATACAGCGGTTTTTGCTCTATCTTGTTACCAAGCAGACAGGCAAATGGACAACTAGACAGACAAACTGACTAATCCATTGTCACAGGGAGAAATAACAGGGAATAGACCACGTGCAGTCTGCTTTGTAAGATTTAGCGTATAGCAAAAACGAGGGCAATCATCCCATAATTCTCAACTTCCCTCAAATTGCTGTCATACCTGCCATCTTCAATGCTCACATTCTACAATTAAGTCTGTGCAAGGCAAAACGCTCCTAAAACGAAAACTCAACATAAGGAGAAACCATCAGAATAAGAAATAAAGAAAATCTTTCGACAAACCCCCTTACAAAAAAAGCTACAAAGAAGAAGTAAGAGGCAAATTTCTAGAAAAAGAGTTTGGAAAAAGTTTGTGTCAGAGAAGAAACGAAAAGCAGCCATTTGCGAAGTGATGCATCAAGGGATACATAAACAGAACGTCGAGGAATGCCAACTTTATGTCAAGGGCTAACGGAGGAACAAAGTGATTGTGTACACTTACCAGCCTCAGAGGGAGAACAAATGAACAACTAACAATAGGCGGGAGTAGTCCGCAGAAATCAGATGTTGGTTGGTATTCTTTCCATAGCCATAGTTGCAAATGTATCAATGTGACACGAGTCTAAAATATCATGGAAGATTGAAGTTAGAACAAATTTATACAATTTACTTTGAAAATTTAATCAGTTTTCAAAGAGATAAGAAACAATTCTGAGGGTCTGATACAATGCTACATATACAGCTGCATAGACCTCAGACCATTGGACCTATCATACTTATTCTCCACTGTGTGGTCTTTCGCTTGCACAGGGAAGACATGACGGTTCAACAATTCCAGTTTCACAACCTATTACATGTAACTTGATGCTTCTAATGCAATGGCCCAAGATAGTTCAAACGAGTGCTTTAAGAAATCTCAAACACTTCCAGTGTCTCCAAAATTTGCATTGCATTTATATATTATAAATGAATCTCTCTTTGCAATGTTTCTATGCCATTATCATACAGTAGTAACAACAAACTGAGAAGAACAACAATACCACACAGCAAATATTAAAAATCGCCGAGATCTCGGACTACAAAGATACAACAGAAAACGACCATCGTGTGAGGTGCTTGGATGGGGGCCACGGCAAAGTCAACAGATGCCATATTAACTGTTTGGGGGACTGTTGACATAATTCTCATGGCTGGAAATAATGAACAAGATTTCAGAGAAAGTAATTCATTATCCGCAATAAAAAAGCTACAATGCCAGGGCTAACAGCTATGACAATATTTGTTCAAGGAGCATAAAGCTAGGATCTGGATGGCCCCCAAGTTAATCAAAAGCCAAGCAGACCTTGTATAGCGGTATCTAGGTAATGAACAGATACCTTTTGGTGGCATATTATTATGTCAGGCAAAATAAAGTGAAATAATTCTTTGTGGATGGTAATCATGGCATTGAAACAGATGCAAGCTGTTTCATTGGCTCAAGAAGTTAAGATATTCCTTTTTTAAGAAACCTGGAAGTTAGAAAGTACATATTTTAACTCTGGACTTCCAAAAAGTATTAATATTTAAAAACTTCATCTTTGAAGTACAAAACAACAGAGATTTACTAACCCTAAACTGACCTGGAAGAACGACCTTTGACTCAGCAGGAACCTCCTGTATTCTTAATGGGATGTTTGCATGTTTAGGGGAAAAGGACAAGAAAACTTTGGTGAAAACTTTACAACAGCTATCATACATGTTTTACAGAAAAACAAGACATACTTTAGAAGAATTGGAAGGAACATTATCACATCAGACTACCTGAAACTATAATTGTGGCCCAATTACATGCTGCACTTCACAAAATAACGTGAGTATTGTAGATTGATACTGGATTCTGACCAAAATTCTTACCCCGATTATTTGTGGCACTAATTGTTCATCAGCAAAGAGTATATCTTTTCAAAATATAAGTTACAAATATTATCGATGTTGAAAGTTTAAAGTCAAAGAGGAAGTCAGTCAGAAGACGGAGGAGATCAAGGATCACAGAGAAAAAAGCAGAATACACAAAATCCAATAAAATGAAAGAGTCTGATTGGAGTGTCGTATTTAGTTTGATTTTTTACTTGAGGTCTAATGAAAAAACTTGTTTTTTTGTTGTTGGCCTAAATCTTTACCATTGTTCCACAAACCAAATAAGCATCTACAGTTAAGGAGTGACCATACATTGCACTTTTATCCAAAACGTCAAGAAGTGATGGATGAATTAGGCTTTGGATTTGTGAACTAAAGAAGTTAATTTTTAAGAAGTAAATAGACAATGGTATGCATTTCACTGCAGGGTTGCCAGCCTTCTCATCCACCATATCCTTACCTGCCAAGTAATCACCTAGCTACATAAATAACAGACGTGAATTATTTGACCAATGTCTCAAAACACAATTCATAATGACTACATCATGTCACTTAAAACAACATGTCACCCTGACCATTGATATCAGTGACTTACACATGAGTGAAAATTCAAATCTAGCTTAACATGCTCTTATGAACTGAGAGGATTTCCTCCTAACGGGATGAATCTTGTCCTGTAGAGAAGTAAACTCACAATGTAGCACAGTTCTCAACTTCAAATTTGGGAACCAGAGTATAATATAATTAACAGAATAAGTCAAATATCCATGATGAATCTAGTAGACCTGTATCTTCATCATATTGTCATTGGATCCACTGGTCTTTTGTATGAGTCTACTAAGGCGAGTAAAAGAAAAGTGCTAGGGTGGCCTGATTCCCCCCTTTCCATACGAATGTACCAGAACTTATGATATATTATGTTTCTGTAAACCCTCAAAAAAAGGAAGTCAAGACACTATCCCGCACCATAATCTAGCCAAGAACACAAGTTGTCAACCCAAGGGAGATAGCACATACATAAAGACAAGTGGGTTGGAAGCAACTGGGGCTGTATATAGCTGATTCAGTCGAGTGCCCAAGAGGCATCAAGGCCCAAAAGGTCTGCTCGCTGGGCAAGCACTATCAGGTCTTGAATGATCCTGCCATTGGCGAGAAACAGGGCATCGCAGAAGCAGACCATCATCTCAGACATCAACAGCAGTCTCATCACTTGGCTTAGACCAAATAACTGGTTTTCACCTGCGGCATACCATTCAGCAACAACAGTCTCATCACTTGGCTTAGATCGACACCTTGGCTGGTTCACTTGTTCAGTCAAGCTACACCAGCTTGCTTCAGTTACGGAAGCAACTATAACATTTCACTAGCTCCTGTATAATCTGTGTTTCGTGTCAGTGCACACATGTAATTATCAAGCAGCCCAGTATAGTTCTGTTGAGTTATGCGAGCTGGACATGATTGGCAAATGTGACATGCAGAGACCTAGAAACCAATTTGACACCAGATTTTAATAGAATTTGTCAATCTTCACCTGAATCACTCCCCTTACTGTTGTGAGTCAGTTGTTCAATAACTTTGTTGCTTCATATTTTTCTATTTTCTTGTATGTTTTCACGCAACAAAATAATTTGATATTGAATTTGAATAAGACACAATCCTTGCCTGAGTTGCTTTGTATGTCCAGATCTTTCCATCAGGAAAGGCAATTTGAAAGTATGTCACACAAATAAACTAATTGGTATAATCTTGCAAAATAAGATCTGATAAATTGCTTCCGCAGAAGAAGTTCTGTTTCGGTATTCTGTTGCTCCTAAAAAGCAGGCCGAAAGCTTCTCCTATCTAAATATACTAAGAGAAATAAAAGCTGACTGTGCTCTGCTGTGCTGTGCTGTGCGCTAGAAGACATGCCCCAAGGGGCCATCAGGAGACTGTGACACAACCAAGTGTCAATTGCATGAAAGAAGTGAGGCAATTCATGTGAAAATCTCTTGAGGACAAGGCATTCCATTTTATGCATGCAATCTAGTGTTTCTTGAACAGAAGCCCCATACATGCAGATCTAGCTTACAAGTATGAAACTCCTTTTCAACAATTTCCAACCTGCCTTTAAACGTTCTGTCAAATAAAAGGGCAAATTATCCAAATTTATAATTCAAAACAACATCAAATTTCCATTCTCTGTTTGAATGGAATACTTACAAACTTGTATTGAACAAGTGCAAAACTTGATTATCCTAATAATATTACTTTTTTGTTCAATTGTTCTTCAGAAGCCAAAATATTTTACCATTGCAAAGACAATGTCAAAGGTTTACAAACAAAGTAATTCATTGAGTTGTCAAGTTTGAGCGAGTTTATCAATTTTGCACATCTGGCAAATTACGAGAAAGCTTTTGGCAGAAAGTGGCACTCAGGGGACCCATGCACATTTGAACACAAATGAATAAACTTAAATGGCTAATATTTTCAATGTAATTCATAATTTCATGAAGATGCACAAAGAGAGAAAACAATTCCAAAGGGAATGAGGAAACTGCAAAATAGAACTGACCTGACAGTAATTTATCCAATTTCAAATTTGATCTGGACATTTATGCTACCAGTCTGTTTTGTATATGTAGTATGTAGTGAACTTCTCACTGTCTAGCCATCAAATTAAAAAATATATGTTATGAAAGCATAATATTAACTGATTTGAATGTGGTTCTACAGGAATTGAAATATTTCAGGGTTATTACATTAATAAGTGGAAACATGAAGATATCAATCACAAGCATTTCCACTTCATAGAAGACAAGGAAATGAAAAGTGTACATTGTTTACATGGACATTGGACAAAAATACAAGCAATCCATTGTCTAAAAGCACTCTCAGAGTTAGACGCTCTGTCATGCTCACTTCGCTCTCACAAAATGTCAATTTACCACTGCACTTAAGGTCAAGAAAGAATTTTCAAACTTCTCTCTTTTCCAATTCAGCCAAACTCACACTGTATGGTCTGCCATTCTGCAATTGTAGCAGTTCAAATGCAGGAAATACCTAATAAGTGAGTTTTACATGGTCATCGCAAGCACCACGCAACAGAGAGCTGAAAGATAAAATGATGTGAATCTGCACCACAGAACTAAAGTGGATGCCATATATGAGAAGTAAACAATCTTTTCTGATGAATCAAGCCTTTTTCTGAACTTGAATATAATGAAAAGTGTGTGGGCGGCCACTTAAAGCAAAACAAAAAGCACCATATCCCAATCAATGATATATAAATATGCACTCTAAAATTCCACATTTCTGCAATTCATATATGATTTCAGAAATGACATTCAGTGGAAACTTTACCAACTTAAAGTGCACAGCTCATAAAAAGAACATCATTTTCATTTCCACTCGAGTAGGGTGCCATTAGAAAGATGCATGAAGTATTGAAGGAGGTTTGGCAATGTTTGCCAATTTCTGTATATAAAAAATGCTATCTAAATATTGGCCTACTGCATCATAACCAAAAAATAACGCAGAAGACAATTGCGAAAAACATCAAATGAATTTTTCGTCAAATTATTACGGAGAATGGTAAAGACCTGCTGACTTTTATGAGGAACCACAAGTACAGCAAATTGACAAAATATAATAGACAAACAAACTGACTAATCCATTGGAACAGGGAGAAAGAACAGGGAATAGACCATGGTCCATGTTCAGCCTGCTTTGTAAGATTTAGCGTATACCAAAAAGAAGGGAAATCATCCCATAATTCTCAACCTGCCTAAAATTGCTGTCATACTTGCCATCTTCAATGTTCACATTTTACAATTAAGTCTGCGGAAGGCAAAAATGCTCCTTAGGCGAAAACTCAGCATAAGGAGAAACAATAAGGAAAGGACATAAAGGAAAGCTTTCTACAAGTCCCCTTAAAAAAAAGCCACAAAGAAAACTTAAGAGGTCAACTGTCTAGAAGAAGAGTTTGGAAAAACTTTGCATCAGAGAAGAAACAAAAAGCAGCCATTTGCAAAGTGATGCATCATGGGATACATAAACAGAATGTCGCAGAATGCCAACTTTATGTCAAGGGCTAACGGAGGAACAAAGTGACTGTGTACTCTCGCCAGCCTCAGAGGGAGAACAAATGAACAACTAACAATAGATGGGAGTAGTCCGCAGATATTAGATGTTGGCTGGTATTCCATGTAGATAATATCAGATATTATCATAAATATATCTTCCTAAGATATTCCTGAATGATTATGGAAGAATTCAATACAAGAAAATAGTAGGCCCAACATAAATCAATGTTGCACTCTCAAGTATTATTCAGGGGCGGACTGGCCCCACCGTGGGCCCCTGGGCAGGATCATTGGCGGGCCTTTGTTATCGCAGTAGCGGTATTTTCGGAATATAGATTGCTCTTACCCGCACGTTATGATATAAATCATGAATAGCATATATATACATGTAGTATAAAATTAAGCCAAAAACTCCTGCATGATGACAGGGAGTGGGCCCTTGCTTGTGTGATATCACAGACTTGAAAATTATCATCATGCAAAAAATTCAAAATACAAAAGTCAGAGGAACACATTCCCCCCTAATTTTAATTTACACAGTTGATTGACAGAGAGTAGGCAATTCAGAAGGGTGGCATTGGGGCCCATACAAGGAGGACCTTCGAAGGTCCAGGTATAATCTCAGGACCCCTCCTAGTGGACCATATCGTAAAACTGATTGAGGGGCCCCTTACTTCATTGTCAAGTTTTAATTGAAGATTTTTTCATAATTTTTTTTCATAATAATTTTTCGTAATTTTTTTCATAATAATTGTCAAGTTTTAATTGAGGATTTTTCATAATTTTTTCATAATTTCTATTAGGCCCAGAATTAGATTTTCACCTCTTTTACGTCATTTTCGATAATTTCGATTTTTTAGGATGCTGGTGGGCCCCCCTGAGGTGTTGGGCCCCAGGGCACTGCCCTCTGGCCCATAGGGCCAGTCCGCCCCTGGTATTATTGATACTAGAATGATTAACAACAACTTTACCAAGAAGAGAATAAGTTTCTTTGGTTTTCCAAGAGACAAAATAGAGTAATAAGAGCCTGCAATATCCATCTCTTCCATCTGGTACATATGTTTGATACAGTTAGGATCTCTCATTTGCTCAGCAGCAATAAGTTACCAGAAACGTCCTAAATTACAACCAATGATATATAATCAGATAGATGTTTCTGATTCAATTAGACAAATAATCTCCTCAGAAACTTTTAAAACAGATTCTTTCAAAAATCTTGCCAATAGGCCAATATTGCCAATATGGACGATATTGCCAATATGGGCAATATTGCCAATATTGAACTTTCAATGACCACTGTTTGAATCTCCTCTTGCATTGCAATGTGATACTTTCCAATATTTCTTAACGATATTGCTAACAATTGAGAGAAAACAGCAACAATATCACAGAACAAATCACACATCCAGAATCTCGGACTACAGAGAAATGACAGAGAATGTCCCTTTTGTGAGGGCGCTTGGATGGCGGCCATGGTAAAGTCAACAGATGCCATATTAACTGTTTGGTGGACTGTTGACATAATTCTCATGGCTGGAAATAATGGATAAGATCTCCACAGAAAGTAATTCATTATCCGCAATGAAAAAGCTACAATGCCAGGGCTAACAGCTATGCCAATATTTGTACAAGGAACATGAAGCTAGAATAGGATGGTTCCAAGATAATCAAAAGCCAAGCAGACATATGGAAGCAGTATCTAGATAATGAACAGATACTTCTTGGAAGCATATTCTTGTTTTAGGCAAGCCAAGGTGAAATCAGTCTGAGTGGATGGCATTGAAACAGATCAAAGCTGTGTCACAGGATAACAGTATCTATGAAGCTTGAAACTTCTAAATTTACAATATTTTATGCAGTAGGTTATTCAGGAATAATGGGACAGCAAAAACTCACAGCTGCTCCTATTGGTTATTTCATTGCAAGAGGCTTCTTTTAGAGATAAAAGTCTTGGTTGAGGCAGTAACCAGTGGTGCATTTTGAATGGAAAGACACCCATTATACACAAAAGGGCCACAAGGATATAGGCCTACCAATTCACCAATAATTTGGTCCAATATGACCTTTGCTTCAAATTCACTCAACTCACTTTCAATATAATACTGTCAAAGAGACTTTTACCTTTCTGGAGAAACCTCGAAGATAAAGTATACCTTTTAAGCCTGGAATTCAAAAAAGTATTAATATTTAAAAACTTCATCTTTGCAGTAAAAATAACAGAGATTTACTAGCTCTGAAGTTTTGAAATGACCTTGGATCTATCTTGTTTCCAATCAGACAGGCAGATGGACAACTAGACGGACAAACTGACTAATCCACTGTCATAAGGAGAACGAACAGGGAATGGACCATGTTCAGCCTGCTTTGTAAGATTTAGTGTGTACTAAAAAGAAGGGCAATCATCCCATAATTCTCCACCTGCCTCAAATTGCTGTCATACTTGCTATCTTCTATGTTCACATTTAAGCCTGTGCAAGGTTAAAACGCTCCTTAGGCGAAAACTCACCATAAGGAGAAAAAATAGGAAAAAGACATAAAGAAAAGCTTCCCACAAATCCCCTTTGAAAAAAGGCAATAAAGAAAAAAGAGAAAGTGTCGAGAAAAACTGATCCAAAAAACTTTGCGTCAGAGAAGAAACGAAAAGCAGCCATTTGCGAAGTGATGCATCATGGGATACATAAACAGAATGTTGCGGAATGCCAAGTTTATGTCAAGGGCTAATCGAGGAACAAAGTGATGGTGTACGCTTGCCAGCCTCAGTGGAAGAACAAATGAACAACAAACAATAGATGCGAGTAGTCCACAGAAATCAGATGTTGGTTGGTATTCCGAGTAGATAATACGGGATATTATCAAAATCTACCAGAAATACACAGGTCTGAATGATTTTAGAAGAATGCCATACAAGAAAATAGTAGGCCCTACATAAATCAATTTTGCACCGAATTATTGATACTACAATGATTAACAACAGTTTAAAAGAAGAGAGAAAATTTCATTGGTTTTCGAAGAGATGTAATAAGAGTTATGAGAGCCTGCAATGTTCATATCTTCCATCTGGGATCCAGGTTCGATACTGTTCAGGATCTCTCACTTGCTCAGCAGAAATAAGTTGCAGGAAACTTCCTAATTTACAACCAATGATATCTAATCAGATCGATATTTTTGATTCAATTAGACAAATCATCTCCTCATAAACTTTTAGAACCAGTGCCTTCAAAAACCTTGCCAATATGGACAGAGTAAATGTCTAAGGAACTTTTAATGACCACCATTTGAATCTCCTCTTGCATTGCAAAGTGAAACTTTCCAATATGTCTATCGATATTACAAACAATTGACAGAAAACAGCAACAATATCACAGAACAAATATTGCACAGCCTGGATTTCAGACGACAAAGAAATGAGAGAAAACGACCCTTTTGTGAGGATGCTTGGATAGCGGCCATGGCAAAGTCAATAGATGCCATATTAACTGTTTGGAGGACTGTTGACACAATTCTCATGGCTGGAAATAATGGACAAGATCTCGAGGGAAAGTAATTCATTATCCGCAATGAAAAAGCTACGATGCCAGGGCTAACAGCTATGCCAATATTTGTACAAGAAACATAAAGCTAGAATAGGAAGTTCCAAGATAATCAAAAGCCAAGCAGACCTATAGAAGCAGTATATAGGTAACGAACAGATACTTTTTGCCCGGGAGGGGGGTGGTACTCACTATTACAGGGTGTATATGGAAGCTCCACTGCATGGTGTAGGTTTTTTGGCCATTTTGGATTAAAATGGTTTTGGTTTTTTGACAATTTTTATTAGTGTGGTTCTGGTTTTGCAACCCCCACGTGTTTGGTATATATAGACTCAGCTTGAAAAGACTATTACAATGATTTATAATGCATAAAGATTAAATTGAATGCCAACATTTTTCCTGAATTTATAAATTGCTTGGTGGTTTTTGCGTAGGTTCCAGATTAGAATGGTTCCGGTTTTCAGTATTGTCGGGGAGCATCCGTATGTAAAAGTAGGGGAAGTAGTACCCCCCCCTCCTCCTGGACTTTTTGGTGGAATATTGTTATGTCAGGCAAGTCAAAGTGAAATCATTCTGTGTGGATGGCAATCATGGCATTGAAACAGATGCAAGCTGTGTCACTGGCTTAAGAAGTTAAGATATCCCTTTTTGAAGGAACCTGGAAGACAGAAAGTACATATTTAAGCCTGAACTTCCAAAAGTATTAATATTTAAAAACTGCATCTTTGAAGTACAAAACAACAGAGATTTACTAACTCTAAACTGACCTGAAAGAATGACCTTTGACTCAGCAGGAACCTCCTGTATTCTTTATGGGATGTTTGCATGTTTAGGGGAAAAGGACAAGGAAGCTTTGGTAAAAACTTTACAACAACTACAATACATCATACATGTTTTGCAGAAAAACAAAACATACGCAGACTTTGGAAGAAATTGAAAGAACATGACAAGAACACATATGAAACTATAGCGACCCAATTACATGGTGCACCTCACCAAAAGCAGAAGAACACAGTACAGTAAAACTTTCTAAATGTGGCTGAACTTAGTTGTCCATAGCTATTCCTTATATTATCCATTACTATTCTAAATGACGAGCTATTTTTGTAGATTGATGCTGGATTCTGAGCTAAATTCATTCTGCCATTGCTCATGGCACTAATTATTCATCAACAAAGAGAATACCAATTCAAAACAAAAATTACAAATATCATTCTTGAGGTTCCGCCAAACTTTCAAAACATTCACCAAACCATTCATCATAAATAGAATTTTAAGGACTGCATGCCTTGTTGCGGTTCACTATTTAAGCATTTTTTACATTCAATTGCCATAGTTGTAGAAATGAAGACCGTGCATTGAGAGTTTGGCTGGATTTCAAAATTAGAGAAGGACGTTTTTATGTTCCAAAATGGAACCTTTATCCATATTATGGTTGATTTTTGTTCCAAATCTATACCAGTCGAAAAATCAGGCACTATCTACAGTGCCGCCTGTAAGTATGTGAAACGCATGACATTGTGCCATTGCATCAATGCTAAACATCCTCAGCCTAACTGCTTGTGGAGGCATGAATTTTCATCGGATGAAAGGGAAACAAAATGGGTCATAAAGGCCGATGTGTGAGGCAAGTGGGATAAAAATAGCAGCCCATTTTCTTTGTTGTAGTCGGAGTTAGGTATGGGTCAAAGTCTTTGATAAGTAAGTGAACCACCCTTCCCTATCTTTTAACATTGGGCCTGCGTTTCACTTACTTATCAAAGACTTTGACCCATACCTAACTCCAACTACAGCAAAGTAAATTGGCTGACATTTTTATCCCACTTGCCTCACATATCGGCCTTTATGACCCAAAATGTTTTCCTCTCATCGGATGAGAATTCGTCCTTCCAGAAGCATTTTGATTAAGGATGTTTAACATTGATGCAATGGCACAATATCATGCGTTTCACTTGCTTACAGGCGGCACTGTAATTTATCTTTAAAAAGTTCTGTTAATTAAAATATTTGATATTTAAAGAAATTGGACCACTCAGCACAAAGTCCTTCGAAGAAACTTCAAAGAACCCAGATATAGAAAACACTCCAAAGAATCTTTAAATAGATAACAGCAAAGAGGTCAACAGCCTCCTACAAAAAGGCCAAATACACACAAATGAGAAACTTTTCACTCAACTGCAGTATCTGTTTTTAGCAACTGAATTGCTGGTCTCAGGGGAAAGCAGGATCAGGTTGACGAAAGGTTTGTTGCCCTGATTGATGAGACAGTTGCAGATACAGAGAAAGGAGAGACAACTTAAAAGGTCACAGGAAAAGCCCATGGGGAAAATAAACACAGAGGTACATGTTCAACAAGCAAAACACTCCATTTTAGATTATTTGAAAATAATGTCAACGGTAGGGAATTTTTAGGGGCCTTTTGTAATTTAATTGCAAGAGTTGCAGAATTGCACTCCGTACGCTGAAAGTTGGCTAAATTTCAAATGAAAAAAAATTTCACGTGGATATTAATTATTAAGTAATAAAATTCAGAAAATTGTCAATGGAACCTTTCTCAAACTTTATCAGGTGCACAATTCCGTTCAAAATATGTATACACCACCCTAAAAAAAGTGAAAAAAAAAACTGTTATTAAAAGTTCTATTGACCTTTTCAGAATTTAGCAAAATCAGCACAACTTCAAAAGTTCTAAAAAACCCTTGTACAGAAAAATACTAAAGACAACTACAAAAAGGTCAACAGCCTCCTACAAAAAGGCCAAATACACACAAAAGAGAAACTATACACTCAATTGCCATACAGTGTCTTTTTTAGCATCCGAATTGCTGGTCTCAGGGGAAAGCAGGATCAGGTAGACGGGAGGTTTGTTGCTCTGATTGATGAGCCGGTTGCAGAGATAGAGAAAGGAGAGACAATTTTAAAGGTCACAGAAAAAGCCCACAGGGACAATAAACACAGAGGTACATGTTCAACATGGCAAAGACTCCAATTTAGACCTTTTGCATTTTTTGCTGACTCTGAGAAGTAATCTATTTAGGCTATAGATAGATAGATAGATTTTATTAAGCCACCTTAAAAGAGGGTACAGGTACAAATAGATATACATAGATGCAAAAGTACACTGTCGTACTGCAGTTCGGATTGCACACGAAAGTTAAAACTTATTTCCAGTGTGGTGCGGGCTACCAGATGGCATCAAGATGCAATAGAGGCTATCCACGCTGTTAAAATATATACAATGTAAACAAACAGTAGCAGAAATTTTATTTAAATGTGCTTGTGCCTTTAAGAATTGTTTTACCTTGGCTCTAAAAATATCTTTACTATTAGTTGTCTTAACAATATTTGGTACATTGTTCCAAGCCAACACACCTTGATAGCTAAAATTACGATCTTCCATCCCACATGGTTTGTTCAAGGAAAAGTTATTTTCCATGTGTCTGGTATTGTATCGATGGACTATTCTGTTAAAATTCTGACAAATATAGCTAGGTGTAACTTGGTGATATACATTGTGCATATGGTTGAGCATAAGCTGTTTTGCTCGATCTTTAGTGCTAAGCATTCCGGCTCTATCAAGTTCATTCTGTCCAATATGTGACCTTGGTCCTAAATCGAGAATAAAGCGTACAATCCTATTCTGCAACACTTGCAATCTTTTTTGAGCACCTTTGGTCAATCCCCAAAACCAAGCAGAGATAGCATAGTCAAAGTGACATTGTAGTAGGGCAAAGACTAGTACCCCGACAAAAGATTGACCATGTAGTCATTGTCGACCATGGTTTGACCATGGTCGACCATGGTTGACAATGAAATGACCATGTACCTGACCGTGAACTAAGTCTGACCATGTTTGACCATAGAATGACCATGAAAACTTAGACAATTTCCTTTGATGACCATGTATGACAATGAAATGACCGTGAGGACTTAGAAAATTTCTCTGAATTATTAGATGACCATGTGTGACCGTGTAATAACCATGAGGACTTAGAAATTTAAATCACTGACATTTATGACCATTATTATTATTGTGTGACAATGAAATGACCACGGGGACTTAGAAAATTTCTCTCATTTTGAATGCCTGTCAAATCACGATGAGAACAATTTGAATCTAGTTAAAAATTTGATTGCTTTGCTTATGTGTGTAATTTCTTCGAGATCAGACGGGGGGGGGGGGGGGGGTTACGAATTTTTTACATTGCAATGTACAGGCCCAAGGGGGGTTGAACCCCCTAAACCTCCCCCCCCATCTGGATCCGCCATTAAACATTAAATTCAATGATTCATTATTACTATTGGCAGTCTGTTACTACTTGAAAAGAGAGTATAGAGAAAAGCAGCGTATTGTATAAGTTTGTGTTCCTGTAAGTCTCTTCCATAATCTGTGTAAATGTTGCAGATTTTTACTTCTGATATCTGCCTATTGATTTCCATCATCTCAGACCAAAAAGTCTTGAAGTATTTGTCAGATTTAATACTGACCATATATGACCATGTATGACCATCTGTGACCATGTAATGACCGTGTAAGTCACATGACCTACCAGTGTCGCCACCTGCCTCATAAACAGTGCGCACTTTTGGAGGGAAAGTTTTTAACTGCAAACATCAGGCTGTCTGGAGCTAAATTACCTAATCTAATTGAGTTTCAGTGAGTGCTAATGACATAAACTTGTTTCTGATTGTTCCTAGAGTTAGCTAGACAACATTTTCCATGTAGACAGGCTGCGAAATAGCAAGGATCAGGCTGTAACAGTGTAAAATTTTGTTCATCTATTATCACTCGCCTAAAAAAACACCAATTTGTCTCTTTCGGGGTGCTTAGACAGGAATACAATGTAGATAAACATACTCGATATTTTGTTTAGAAAATCCTAGAATATGCCATGAAAATCTTGTCATTTTATGATAATGGTATATTAAGGGGCGACCATGAGATACTGTGAGCATGAGATATTGCTATGAAAAAAAAATTTTATTTCTTGTCAATCTCGTGACCTTAAAATTAGACAACACTTTGGCAAGGAGTTTCATTTATAACATAAAGAATATGATATTTATAATATTTATAATATATATTTCTCAATATTATAATTTGTGTCAAAAATAATCCTGTTTAATAAAATATAAAATCACAGTATTTTTGGTATTTTGGTACAGTGCCGTCTGTAAATTAGTGAAATTGGTCGACCAATTGGTTTGACAGTGACCATTTACCACAGAATGAACAGATGGTCACAGACGGTCATTATGACCGTGTGTGACCATGTGTGACCATGGCCATATGACCATCTGTGACCATCGGTGACCATGTAACCCCTGACCATGTACGACCGTATGTTGACAATGACCAATTACCGCAGCAATGAAGAGATGGTCACAGATGGTCATTATGACCGTGTGTGACCATGTGTGACCATGGCCATATGACCATCTGTGACCATCTGTGACCATGTAACCCTTGACCATGTACGACCATATGTGACAGTGACCAATTACCGCAGCCTCGACCATGGTCGACCATGGTCTGACCATGGTCATTTCATTGTCGAACATGGTCAACGACCATGGTTTGACCATGGTCAGACCATGGTCGACCGTGGTTTGACCATGTTGTTTTCGTCGGGGTAATTTTCTTGATTTCAAATCAAGAACGTCAGCATTTCTGTATAGAAATTTTAGTTTATTCCTCAAACGGAATTTCTCGATGAAAAGACAAGGACTCAGTAAACTCGAACAAGCAATTTAGCAATATGTACATTTACAAAATAAATAGTTAGGAATTGTATATAAGTAGCATGGTATCAACAGCTTTTAAAAAAATATTCTTGGCCATTGACCAGCAACCTTCTAAAAATACATGTTGTATTGAATGACTTGCAGCTTAGAATTTTACGAAGTGCCTTGTTGCGGTTCACTTCACAGGCATTTCTTGCATTTGAATTGCTAAGGTTGTTGAACTGCGAACCATACAGTCAAAGTTTGGCTGAATTTCAAAAGAAAGAGGAAATAGTTTACGTTTATGCAGAATTAATACATTCTGTATATTGATTGAATTATGCTGGGTCAAGGCCCCACAAAACTCTGAAAAGTTCTATTTTGACCTGAGAAGAAATTGGCAAACTCGGCACAACTGCGAAAAAAGGTCTAAAAAACCTTTATACAGAAAAATACTAACTAAAGACAACTGCAAAAAGGTCAACAGCCTCAAACAAAAAGGCTAAACATACATTGAATGCTTGCTTTTCACTCAACTGCCAAGCAGTGTCTGTTTTTAGCATTGGAATTGCTGGTCTCAGGGGAGGGCAGGATCAGGTTGACGAAAGGTTTGTTGCCCAGATTGATGAGACAGTTGCAGAGACAGAGAAAGGAGAGACAACTTGAAAGGTCACAGGAAAAGCCCATGGGGACAATAAACACAGAGGTACATGTTCAACATAGAAAACACTGCAATTTAGACTTTTTGTATTTTTGCTGAATAGTCAAGAGTCAGAAAAGTATATTATAATGATGTATGCCTAGCCAAAACGGAATTTTCTCAGAGCAAAGGACTTTCTAAAGACAATCAATTTATTAACAAATTCAGAAAAGTTAGCAATTGTATATTAAAAGTAGAATAGTTTTAACAGCTCAAAACAAATATTCTTGATGTTCTACTACCAACCTTGAAAATATATACATCATATATGTTGTATTGAATGATATAGTTTCTCATTCTAACAGAAAATTGAGAAATGCTTTGTTGTGGTTCATTTCATAAGTATTCTTGCATTCCAATTGCTACGGTTGCAGAATTGCAGACCATAAACTGAGAGTTTGGCTAAACTTCAAATAAAAGAAGGAGCTTCTACACAAATGATAAAACTGCTAATTTTCAATGATTCAATAAAGTATTATTCTATCGTATGAAATCTTTGTCAAACTTTATCAGTTCAATAATTTGCTTTCAAATCTCAAACAGACCAGCCTCCCCCCCCCCCACACACACACATAAAGAAAACCCTGAAAAGTTCTATTTTGACCTATGAAGAAATAGGCAAACTCAGTACAACTTCGAAAAAAGCTAAAAACCCTTATACAGAAAAATACTAAAGACACCCCAAAAAAGATCAACAGCCTCCTACAAAAAGGCCAAATACACACAAATGAGAAACTTTTCACTAAACTGCCATGCAGTGTCTTTTTTTAGCATCCGAATTGCTGGTCTCAGGGGAGGCAGGATCAGGTAGACCGTAGACGGGAGGTTTTTTCCCTGATTGATGAGCCGGTTGCAGAGATAGAGAAAGAAGAGACAACTTAAAAGGTCACAGGAAAAGCCCATGGGGACAATAAACACAGAGGTACATGTTCAACATGGAAAACACTCCATTTAGACCTTTTTGCATTTTTTGCTGACTCTGAGAAGTGTAGATCTAAGCTATATCCTATATAGGCAAAATCAAATGGAAATTTCTTATGCTATCCATCAGCAATCTATCTGTCTATCTATCTGTCTATCTATCTATCTATCTATCTATCTATCTATCTATCTATCTATCTATCTATCTATCTATCTATCTATCTATCTATCTATCTCCATGATAATCCATCTCTCTACATTCTACAATTTATCCTATTATCTATTCATGTGAGGATTATTAGTATCTATATATCTCTGATCTATTTGTCTATAGACCTACTAATTAAAATCTATCTGATATACATAGACCAATGAATAAGAAGCGACCTTTCAAGTAACGTTATGCATTCTCTATCTTCAATCATTAGTCCAGCATTCTCCTGCAAACAGCACAGCATCCCAGCACCATCATGCTTATCCCACACCCTGCAGCCAGCCATGTGCTACCATCATGTGCTGAGCTAGCACAGTGATGATGGCGCGAAACCCTTCTTGGCTCACTGCCAACTCTTCCCCCAGCTGATTTGTGTTTGTAAACAAGACGAGAAATAGCTCAAATAGCACAGTACCTGCAGCAGTTGATTTGGGGCGAAGAAGCCCAGTCTGGCTAGTAGAGGATGCAGACATGTTGAGAAATCTGTGTATAACCCAGGTCCCTATGTTGGTAGGCCTTGACAGGGTGCTGACAAGTTCAGATATAGGCTAATGGCATAGGATCTTCATGTCAATAGTGGCACCAAAATTTGGGGATCATGTATCAGCCACTGTTTTCACTGATTTTGTGAATAACTTGCAGATTAATGGCAGTTAGGACAGTCTCTGTAATGCTTAGGGTTAATTTAAAGCAGTTAAGCCTTACCTTATAAAATATCAAGGGGATATTCAATGAAGTTTGTAGAGTTTAGTTCTTGGATCTTTGCATGTACTGCTTGCTGCTATTTTTGGCATCCAGGGAAACCCTTCAGCTTATGACATCACTCTGGATTTCCTCCACTAGACTCTCCTGTCCTCTGGTGGAATTTTAATAAACTACAACACAATTCTCTCAGATCAATAAAATTAACAATGTAATTTATTTTTTCCCTATAATATACATAACAATGTAATTTATTTTTCCCTATAATATACATAGCTACAGCTCAAGTGCTACTTAAACATTAAGGTAACAATATCACAATCATCCAGAACTTTGACATTCATGAATCATAAAATTTTTCAATTGACTCAAAAAAATAAACTGCAAATTGATGCCATAAATTATTGTAAAAGTGACTAGAAATTAAGGGAATACTAATTACTTTGCTCAGAGATATCACAACTCGTAAATGACCAATACATTTGTTGTAAATTGCTAACATTTTGTGCGATCACATCAATTCATCAATAATATCCACAATATTTTCATACCATAATATAATCACACTCTGCTATAACATAAAGAACATTAATACAAATCTCAGCAGTAAGTTTAATTTAAACAAAGTTGCTCAGTTCAATAATGGATAATAATATCAATAATGGATAATAATATTAGTTACTTTTTCTCCACAGATAAACATTTTCATTAGTAGGCCTATTATATTGTTTTTGTGAGACGTTTAAAATTGCTCCAGCTATATGCCAATATTAATGGACCACAACACAGTAATGTGACTCGGTGTGTATTTCAGAACATATGGAATGTACAGTGTATAGGCCTACAGCCTAGTCTTTTATTTTCATCAAAGATGCAAATTAACTAATATTACAGCGCAATAAATGTATACATGGATCAAAATACTTTTGTGCCTGCATTTGCAGTAATCTTCAGTTTAGCGACTTGACTGAGCAGCAGAGAATTAAATGACATCATAAATAGTATTAAATACAGTGAATAATTAATTTCATTTTAATATGCTTGTGGACGGATTAAGCAGTAACACAATGGACCATAGCAGACAATGCAAAATGCCTAATAAATTGGTGATTTAATACTAAAACATTGTATTCTTCAAAATTTCTTAAAATGTCTCTGCAATAATGCTCAGAGTTTCAGCAGTATAGTAAAATACATTTTCAAGAAGCAGAACCTTGTCTATACTGTCGTAATCCTTGTAAAAATACTTGTTTTGTTTGTTCGATAATATCATTGTAAAGTTTCAAATCCTCCTCCTTAGCTTTCAATGTTCTTTGTAATGCTGCTTTTAAAGCCTCCGTCTCGTCTTGCTGGATTTCAAGCCTGAAAGAGGGAAAACATGAAAATTAAGATATTGCATTTTTTATTATTTGGATTAACATAAGTACGTAAGCATTAAAGAAAAACATTTTACCATTTTTTGCCTTAAAATTGCCAAGCACTAAGGGCCATGCATAGGTCTAAAGAGCAAAATACAAAATGGCCGCCTTTGTGTATTACACAGTACTTATCTAAACCAAGAAATTCTTATTTCAAACTTACTTAGATGGGGATGTAATTTTAGTGTCTGATAAAGCAAAACATATATATACAATAAAAATTTTAATTACTTCACTTACTTAGTTTGCAGTTCCTCGCGAGTCATATTGGATAAAATCACATCTTCGTCAAAGTTCAGATTGGTCATACTCGCCCTCATTTTATTGGTGCTTGCTGACTTTTTAGTACCTGGAAAATACAAAATACAAAATATTTATTCATTTCTGCAAAATATGAGATTTAAAATGTCAGTGTTCCAGCTAGGCTATTTGAGCATGGCGCAACGCCATGTCCAACCTCATCACCACCATGCCCAACTCCTTGCCCACCATGCCCAAATTTGGGGTAAAAAGCAAAATAATCACAAAATAAAGGTCTCCACTTCAGAAAAGTGCCCTTCAAATCTGAAAAGTGCCCTCCTTTTCAGAATTCTCGCATGCCCAAATGAAATTCTGCCTGGAACACTGAATGTCTCACAGCACACACAAAGCAAACTTGAACAGATTATTTTTAGCGAATCTAAAATTAAAACAAAAATTTTTACCTGACTTAGAAACTTGTTCTTTCCCCAACTGTTTTTCAAGAAGAACATTTTTTCTTTTCATAGTTTGCAACTCCTTTTGTATGTCCAGTTCTTTGTCCACTATCTCCTTATTTCTAAAACAAAAAAAAAGTAAATCAATACTTTTTCATGAATTCAGTAAAAAATTAATTAAAAATAAAGGGATATATTGAGTCAAAACTTTTACAAAAAAAGAGTGAAAAAAATATTGTGCATATTTGACATATTTAATTTACAAATACCTCCCAAATTAATGTCTTATCTAATTGTTAAAAATTTACAAAAAAAGAAACATTTCAATTGATATTTCATAAATTAGTTCACCTTTGTTCCAAGACTTCCACCAATTGCGACAGTCGATTTTTTTCCACTTCACAGACTTGATACATCGATTGCAATTCTGAATTTCTTCTTTTCAACTCATCAAGTTCTGAGGATGATAGCCTAAAGGATAGGAAAGTAAATGAATAAAGTTAAATTGAAATCGGTCATTGGATAACAATTCACAAAGAAACTATTGCTCTAAAACATATCATTATTGCATAGGTACAATGTAGAAGGGAAAGTCTATCTAATTGCAATTACCTTAAAGCTACAGTTAAAAATCAAGTGATTGTCAATTTGTCATAGCACAAAATAAAAATTTACCTGGTGTCAGCTCGACTTGATGCTTTTCTAGACAAGGGACGGTCATCTATCTCATTATCTGCAAAAATGCTCTGGCGAGACAGAACATCCCTGAAAAATAAACAAGATAAGGAATTCAGTAAATAGATTTACAATGCAGTAAAAACGACATACTCTACCTGAGATCACTCGAAAGTAATAAGAGTGACAATTAAGCTACTCTCTATTTTACCAACACAAAATTGTCTCTTTGGAGCCATTAAATTCTTTTGATATTGGTTCAATAGGCAAAGAAACCGAAGGCAAAATTTGCTTTTAGACTGTCTTTCCAGCTTAGGCCTATGTTTCACTTTATAAAATGAAAATGAGCACAGGAGAGGATGCCTGTTGGAGTGGCTGTTAGATACTTATGATGTTTCACAATAATAACCATTATAATTTATTCATATGTGCAGCAGCAATGGATCACGGCTCAGTCATTCAGCATCAATTGCATTTGCAGAATTTTCACATCGCACAATTAATCTCAACTAGTCTATTTCAAGAACCAGATCAATTTGGTATTTCATTTTTTTAACCCTTAAGGTGACTCAAGCGTGGTACACTGCACATACTTCTGAGCAGCCTGGTTGCCTAGCAACATAGCGTCACCACTGCTGCAGGCTCTGAAAAAGTTGTGATGTTACCATTTTCTACTCTCTTTTTTCTAACAGCATGGCAGCCAGTAATTTGCTATTTAAATGAGATCTAATGCAGCTAGAAGCTTAATTTTTTTTTATTGAATGCAGTAACACCTACTCTATGCTAATTCAAAGTTTCAGCTTCTCGTCTTTATCAAAAGAATTTTCTCAACTAATTTCAGTCAATTGTGTCTAAAATTGTCTTTATTTCTTTAAATTGACATTGGCATAGTCATGGTAATGCAGTAAAAAAACGACTCGGTGGAATTTTTTTATTTTTGGACATTTGTTTGACAATAACCTGTTTATGATATATGCAAATTTTTAAAAAAATCTGTATGATCGTTTTCCTAAAATTTCATTACTGCCAAAATTGATGCATGCAAAATCTGCAATTAATTAGTGTGTTTGTGCCCTTTGAGCTCTTACAGAAAAAAGTATTTTAACCTTTTTCTTCAAATTTGTCGCAAATGTATTGGTTTACATCCATGGGAAGACATTTCTGACATTTTTGTGTGACGAATGCATGTAATGCTTTATTCTGTGGCACAAAACCAAAAACTCAATTTATAACTTTTAAGCAGTCATAAGGCCAAACATGCTGTTACCATGGCAACCAAACGAGTCGGTGAAATTTTTTTACTTTTTATTTTTCATTTTTTGATTATATGGGTCCCATAGACTACCTGTGCAAAATTTTAGAAAAATCTGTATGATCAAACTACCACGCTTGAGTCACCTTAAACAATCATTTGCATCCCTAGCATCTGCTGATGATGTCACAATCGTCCTAGATGATAGTTTTGTTGGAATAGCCCCGTTTAGTAAGGCTTAATCGTATAACTTAGCTTTTAATGTAAAGAATTAGTGCTGATTGAACTGTCCCAATACATGCAAAAACAACAAATAAAAGAAACAAAGTTGCTCTCAATACAAGTGACACAGTGACAATTAAATGGAACTTATTTGATGATGATTTGCCTCAAAAAGAAAACATGGAATGTACAAACACCAAAAGCAAATGACATAAGTTTTGTAATAACCTAACAGACAAAAATATATATGACAGCATTTCTGAGCATTTAGTCAGACTTACTCATTATTGTGGAAAGTACCCACTGGTTCCTTGGGGCCGATAGGTCCAATAAGGCTGTCACTTTTAGCAGCACAAATTGAAAAACTTTAATTAAAAGACGGGCCAATACAATTTCAATTTATTTTAGAAAGAATAGAAATTTGAAAGAACAGTTATTTTAAATGGAATTTTAGTAGAAGAGAAAACAGATTTACTTTGCAACGAATGTGCCGACCCTAGAGCGTGGACTTATCACAGGTCCAACAAAGGATTCACTGGAGCGTAGAGTTGGAGTAGTAGAGCGAAAGAGAAGTTAGAAAAGTAAAGTTTTCAAGTTGTCCGCACACTACACTGTAATTATTGTCTGTCTGTTTATAAATGCAATATTTGAAATGGTTGGCATGCACTTATTTGTAAACTAAAATTGACCTTCCAAAGACACATACCTTAAAGGCATTTCAGGGCTCCCCTCCAGACTGTCAATCATAGCAGAGGATTGTCGCGCAGAGAACCGTGATTCAGCTCTGGATGCCGCTCTTTCAAATATTGCATTGACGTTGGTCATTTGAGCTCTCTGTAAATTCTGATAAAGAAGAAGGGTTATAGCTTATAAGCTTATGTCAGCGCAAATGAAATTATGAAATTGCAAAAATTACTCTTGATGCTAATATATATATAAGAATACTCTACTGATTATTTAGAAAATTATTTCAGAACTTTTGCTAGCTTTCACCAGCGTCAACAATTTCTTTAAATTGTGGTTCTAAAAATTTCATCATACAGAAAAATTTTAAACAAAAATGAAGTCAATATTTTTGTAAGTATTCTTTTGAGTTTTTTCTAATGAACACTTAGGTAAATGATGTTAAGGGGAGGTATGGGTGAAAAGGGCACTTTTCTGCAATTTTAAGTTTAATGAACAAAGTTTGGTATAAAAAGTTAGGTTTTAGTTAAATTAGATGATTTCAGGTCATTTTGCATTGTTATGATGAGTGGTTGCCATGGTAACCAGTTTAAAAGGCGAAAAAAGGCTGATTTTTACTGCTCACGGGATGTGAAATTTCTGAAGTTACAGACATGATAGAAAAATTTTGAAAAAATTTACAAATGTAAACAGGTAAGACGTAGAGAATTACAGAGCGGATTTTTGATATTTCTTTTCATAGTGTCGGAAATTAGGGTAAAGTAGTCAAAAGTCATTTTTATTGAAAAATTTCTCGTTTCTATCGCTACAATGTCATATAATTTTGCAACGAAAAAGAATTTTTAAAATCTGGTCTGTAATTTTCAAGACAATTTTTCTAGGATTCCGATGATGTATCCCACAGGTTCCTACGACAAACGGTTGTCAAGATTTTTCACATCCCGTACAGGGTAAAAGTTGATTTTCACATGTTGCAGAAAATGGGAAAAACGTGACGTTACGTCATTTCAGGCAATTGACCACTAGATAAAATATTTGTGGCTATTTCTCCAAATCTAAAGAAGCTACAGGTACAAAATTTTGCAACGA
Source organism: Platynereis dumerilii (assembly GCA_026936325.1). NCBI lineage: Eukaryota > Metazoa > Annelida > Polychaeta > Phyllodocida > Nereididae > Platynereis > Platynereis dumerilii. The sequence continues at coordinate 3,185,081 of JAPTHN010000014.1, forward strand.
TTTAGTCATCATTGTTATGTTTCACCACAGTAAATTCCATGTTGCCATGGCAACTACTTTTTTGTGTGGACATCTTTGAAGTGACACAACGCCACTACTTTCTCACTAAAATTTGGCGACAATTTGGTATTTGACATGGCTTTAAGTGATGATAGAGACATATTTTAATAAAATTGAAGCTTGGACTGGCTGCCTGAGTTGGTGTTGGTCAAAGATGTGCCCTAAACTGAATATGTGAAGCTTACATATTTTTGGGGAATTTCTCACCCATACCTCCCCTTAACAGCATAGAAATAAAAAAAAAACTGGCATAACATTACTGCAATGTTTTGAAAAAACTTCTGAACTTACTGCGAGCCTGATGTTATTGACCTCAGATTCCAAGTCCTTGACCTTAGCCTCTTTCTCAGCGACAATGGCTTGTAATTGGGTCACAACATTATTCTCTTGCTGAGATTTCATAGAAGCTTTTTTCATCTCCTCCATCTTTTTCTCTGTTTCTTTATCTTTCTCTTCTTGGTTATTCTCTAATAGTTTCTTCAATTGACTTAATTGGCCCTGAAATTACATACAGACGATAAATTAGAAAATGCAAAGAGATGAAAATTTTTAATCGCATAAAAGATGACAGATATTGAAAAAAGATTATAGAGCCAAGATATAAGATTTGCAGAAGAAGAAAGTCTATATGGTATTTCATTTTCATTTTCTTTTTTGGGCTCCAGCTATTTTTGCTTACTTTCCAAAACTCAATCTCAGGACTCAAGAGGAAACGTCTAGTTCTAAGCTGAATTTTTGTACTTTAATGTGTAATTGTTACAATATAGAATCTTAGGTATCATATCGAAAGGAAACATGAATGAAATGATCCAGAATAAAAAGCAAGGAGCATTTTAGATACTTGCCATGAGTGCCTGTACCAACTCATCATCATGTTTTCCCTTTTCTAAGAGTGTTGCTACTTGTTGTTTCTGTGCTTTGAGGTCCGTGCTTATTACTTTGTTTCTGAAAGCAAAAAAAAAGTAAAGTAATGATTTCAATTTGCAAAATCGAGCACTTCCGTACATCATACAGAGCTCTATGATTCTTACATTAACAGAGAGATCTCTATAAGAGCTTTAAAATGATAGGTGTCATGTCTCTTAGGAATCTGTACTTTTTACGAAAATAGCAGTTAAACATTTGAACTGGAGAGAAAATACTGTCCAGGGTATATTCTCTGAGTGACCGATGTGTGACCAACCTTGCTTTTGAGGCATCTAATTTTTCTTTTAAAGAATCATAATCAGCTTCTAGTGCTTTGAACTCAGCAGCCATTTTCTGAAAAATAAATGGATGCCTGCAAATTAACACGCAAAAATCAACACATGTATTTAACTGAATTATGTTACGTTTTTGATGTAGTTGATATTACTGACATACTCCTTAACACTTTCCATTATTTTCTCCTCAAAATTCGCCGATCCAAACTTCTCCCCCCCCCCCCCACCCCCTTCTTATGATAGGACTTGGCAAAATAAGACCCATTTGCATGGGGCAGGTCCAGGAGTTTTTGTGTTTTCGAAGGGGGCACAGCAATGCCTACAATTATGACATTGGAGTCTCAAGAATCTAGAGTTCTTTCCCAATAGCAATATAAAGGATTTATCTGATGAAGGGGAGTCACGCGCTCCCTGTGCCCCTCCCCTCCCCGGATCCACCTATGATTTCGAGGCAAATTTTGTCAAATATAAACTTTTAATATTTACACACCGAATGATGATAGTGCCCCTCAGAATAGATCCACATTTTGTACCTCTTGAGCTTCTTTTCTGTCTTTTTCTATCCTCCTGATTTGCGACCGTTGTCTGTCGTCAGTTGTAGCCGAATGTCTGTAGGTCGTTGACCCCGTTGCACTCATCCCCCTCATCAGTTCATCATCAAAGTCCTCCATCCTGGTTCCCAGCTGCTGCTGTTCCGTTTGAGCTTTCAGTTCTTGTACCTAAAATAGGAAATACAAAGATTATAGGAATATAGGTTTTTTATCTTAAACTTAAAGACGTACCACTTTTTTCAGTCGAGCTGGAATTTTCAGTTCTTTCACCTTATAATAACAGGCTCAGATACAGAAATAACACTTAGAATAAAGAGTTCAAATTGAGCTTGAGAACTTATCAACATGTTGCGTAAAAAGCCTTCAGCAAAACTTTGCTAAAACTTTTTCAAATTTCACCTTTAACTGTAGTTTCCAATCTCCAATTCATCATGTATAACTAAAAAAAAAATCTTCAGCACATATGGAGAAGAATTTAATAATTGGAAGTTTATTAAACTTTATTCACAACATATGTAGGCCTATATACCGGTATATGGAGAGCGACATACTATGGTCAGACTAGCATAACATTGAATCAAACTGGGGCATCTCAGTGCCAGAAACAAGTTCGAAGCATCTCACCCTACTACATGAAATTAAGTGATTACCTTTTTCTGCAGTGCCAATATCTGTTGGGACCTTCCTCTCCATCCACTTGGCTGGTTCAAAAGGGATTGAATCGTCACACCCTCTCCCACCTCATTGGCAAGGACCTAGAGGTCAAATTAATATTAATTTTCATGATTTACTGCAGCATATAACAAATTTGGCATTTTTTTAGTCTTTTCGGATCTTATTGAGGCACTTTTTCTAATATCAGTCGATGGTACAAAAAAAAAATCTGTAATATTAATTTGTATTGTTTCAATCATTTTATTAAAATTCTTTCACTTTTTTGTCGGCACTTGACAGAAAATCAGTTGTGTCGGTAGATCCAAGATGCAAAAAATCAGCTATGTCTGGCCTAAATGGAAGAAATATAAAATCAATCAATAGGCCTATTTACTCACCTCCAACATTTTCAATAATAGCAATACTGGCTTACCTTCTGTGCCACTTTCAACTCTTGTTTTAATGATGCACTAGAATTCCTATAATCCGCCACTTTTGATTCTAGACTCTTTATTCTATCGTTCAGTGTCTTGATCTCATTTTCCGAATTCTGTGAAAAAAAAAGAGAAGACAATCTTTTCAACAAGTGTGAAAATTTGTATTAAGTGGTCTCACTAAATAGAAATAGTCATAAAAAGGCATCACAAATATCTATGAAAAATATAAATCTCCAGTGAAATCACATGGACGGTAAGTACCTTAGCTTCGCCATCAAATTCTGAAAATTTGTTTGTCGGGTGGATTCTGTCCCCATCCATTGACAATGTGTGTAGCTGAAGAATTAAATAAATATAGAAGAATTTGATAATTTTAACAATCCAAAACTAAGAAAGGACAACCTTTTGGGTGCTGCAAAAAATCCATTTATAAATTACTTTAAAAAAAATTACAAATATGTACCTGATTTTCCATGTCCATGCATTTCTTGGCCCATTGTTTTGCTTTCGTTTTTTCACTTTCACATTCTGCAGTTAATTCTCGCACCTTGAAATGAGATAACAAATGTAGATTAATATAAGACTTAACAAATGTAAATTGAAATATACTAAAAATTAATAGATAATTAATGACCAGAATGACTCAACTGCATTACAGGCTTAAAAAAAGAAGCAATTTTTTAAATCTCACCTTTTTGGAAAGCTCCACAATTTTCGTCGCAGCAGTTTCATTGGTCAGTTCATTGCCCTTAAGAGTTGCTGCTTTCTCAAAAGTCCCTTGTTTCTTCCTAAACTGTCTAATTTCAAAGTCTTTTTCACTCAGTAATTTGTAGAGGCGGCCAGTTTCATCTTTCAATTCCTGTCAGGAAGAAAAGCATACAATTGAATTCTGTACATTTTTTAGCATTTAGCAATCTAATGAATCCTTGACATGAGCATAGGAGACCAGGCAGGGGTAGCAGACGCTCCCCTAAAATTCCGGCAGAAGTAAGGAACATTAGGGTGCCCATAAAATTTTACAGGGAGTCAAATACTTTTTTTTCTCTATATCAGACAAAAAATCAACACATTTTCTTGAGGACAATACAATACGTACAGTATCTACCTATACCTGGTTGGCTATATGAATGATTCAATGTCAAAAATCTCCATCCATTCAAAAAAATCAACGAAGGTAATACGAGTCTAACTTACCCTAATTTGGTTGTTCAAGTGTGTCACTAGCTCTTCATCATAAATTGTTGCATTTGCTGGTGGGTCTGCAAGCTGTAAAGAATTTGTAAAAATCTATAGCTATTTTTTTATATTTGTTATCTTATCACTTTAAAGAAACATTTGATAAGATGCCAATAAAATAACCCTTTTAAGAATCATTTTTCTCCAGCTATAATCTTGGTTTAAACTCAACAATATTTCAACTATTAAAATTTAAATTCACCTTTAAATCAAGGTTGTCATCCACTCCAAACGCAGTGCTACTAAGAACATCAGGAGTTTTCCTCGTATTTTCTTGAGTTTTTATTTGAGTTTTCTCTTTCTGGTCCTTGCGTTTTTTCAGCCTTTCTAGCTTTTGCTGTTGTTGGAGCTGGATCAGCTCAAACTGCTTCTTCAATGTTGCACTCTCATTCATTATCTGATAAGCAAAAATATGGGGAATGAAACTACAAGAATCTGAAAGAAACCACATAACAATATTCTGAATGAAACCACCAGAATCTGAATGGAACCACCAGAATCTAAATGAAACCGCAATAATCTGAATGGAACCACAAGAATCTGAAGGGAACCATTAGAATCTGAATGGAACCACAAGAATCTGAATGGAACCACTAGAATCTGAATGGAACCACTAGAATCTGAATGGAACCATTAGGATCTGAATGGAACCACAAGAATCTGAATGGAACCACAAGAATCTGAATGGAACCATGAGAATCTGAATGGAACCACTAGAATCTGAATGGAACCATTAGAATCTGAATGGAACCATGAGAATCTGAATGGAACCACCAGAATCTGAATGGAACCATGAGAATCTAAATGAAACCGCAATAATCTGAATGGAACCACAAGAATCTGAAGGGAACCATTAGATTCTGAATGGAACCACTAGAATCTGAAGAGAACGACAAGAATCTGAATGGAACCACTAGAATCTGAATGGAACCACTAGAATCTGAAGAGAACGACAAGAATCTGGATGGAACCATGAGAATCTGAATGGAACCACAAGGATATGAATGGAACCAAAAGAATCTGAATGGAACCATGAGAATCTGAATGGAACATGGAACCACTAGAATCTGAATGGAACCACAAGAATCTGAATGGAACCACAAGAATCTGAATGAAACCGCAATAATGAATGGAACCACAAGAATCTGAATGGAATCATCAGAATCTGAATGGTACCACAAGAATCTGAATGGAACCACAAGAATCTGAATGGAACCACAAGGATCTGAATGGAACCACCAGAATCTGAATGAAGCCGCAATAATGAATGGAACCACAAGAATCTGAATGGAAGTTATGGAACCACTAGAATCTGAATGGAACCACAAGAATCTGAATGGAACCATGGGGATCTGAATGAAACCACAAGAATCTGAATGGAACCACAAGAATCTGAATGGAATCACAAGAATCTGAATGGAATCATGAGCTGAATGGAACCACAAGAATCTGAATGGAACCACAAGAATTTTAATGTGTAGTGAAATCACTTTTCGTTTTTCCAGTTTCATGTGTTGCTGAGCAAACTGAACTTTCGCTATCATCTGGTCATCCCCTTTAACATTGTTTAAATGATCAACTTCAATTGATTAGCAATTGACAGTTTGGTGTGTACATCATTCTGTGATAATTATTAAACAGTTTCTTAGTCAGCTTTAGTAACAGTTTGCATGATTTACTTGACATTGAATATTGTTTACTGGCAGTTTGGTGTTATATACATGACAGTGTGTCAAAAACCAAACAAGGAAGTGTCAAACTTAATTTTCCTCATAAAGTTATTGGCTCTCAATTTGTTCACATGCATCTGTGCAGTGAACACCGGAAAGCTTGTACGAAAATGTTGCATTGATACAGGTCAGTAAATCATTTTAAGATTGCCCTCACCCACAAGAACATTTCATTATCATATGTACATTAAAATATAAATGTGTGTGAAACACTTCTAAATTCCTTTCTGAATGTATTTATGAGATTTAATTTCTTGAAAACAATTATTTGGATTTTTCTGTATACTACATTGAGAGTAGCCTACCCGCAAGTTGATTGCACCCATGTTAGATATTTTTTTCCGATCACACCAGAAATTAATCCATAGAACAGTAAAGAAGGGTGTGAGTGTGAGTTATGACGGAGAAAGATGGAGTATCTTCCCTGAAGTGATGAAGTCCTTTATGGGGAGGGGGAGGGGTAGATGCAGGTGTACAAGTATCTTAGCCAGGTGGGGGTCAGCAGGGCCATAAGCTGAGCGGAATTCTAGCGGGGGGGGGGGGGGGGGCGAAGACCAATCCCAAAGCATGTGAGCCCCGGGAAAACCCAAAAATTCACAATTATTATAATTATATTACGTTAAAATTTTTTTTTGTAAAATTCTAGGGGGTTGGGGGGGGGTGGTGGCTGCCCCTCTGCAGGCTACAGCCCTGGTCAGAGGGCAAGCGGCACCCCTACTGTTCGGCCACAAAAACTGAAAATGATTAAACATTAAAATCAATGATTCCTAGCTATTTCATTTGGATTGACCATTATATAAAATCCAGATCTTTAGATCGGGCAAATGTTGCCCCCCCCCCCCTCCTAAAAGTTTGAGGGCGGTACATCTGGGCCTGAGAAGTTCCATATATTATGTAGTTTATATTAGTTATAGTACATCAACCCTCCCACCCCCCGCAACCTATAATTGGAGTATCCTCAGAATCATTAATTGCGTCCCTTTGGAGGGGGCCCTTGCCCCTCATATTGGCGCCCCCAGGTGCCCATATGAACTTTTCAACCTTGGCTAAAATATAAAATTATATAGCATTATGGATCCCCCCCCCCCCCATGAGAATCACTGGGACCCCCTCACACCACTGCTCAGAATGATGAAGTAATCATGGTAATCTAGCTAGCCCAACCCACATTTTCTGGATCTGTTGTGTTGGGCATTGTTTGGGGGGGGGGGAGGGGGTGGTGGTTGTTGACCACAACCAGGCACAGGGACCCCACCCCAGGCCCAGCTCTTGCCTTGGACATGCATCTGCAGCTGCCTCACAGTCACACCCACAGCTCACACTGCACTATCTTTCCTTGATGAAGCTGCAGGGACCTCAACAACCTGTCAAAAGTTTTGAGCTTCTTTTGGTATTTGAGAACTTTCAAAAACTTACCAGCAGCAATTTTCACTTGTCAAGCATGTCAAGAAGCTGGAAACCAAGGTAAACAAAATATTTCAGGGCAGGGCGTGAAAGACGAAAAAGACAAGTTGCGATTGGTCGAAAAAGAGGAACAGGTGCGACCTCTGACGAATTTAATTTTTCTTCCACCTAGCGGATACTTGCTAAAATTGTCAAAAACCACGTCACCAACTCCACGAAGTTCATTCAGCATCAGGACACTGACAGACAAACAGGTAATTTGTGAGATCTGAAGTTTTAGATATGGTTTAAGATGTGTAGAAATGTTCTATTTGAATCCAGGAATAAGCAGAGCAAGGCAGAGTGATCTATATTGTCAGATCTCCTGAGCATTGGCCTCTTGAAAATTGCCAAGACAAAATCATGAAATTTTGTAAACAACATCCAATCCATGAAATGATGATCATGATGTTCAAAATCATGCAAATGCTGGATCAAGATCAGACTGCACAGTCTTTCTTTATGCTATGTCTGATTCTTAAAATTGATTTTCTGATATGTGTGTCTTAAGTATTGTGAGTTTAATAAAATTGATGAGGAAAAGCCAAAAGCCTCAAAAAGGGCTCTTTTCTAACAGTTCTGGCCCCTCCCACCTCCAGAAAATGTTTATTATCCAGCTGTTGGAATTTATGATACTTACACTATTTACAGCGGAAGTAACTGTTGTTGTCTGGATAGGACTTCTAAAATATAATGTTTCTATCTTTACAGGTTCTGATATTTTCAGTTAATGCTCTTAAAAAATTATGAAATTATTATGAACCATGCACCATGGTGCTAGTTGACCACCTAATTGCTCTATGACGATGTCAAAATTATGACTGTATTTTCTTGCACCTTTTCAGACAATATGGATCAAGTAATGCAATGCGTTGAGCCTGCCAAGCAGTTCGCCAAGGATTCTATCCGTCTGGTCAAAAGATGTACCAAGCCTGACAGAAAAGGTATGAAGTGGTTAAAAATCATTCATTATTTAAAGTTTTTATGGTTATGAACTTATGATGTCTTCACTGGACATGTTTGAATATTGTGAATCAAATGTGTATTTAAACAGCTCTGGCCTGAGCATGTGGGGCAATTTTTATACAAATTTAATTAACCATATATATTGACTACAGCTGGACTACTTCATGGTTCATAACTTCATAGTAAAGCAAAAAAAGTTGGAATTATTTGTAGTCTTGGTACTGCCATCTTTTAGCTAATTCCCCCCATGTAAGGTTAACGCACGTATCTTTGTGAGAGGTAGCTAATTGAGTAGATGGACTCGTTGCCGGGGATCCTGCGGGAGACACCTTAGCACTTGCCACCACGAAACACCTACTCAAGAAATACCAGAGGCTCGACAGTTTAGTTTCACGTATCCATTTAATACACAATTCATAGACAGTTACATTAAGAGTCATTCAAAGAACCGATGGTAACCAACTTATCAATACATTAAACAGCGATCTTAACGAATTACATATATCATTAACTAATGCCATCTCAATCAACCATGACCTGAGGTTCCTTTAAGAGTAACCCCTGATCATACCTCTAACAACAATACCCTTACCTGACGAATCGTCACCCCGTCAGGGAGACAGGTAGCCCTCCTGCTGCCTCAGCGGGAAGCGGGGTCTGTTCTGCCTGGGCAAACAAGCTTGCCCCCAGAGATTGCTACTAGGGTGTTCTGCGGCTGCGCAGAAACACCAGGGTAACTGTTGCCATGGAAACATGGGGTGAGTTCTACCCCGTTGCTATCATTGAATCTCATTACACAATAATATAATATATCACATTACTTCTATACAATAATAATACAAATGATATTACAGAATTAAGGTCTTGAGGTTCATGGCGATTTGAGGAAAGTTCCTATAAGAGGAAAGAATGAAGACACCTCTGAAGCTAAAAGCTCAGCGGTGACATCCCGACCGATCGAGGATTTTTTTATAAGATAGTTTTTCCCCGGTTTGAAGAAAACATTATTTTAAACTTACAATCGAATACGGATTACATTCACGTAATAACGAATTAATATACACTGTGACTAATAACGTAACTATTCATTAAAAGCGAAGGTATTTCCTTTCAAAGATAGAAGCCTGAATGCTTCATGCTGATTAACAGAACGATGTAAAACTCGTAAATAGATTTGTGTAACTATTGAGAGGGTTGTTAATCGACTTTGTACATGATACCAATTTATGTACGGGCAGAGGAAACGCGTCTCATTGCACCTGAATTTTGTGAGTGCTTTAATGAAAGTTGTGGTGACATCAGGATGATGTAACCACTACCACCGGGCAGGCGGAAGGGGGGGAAAAATATTAAGATAAAATCGGGCGTGTGCAATATGCCCATGAAAGACAATTCGGAAAAAGGAAAAATTTTGAAAGGGAGGCAAGAATATGACTTGCATCCGTGAAAGGAGAGGAACTGAATGACAGTTCTTTTAATGGTGTCAATGAGATGCTGAAAGGGGAGCGCAGATAGGAAAGTGAAAGCTAAATTTTAATGATTGACAGAAAAGGACAAGTTATTCTTATGACCTATTTGCCAAATTTTTCAATTTTTATGAATCGTTGGTTCGTCGGCCAACGTTATTTTTGGAAATAGAGCCGCTAATTACATGGCTCCTCAGCAAAAGAGACTCAAGCACCAGGCGAGTCAAGTAGCCGTTTTTATCAAGGGCAGTTACGGGTATCATCCCTTGCGTGTCATTGGATATGCATAGAGCTAAACCAAAAGCATGAAGTGCATTAAGACAGGACAGCCTTATAATTTTAGATGGGCTGGTATGTCCGATACCCTAAACTACAAAAGTAAGCAAGTAAAATAACATATAAGCGATAAGCAATTTTAAAAGCAACAATTAAATCATAAACGAAGTGCAGTCGAATCACGAATATCAACAATAACATGGATTAAAGTGACAATTATTAATTTAAAAGCGACAAGTAGCGGAATAATAATCAAAATGATGAAACAACAGTCCAGTATGGAGGTAAAGAAGTCAATAGTGGACTATGGTTTCGTAGAACTTGTTACGTACACTCTAAACAATCCGAGTGAACTGTAGGCATAAGGCGTACAGAAAATGAAAACAATGCGAAAATAGGTAAACAGTATACTGGTGCAGTGGAGCAATAGTGAAAACATAGGTACATTTTAATACACCTGAGAAAACTTGTATAAGAAGGCTGGCATGCATAATGCATAGACCAGAATAATTAGCAAATAAGATTAAAGCATAAATCTATTTGATGTTAAGCTTATAAGAAATGAGATCAGATGTTTACAGAGAAAGTTCAGTGCAAGAGTTGACTTGTGATAATTGTTCGTGGACACGTTGAGACATAACCTAGTGGCAAAGGTTTGAGTACTGAATTAATCAATTTCAATGAAAATTTGGAATATATCATCTAAGTTAATTGTAATGTGTTGGTTGATGCATAAATGTCTAATCAGGGATGCGCTTTACACAATACTAGTCAAGAGTCAATACATGATGTCAAAGATAACATGATCTGTATACGTGTAGACGAGAAGATTGGAAGAATCATTGATTGAAGGAGTCAGTTATATAAGTCATTGATGTAGGGCGAAGGAGGCAACACCGACGCTCGGTGCGTGGTGCAGAGGGTGAGACGTTGGCAGCGAGTGGCTTGTCAAGTTCACATGAGATGTGTTTGTCAAGGGCAAACGAGGTGTCGACAGCGATGTGTTTCTCAGGGTCGAACGGGGTGTTCGACCTGGCAACGTGAAAGATGCCGGACGTCGTGGACCTAACGGACGAGCTGCGAGAGTTCAAGGTCCTATTACCATCCACCCAAAACGATGAGTGGGTTGTTACTGTTCTAACAGATACAGAACAACAATGTCAACCTGGATGAGTGGTCCTTCCACCATTCTCAGCTGTACCGAAGTGGCGAAGTGAATGGAAGCCATGAGAGACTACCATTACACGTCGGTCAGTGTCATTTCGGAGGAATGTTGTTTCTGTGAATGGAGCACAGGCGAGGTGCGAACCGGAGTGGTGGAAATAGCTTGATGTGGTGCCATAGGCACGGCAACTTTAGCGGAGACAGGAAATGTTCTGAGCGAGTAACTGGTATTTTGGTGATTATGCTGAAGACTCGAGGGACTGATATAGCTGCAGTACTGCGAAGATTCGCCAGTCCGGCCTCGTTGCGTGACTAACCCAGGTTAGGGTCAGGCGGAGAAGGAGGTGGACTGATCTACATCTTGAACTGTTATTCACACCTTATGTTGGGGTCTGGCGAAGGAGGACGTGACTCGTTCGACACGACCTTCATGTTTTCATTCAGACAACCCCAATATCGGGTGGACCTTGATGGGTCATGGAGAAGAAGACGTCGTCATGAGTCTGTCGTGTATGCACTTTCTGAGATCACAATGTTTATTATGTGTTATGTGCGAGCACAACTTTGTGCGAGAACGCTGGGGAATGCGTGGTGAGGAGACTCTTCTGAACTAGACACAATCCATATTAGTGTCTGTCGACGGTAACTGATAGCAGGGGCAATCCGTGTTAGCCACCTGAATAAAGTAGTTACCCAGAGGAAAAGAGTGTCATTAAGAAGATGCAGGCCGGAAGGTAGTTGAGACAATCCATATTAGTCACTAACTAAAATGAGGCCATGCTCTTCAAGCACAAGTGTTCGTTGATGCTTGCTGTAGAAACAGAGGCAATCCAGATTAGCCGACTGTTAAGAAGCCAAGCAGGAGATGACATCACCATATCATCATACAATGTGAGCTCGGTTGTGAATGGTGACATGTGCGACGAAGACTGCACAATGCCAAGCCAGACACAAAAGTTCAAAGAAAGTTCTGCAGTAATGTAGCCCCATGTTGGAACCAGGTCAAGGCAACGATATGCTTGCCGTGGTTACGACGAAAATGGAGTGTAACGGAATGTTCACACTAGTGGTCGCCCCGAAATGGTGCCCTCTTCATATTGCCATGGGATGACGACAGGAATACGGCCAACTCGAAGTAGTCGCATGTGCTGTCGGAACGTGATCCCATACGCAAGCATGGTGCCCAAGGAGGTGGTGCTCCAATCGACTGACATTCGGATGTTGAATCGGATGTGTCTCTTGATAGGGTGCCCGTGACAGTAGAAGTCACAGTGGAAGCACAGGCTCTGTAACGACTGACTCAGATCAAAGATTAGAGAACATATGCATCGAATGTGTCTCTGATCGTAGGTGCCCACAGCAAGTCTTGCACTGATGTTTGACGACCAGCCCGACCAGCAACTCGTGATCAAAGAGACATTCCCGCAAATTATGTGACAACACAGCATTAAAATGGTATGCAATAGTCATACTGAAATTACTTTAAGAAACAGGCTAGGAGCTCAACCAATAAGGTTACTGCAAACAACATGTAAGAAAAGGCACGTGATATATATATATAAAATAGAAATAATTTAAATAAGAGATAATAAAAGGAATATCATAATTGGTTTAGATAAATAATCTGAATCCCAGCAAGATGCTGGTCGTTAAGTGTGTATAATTAAAAGGTAAAAGAGATGTTTAAATGTAGATAGAAAGGTAGCAAATCACGGCAAAATTTGATGCATCATCATGGTGATCAGCTCCCCAAGATCAAAATGAATCACATCAATAAAGGAAGAAGATCACTCTGCAACGTGAGTATAAGATTATGAAATTTTAGGATGAGAAAGTGTTGCGTAAGGTTGATGCACAGAATATATGCATACCTTCAAGCATATGCCAGTAAAATGTTACCCATACAATCGAACCAACAAGGTGTGATTCTTCACAGACTGACTAAAATATAAGGGCATGCAAGCGTGAGTATGAAAGGGTTAAAATGCAACAATACACATACAGATAGAAAAGGGAAAAGGAAATGCAGTCAGAATGCAGTTGTACAGGAAAAGTTATTGCACGAAAGTGCAGTGCAAAGATAAGTAATCATAATCATGCAGTAAAATAGAATCAGACGCTGGTACTGGTATCGTCAGGAGAGGGGGGTGGTGGAAGGGGAGGGGGAAAGTTGGGCGGAGCAACAGTGACGTAGGACGAGTGGGGCGTGGTTCCAACTCGATATCAACTACTGAGCGATTAGGGGGGGTATCAACTCGGGTACCCATGCGAGGGGCCGATGGTTGCCGGGGTGAGGTGGACCGGCGAGGCGGGGTAGTCCGCCGTGGTGGGGTTGTACGGCTCGGTATGCGAGTAGGGGGGGTCATTTTCTTTGATGCGGCCAGGCCAGAAGTGGTGGCATAAGGTTTTATCTGTACTGAATGGGTAGTATCCGGTTCCATAACATTGGTGGACCGAAATTCCATCTCCCTTTGACGAAGTTCTCTAATTAGAGCTGAGTAAGGATTAAGCTCTTGAGTATTAATAACTTCTTGCATGTTATGACCCAATTTGTAAAGGTGAACTGAGTCAGATGCGAGCATGGTCACCGCAAACTGTCCTTGCATAATTTGCTGTAACTTTTTCCGCTTGTATAATGGAACATTAATGAGTCTAGGGAGTTCTACGTTAAGTGAATCAATCTGCAAAGAGCATAGTGCAGTATCCCAGTTGGGTTTGAGGATACTGTATAATCTATGATGGTCGCACTTGAAACTATTAGGACAAATGACACCTTTAAGAGAAAGTGAAGAAAGGTGGGACTTAATAGTAAGAACATATAGAAGTAAGCGCTGGTGTCCACTATTCAATTCCATGAATATTTCGATCTGTGGAAATTTGCGGGTTTCAGGTGAGCGATGCATCACTCTGAAATCCCTACAACATTTATGTAGACAACGCTTAGCCAAGCTCACTACCATGTAAAAGACACAAATAGTAAGAAGGTGAAGGGTAGTGATATGTATAAGACTGACAGGACTTATAGAAACAGGGTAAATTACATAGCTGACTGAATCACAATGCAGAGGACGTCCTGGAATGACTGGGTTGGCGTGGGATGGTTTAAAATGAGTAGCCATAACCATAGAGGATAAAAGGCCACTAAGGTATCTACCACGACAATACATAAATATTACCAAAATTAGAGACAAATATCCAGCTATGGAACCGATGAAGGCAAATCCACGGATCCAATGGCGAAGGCTGAACCAAGCTGAAAGATAGAAAGAAGCTTCCAGCTCGGCCCATTTAAGCATAAAATCGTCACCCTTTTGTTGAATAAGGCGACTAAGTTCCTTAAGCTTAATGATGCCATGTGTCATATTTGCAAGTGAGGTATTTGCTATTCTGGCAGCCACTGCAAATTTAGGCAAGGTGAAATTTGGCATGCCATAAGATTCATATGGTGGTAGACTTGTGAAGTTGAATTCACGTTCGAAAGAATGCATCGCAATTGCGTTAATCGTATAGTTGATTAAGAAGGGTTTATATTGATTATTTTCGGATGCGGGGCATCCTGTAATACGCCTGGGAATGAAACCTGAAGGGGAGGAGAATTCGCAAAAACAAAACTGGCCACGCTGAAGCACAGCGTAAAGGCTACCAGGAACGGGACGTGCCACACGATCATTGGAGCAGCGTCGAGTCCATGGGAGTGATAAGCCAGTAACTAAAAGCTGGTTACCTGCGTCTATTACACGAGGTGCTGCACGAAAGGGTTCAAAGAAGTAATCGACTTGACAGAGTTCAGAAATGACGTCTGCGGTAGCATTCGTGTATATTGCAGTGTTGCAGGATAATTGCGAGCTATCGATTTGGATTGTTGATTCTGTGCAAAGAAATTGATCGTCAATGTTGAGACATTCCTGGAGCTCTTCAAGACTGAGTTCCAAGAAGGAATCGTGCTGCACTCCTAGAAAAGGTTTTGGGATAGAGATACGAGTGTAATCATGGTTAGACTCGCGGTCTTGGAAAGCAGGAGTAGCTACCACAGGTACATGGAGTGACTCTGTGTGATACAAAGTGTAGGGTTTTGAATTCTTAGGTTGGATTGGCCATAGGAGTTGGAGTAAGAAACCATGTCTAGTAGGCATAAAGATTGGTTGTGATTTCTGATAGATATGAGCTAAGTGCGCAGATTGGGCGTGTTTGTTAATGGGTCTCTTAATGATCTTGAAGTAGTAATATTTCTGAGTCTAAGTACTCTAAGAGATGTTGGATAATGAAGATTCTGTATTCCGCCAATACAGTCTAGTATAACTATTTTAGCTAAATTTAAGGCATTAAATTGTTGCGTTTTCTGAAAATAGAAACCCTGAAGAATAAGTGTTTGGAGAAATGGTTTTGGTCGTGTAAAATTAAAAGATTGATGTGCTGATAGATTGGGCAAGAGGTTGGAAACTTCGAAAGGAACATTAGAAGCTTGTAATTTTAATTGTTGTATATTATTGAAAGGCATAGAAGATGGGAGGCGGGTCATATCTGGTAGATGGAGTCTAAGAGATATCAGTTTACTTTGTGAAACGCCGAGATGGTTCCACTGAAAGGATGTTGAACCGTGTATGGTAAGGTCTAAATGAGTTAATTGAGCTTGTGGTAATAAAGGTAGGGCAGGAGACGATAAATCCCTAAGTAAGGTAAGTTGTATACGTCTTAAACGGTAAAGGGAAGACCATGGAGCGAAGACTGAGGCGTCATCAAGGACTAAATTAGTAATAGCATGTAACTGTGAACGTGCTTGGACGTATTGTACATGAGTAACTTGAGTGTTTGGCAGATCTAAAAAATTGATCTCGGGAAATGAGTCAATGACGTCAGGAAACCTTACTGCAGAAGTAAGATTTTGTAAAGTGAGATATCTCATGAAAGGCATAGTGGTGAAGAAAGAGATAATGTCCTTAGTAAGTGCGCCAGAGGAGAGAATCAGTTTTGTGATACGAGGTGAATCGGGAGGCCATACACATGGAGGTGTAGAAAAATTGGTTCCCAAATCACATGTAAATATGTCTCGTTTGCGAGAACACCATTCACCAAACATAGAAACTCTACAAGAAGCCATAGGTTGATCTTGTGTTTGAAGCAAAGTACGCTTGGCCCAAACGGCGGCCGTGTTTGGATTAATGGTAAATCCAAAATTCTTATAAAGAAAAGCGTCTTGCTCAGCAATTCGTTGCAAATCAGATGGAGGTGGTGATTGAGCTGGAACCAAGGGAAGGAGGAGGAAGGGAAAAAGGAGAATTAGCGTCATTGTAATGTTTATAATGAGGTAGCAAGGTATATAATTGGCTAAAAGGTTTTAGCGTCACTAGTAAAATCAGGTATTACTATAACTATTAACCAATAAGGTGGTGAGAAAGACATGATTAACTGAATGTAGGCATGCACATAAACGAAGATAACAGGTAAAAGAAGTTCATCCACAAAGAGACATAATGGTAACGATTAGCATACTAAGCGTGCAAAATTCATCAATCAGGTCGACATATTCTATGTAAAACGAATACGACTATCAATACACAAATAATTATCAACGGAAATAAGTATTCATAACAATTAGGCAAGACGAGTTTTCCAACTACTTTGCCTATCATATGAAAGAATGCTGTGTATGTCGACAGAAAATGCAAGAGATGTACTCTAAGATCATACTGAATTACTGAAATCGAGAGTCTCGACCAGACCTGAAAATATAACAATTGCCGTCAAAGAAATATAAGTTAATAAAGTACCTTCCCACGATTACACGCGTGTAAGAAAAATTGGGAGTATAATTACTGTGAACTTATCTCAATATAACACAACTTGAAACTTCATCAATAATACTCAATGCCTACAGAAATTCCCGGTTTACTAATTAGTAAACGTATATGCAGGTTAGTGGTCCTAAATGACCGGTAAATGACTCTATGAAAAGGGTGTACTTACATAATGTTGCAAGCTGTATGTAGGACTGCTGCCTCTCTACAGGTGTAAAGATTAGAGCAGGTAAGCTAAGGTTTTACTGGCTCCGCAAGAGCTGGGCCCTGTGGGCTGAGCCGAAAATTTTACAGCAGGTAGCGTGCCATATAAGGTGCAAGGGTGCTACCAAAGCAACAAGAAACTGCTTCCCACGGCAGTCTCGGTGAAGCCATGGCAACACAGAAAGCGCCCCCTGCCGGGCTATGTTGTGATGCCATACCATATAATGAACTATGGAAAAGGAATTAGCTAGCTAGCTATAATTTGTATATAATGAGTTGGTCATTTACAAAAAAAAAAAATTTTTCTTTCCCCAAAATGCGAAGCGATGCTACAATCACTGGGTGAGCAAAATCCACAGAAACGCATTTAAAATTATGTGCTAAGATTAAACTCACGACCACATTGTCGGAACATATTAACATAACTACATCGGCATGAGCCGGAACACATGAAATAGCACAAGATATCCCCAAATTATGGTCGGGCTCCCAGTCCGACAGGCAGAGAACTTGCAACATACTGAGATACTTACTCAACGTAATATGTTGCACAATAATTATAAGAAAGGATGCTCAAAGATAATACTGTATCAGAGCAGTTATAGTAATGCTCAATCAAAGTAGTACCGACATGTCACGATGGAAAAGGTAGTGGATAATTTGTAAGAAAACAGTCCATCAATAATGGCATATAATCACTTCTCAATTGGCAAGATATTTGACGGCTAATATCTGCAATAAACGACACTCACAACATGAGCAGGAAATGCAGAAAAGAAACATATTCCATGTTTGAATATTACTGACTATCTACAAAATGCAGAATGGAATATGTACAAAATGCTAATGATACGAACGCGGTAAGCTAATGGATGAGAAGAGGAGAAGACTCCCCTCACGTGTATCAAGTAGTATTCGAGAGGTGCAAATAATAGACAAAAACCTTATCGGTGGCATGCAAAATATCATTGTAAAAAATATTAAGAGGCTGTGCAGTTCATCTTCTGTATCACCTGTGTCACATTTGTCACATTTTCTAAGTTCTACAGGAGTTTTAGGTATTTTCAATATCTGTCATATGTCAACCAGATTTACTAAGAAAGGATCGTGATGGATCTCTGTGGAGAGTCTCTGTCTCTGAAATATGCGTACCAAATAATGGTGTTTACCGAGGATAAAATGATAAGCCAATAAAGTACTATATCAAGAAGGCAATCAAATGCAAAGAACAAGGGAATACGTGGTCAATGCTGCGAGGAGACAGTGGCCAACGTATGGAAATACTATCGATTGGTCACAAGGAACACAGTGATAAGAGATGGAAAACAATTCTCAACGAAGAATGGCAAGGTTTAAGAGCGTTGTTGGTGGGCTCAAAGTAGATGAATAAACCGGCTGAATGCTTGTGAGCTACAGAAAAGACTTAACGGTGGATAACCGTATTGGTCTGGGAACGAAATGAAGGGACTACACCCTCCTGGTGGCATGTAAGCAAAAAGTTGGCGACGCAACAAATGCAAGATATCATCGCACATGTATTAAAATGTGCGGGTCGAGAACTCTTGTTGAGGTTTAAGGCCTGTTAAGGTGTGCTAATGCAAATATTCGAAGACTATTTGGTTATGAAGAATGGACGAAGAATATAATTCGGTAAAATTTGTAAATTTAATGAATAGGTGTATAAATCAGCATTGTAGGTAACACAAAAGTCGGTTATATAGCATTCACATTATATAGCGTAATTGTTCGATTAACAGGGAGAAAGGCATTCGATGGGTCAAACTGTTTCTTGGTACATTGAAGTCTATATTTTTAAAGAAGTAAATAGATTTGAATGAGTCCATTAGTTCGTAAGGTTAAAGGAAAACCTGATTACTGTTGTTGTAGAGTCGACTTCAATTCGGTTTGTTGGTCGTCTGCGTCATTGAAATCTTCGGGTAATTCCTGTATGTAATGGAGACGCTGAGAAAGCATCAACAGTGGGGGTGATGACACCGGAGTTGACGTATACATTGGCAGTGATGGAACCATGCGTACTTCCTGTTCATTGTCAAAGAAATGACGATGGTGAAAAGGCTTTGGACGCAATGGTGGCAAAAAATGTGTAGGCTGAGCAGCTGCTTCGGCTGACATGGTATAGCCCGGGAGATCTTCGTCTGTTGACCATGATGAGTCCGGTGTCGGTGTAGGACTAGGACAATCCGAGTCCCATCCATTGACTAGAGGTTTCTGTTGAGCGTAAGTGCAAGCCACATAATTGGCTGCAGAGCGAAAAGCATCAATATCGAGGGTTGGAGATGAATGAAAGATGCATGTAGCCACGGTCTGAGTAGCAACAGAAACCGTCTGCTTAGGTCCCTGGAACTGAGGAAGTTGCTGCAGCTGAGCAACATTCACACGAGTTGCTGTAGACCATTCCATATTACTGTGTGAAGGAGGGTATGACATTCGCCTTCGATGCATTGTTGCAAATATACTGAGGAACAGTAGTTGAGTCAACGGAAGACAAATACCAAATGATGGAGGGGCCATAAACAAGGGGTAGAGTATCACTGAGGGGAGGGGGGGGGGGTATAAGTGAGGAATCGCAGATGGTGTGAAGATAGATCTGACTAATTTAGGTGTAAGTGATTACACATGTGTTCGGGTTATGTAATCAGGATGAAACTGCTTGAATGTTGTTGGAAAGCTGTGTTTTTCACCTTTGTGTGTGAACGTCACTGCTTGCTGGCAGCTCGGTTGGAGTGATGAATTCATATGTCATGAATTCATGTGTCTCATTAAGCCATATGAAATCTTAAAGGCAAGTACAAGTCTGCATAACAGAGGAGAATGATAACCAATTTTGTCCATGAGAAACGCATGAAGTATCACACAGACACATGTGGCATGAATATGTGCGAAAGAGGAATACGGCATAAGGAGAAAGTTATTCATAAGTGATTATTAAACTAATTATTAGCTTAAGAGAAGACTGATAAGGTGCGGGAAACTGATGTTGGGCTCCCATGGGTTCATGGGTGATAGCTAATATACTGAAATGATAACGTTTAGATGTTAAAGAAACATTCATTCAACGAGAACGGAAGTTATCAGTCCACAGTCAACTGAAATAAGTCCAACTATTTATGGACAGAAAAGCTTGTGAAATTATGTGGGATATTAAATTAAATATCTGTTATTTATTTGAGATGAGTTGTGAGGCAGGATGTCGACGAAACAGGACATTGCAAAGGAACCAAACGTCGAAAGGATGCACAGGATGGTGAGCCACAATCGAATTTAGTAATGTAGCAGGTTAAGACAATGCCAATAACGACACACTCCGCTACTTCTTGACGGAAGAGATTTTGAGGAAAACATGTCCTAAAGGAAGGAGATGATCCTATGATAGGAGACAATCTCTGAGAGATCTTTGAGAGATATGTGCGTCTCAAGAGGAAGGCTTGGAGCAAGGAAACTTAGCATTATTTGTAATGACATTTATATGGAATACTCGGTATATTGTGTATAAAAGGTTATCATGGAATATATGTAAATATGAAATCGAGAGACTAGGCATTTTGGTATAGCCGATATGCTAAGTGCGGACGACCCTTTAAATTGTGTATGAACAAAATATAAAGGTTAGGACTATTGAAGCAAGACACTGTCAGTATGACACTTACTGATGATACTTTCCAGTGAGGTGGAAATAGACCACGAGCAGGTGATCCCTTCAGTTGTTATTTGGCGATAATAAGCAACCCATGCATGATTTTGCTGACATACAGGTATGCAGTATACAAAGGTAGCATCCATAATTCAGATTAGTGGACTTGTAATTATTTTTCTTATTCATGTTGACCTAAGGTCAGTATTGTGCAGAAGAGAGTAGGCATCAAAGTACCAAAATAAGACACTGATGTCATAGGATTGTGTTTCAATGGTATTTGGAGTACCTAGGATCATCTTGAAGTAACTCAAGGAAAATTAAATTGAGTCTTGTGTCTACCGATTTATTGACATGTCTATAATAACTGAAATTCCAATCGAACTATTGAAGATATGCATGTGGATATACCATATGCAAATGGACATAATTGCCAAAGTGACAACTGTTCAAGAATTGTGCTATTCAGGAGGGGTCGATTGCTTTATGAAGTGACCTCGGTCATTTTCTATTTAGCAAAATGACCTGAGCCGACTAGCTTAGACAGTGCCTAAGGTGGACATCATTGCCAGAGCTACAACACTTAACAACAAAAGAGCCAGGAGGTTTTCATGTAGATTCCCCTGTATCTTTATTATTTTCAAGAGAATATTCTTCTCTATGGAACTGCTTTACTTGTATAATGGAAGAAGCTTAAATGCAAACAATTGTGTTACACGAGAGAAAGTGAAGGAAATGAAAGAAGGAAACCGTCTGTCATATTGTCACTGAAATAAACAAGACACAATAATGAACACAAAAGCCTGGTTCGGACTTTGGAGGATAGGAGGTGTTTATCTTCAAGCGTAACTCACTGAGCCATTGCTTGTGTGAATGTGGATGTAATTTTCTTTATGTCTGATATTCCAGAAGAGCTCTGGAAATTAGCTATACAGAACCTGACTAAGTATCTGGACATGTCCCCGACGGGATTCGAAGCGACGAAGTTCAACTTCGTCATGCGTGAGTCCTAGTCACACAATTCGCACGTGATGACTTTACCTCTAGACCAAGGCCGAACCGGCCAACAGCATATTTTTAAGACTTCTAGTGACCGATGTATGCTGCTGAGCTGGCGGAGAGCCTCGTTTTCATTTCAAATTAAGAGAGTGATCTAAAAATAGACACTGAAGATAGCGAGTAATGATTCATGCACGTGGCCAAAATAAATGTGCTGTAACAATCTAAATATTAAATTTGTATGAAAAGAGAGGAAATTAATGCGAACAGGTTGGTCGATATAATATTAAAAGAGCTAAGAAGATACGATAAACTTCGTGCATTTGTCAGCTTATGACAACACTGAATGTGGAGGAAAAGATGAAATTAATGTGATGCAATCATAAGAGCTACAAATCAGTGGACTCGGTGGCGACATAGGTAGCGCGTCCGGACACTAACGTTAAGATTTTGATTTTGAAGGAAGAAAGGGTATATGCGAGGTCGCGGGTTCGAATCGCAGGGATACTGCAATGAACTTCATATAGAGAATGGCTTGTAAATGGAATTGGAATATAAGGCATCTATTGAATGGTAGGACATAAGATGCACTTCATGTACAATGGTAACACGATGGTCAGCCTTGTAACGAAAGGAAAGAATACCTGAATATTGTTCTTGTATGCTGGCAACCATGAACATTTGTGAATGGTCAGCACAAAAGAAAACTTGTGAAATTTGAGGGAAAGTGCTTACGTGGGGACTTCACTTTTACTGCTATACATTTGTTGTATCATGTATAGATTCCAGAGTAAGACCATGAAGGTTAAGTTAACACTGTTATTGTACAGTTCTGTTATCATTTCGTCGATATAGCATTGTCCGTATATTGAGTACTGTATTTCAATTAATTTCTCTTCGAATCTAGAATTGAAGATCCTAAACATGATCTTGAATTATATCGGTGGAGAGCTGTATACTTGTTTTGTTGGGAACTTGGAAGCATTCGATTCAAAAGGAGAGTGAATCTGTATTCCAATCAGAACAAGGACAATACCGAAAAGGATGAAACGGTGTGATTGCCCAAAGGACTGGTCAGGCACTCCAATCACTGATTGAACATAGTCGGATCCAATCTCACTACTATTATCAAATTGGCAAAAGACAAGATGAAAGTACTGTAGGATGACTGCCGCCCTGTCTGGCAGGTCCAAAAGGAAATCATTGTCAGAGATCTCTAAATGGAAAACTATGGAAGAATGCTATAGTGAAGCTTTATGAAGAGGATATTTTACTCGATGAAGCTTGGAGGCTGAGGTCTTGTTAATAGTGCACAAGAAATTTTTGGACGATGACCAAGCCAAGCGTGGCTGAAGGAAATCCAGACGATGACAATGCATTACGTACTCAAAAGCTGAAACAAGGAAGGAGGAGTGCATCGTATAAGCCTTGAGAAAACAAGAAAGAATAGCCCAATGCATCCATGGTTTTATGATGCGACTTTTTAGGAGATCGTTGTTGTGTGCAAATGACTCATTTGTTCAGCGTTGATGCTTAAGAAGTTATCATTCATTATCATTAATTATCATATTTAATAACGACGACGGAGGCAGTGGTATATGTGTAGTGTGGTGGACATCGTCATTGGAGGATTACGTATGAGTCAGTGGTTGTTACTGATATTTTGGTGGTCATAATGGACTTTGTGCACCTAGGCATGTGCGGTGGCAACTGTGCGTATTGATATGCGTCTATGGTGATTGAATTCGCCATATGGCTTGATATGTCCCAAGGAAAGATCAGTTGCAAACAGACCAGGAAAGTGATGCAAGCGCCTGTTCATTAGGCAAAGTTGAGGTTGCATCAGACCGCGTAGCGTTACTTAGGTATTATTGCAAAATGAAAGCCTGGGGGACCATGACATAAGTTATAGATAAGGAATTATGGAAGAAATGTTGGACGTTTATGAGACCATATGTGGCAGCATGTGGAAACATGCAGAAATGGCAATTAAAAACTTTACTGGAAACAACAGTTATTGCAGCCATTTAGCATTGATGAGACATAAAGCAATTTATAGTCGTTATTTTATCTTGAAAACTTACTTTGATATTTTTGACTTTTGATGTCTAAGTCAGGGTTTGTAATTGTGCAATTACTCTTAGGGATGTGTAATTCCAACACAAGGTGGCATCGCAAATAACAACGACTATAGTTGACTATGCAAGGAATGTTGACTGAGGAGTCTGACTGGTGTGTTATTCACATACCGCGGAGGTGACTGGTGAGACACTATAAAGTGTGTGTCTGTAGCCGATATGTGTTCTGGAAGGAATAATGTGTCATGTGGGATAAACACATGGAGGAGGTAAAATGCAAGACATGAAGTATCGTCTGGCAAATGGACAAACGAAACTACAGTAAGTTTAGCTTAAGTAAACATGAGGAATGGGGGAAGACGTTTCTCAAGTAGGTTTGGCTAGGAAAACGTTTTAGCTTACTAAATCTGATAAATAGAAAGTAACTTTGGAAGGAGGGGTGAATAAACTTGTTTAGGGTGTGCCGTTCCTGTGAAAGGAGAGCAATGGAAACGTTTTAGAGCACTACCTGGAGTGGTGTTTTTACTTACGTAAGCAGATTCTGAAAAGTCTGCAAATTCCTTGCTAAAAGGTTATAGAGTAGTTCTAGGTATGTTCATGACTTACAGGAAGGAAGAAAGGTCACTATCCTTCTCCAATTTTTGACTTTGCTATAAATCTGAGCTATGGTATAATAGGATAAAGGTTATATTGAAAATGAGACTTAATTGTTCAGAGATTATTATACAATATGGTACCACAATAAATTGTCAGCATAAAGGTATTACAGAAAAATATATATATTAGATGGATGTGTAGGGAAAAAATTCAACACGATGATTGCCGTGTTTAATAAAATTAGCAATTGGTCAATAGGGGAGGTATCAGGTGGGATAAGAGAGTCTTAGGGTCTCGGTCACCTCCACAGCCAAGCAAAGAAGAGAAGATTATTCAACGGCTACACCATCAATAGCCAATTAATAGAGACTAAATCATATATCGGTGGCATTCAAGCTCATCTTCACCATGGTCAAATAACTTAGTTCATAGGGAAAAAGGGTCGGCCTGTAGGTCGCAAGTTCGAAATGCAGTCGAACAATGGAAACAGACCATATTCCTGAAACACAAAATGCCAAGCAGATATACATGATATCTGAGATGGGTAGTTGATATATACTTGGAGATGACCGTCACGCCAACGGGCTGATGTTATCGTTGAGGTGACTGTACTGTCATCATCGAGAATACAGGGCCATTCATGAAGTGCAGACCCAGGGCCTGGTGGAGTATCATCTTGCCGAGTTTTAAAATATAAAAGAAGAGCATCAGGGTTAGGAATTGACATACTATAAGAAGGCTGGGGTAATTGATGCGAAGGGTGGGAAAGGTCACGGGAATCAAGCGATGATTGGGACAAAGAGCCAGGGTTGACCTGTGAAGATGGGGTAGAGACTTGTAATGGAGGCCCTCGAGATTCGTCGCTGTGTAATTGCATAGTGGCTGCAGCCACATCATCAATCTTGAGATTTTCGGACAGAATTTGAATGCGCAATTGTTGCTGGTTATAAATTGGTGAACCATTCTTAGAACGAACCATACAATGCTTCAATCTACCTATGTGAAATAGACCTGGTAAAGTACGGTCGTCAATTGTCTTGAGCAAAAATTGATTCAAAAGTGGCTCTGATGCAATATACAATGGGCCAATAAGCTTAATGCTTAATTTGGTAGAGTATTGCACCCCAGTATATTTAGGTGCCAGTAATAAGACGAGGTCTCCTTCCTTAAATGAATGTAGTTTTGGCATACGTTTTGCGTGTTGCTGGGTCTGTCTAATCTTAATTTTATTATGAGAAACTACAGCTTGTTGTCTGACAAACCGCAATTTCTCTCTAATCGAAGATACATACTGATCGTAAGAAGTAGCAACTACAGAAAGTGCCTCGGGATTAATATCCACGAGATTGCGGTCTTCTCTAAGGAAAACAAGGAAATTAGGGGAATACTTGGTAACTGCGTGAGGCAAAGAATTATAGGTTTTACAAGCATATGGAATAAGGGAAGGCCATTGAGAATACTTATATTCTATCATAGTTAACAATAGGTTGGAAACAGATTGAATAGCCCTTTCAGCCATATTGCTTGAATGTATCATTGTAGGGACAAGGTGAACCTGAACATTCAACGATTTAAACACTGCTGTCATAATTTTACCGACGAAAGAAGCTTCTTTATCACAAGTAACCCTATGAGGTATCATGTATGGTAAACAAAAATGCTCAATAAATTTCTTAGCAATCTCATCAGCTTTTCTACTGCGTAACGGAATGGCTACGACATAACGGGAGAAAACATCTTGTAGGATGAGACAATGGATAATTGGAGCAGTAGCATGGGGAAAGGTTTTGATATCAAAATGTATATGCACAAAGGGAGTACAATCAGTAAGCAATCTAGGAACGAATTCCCTTTGCTTATTTGTTTCAATAACCTGAGACGAGCGCTGGCAAATCAAACATGTTCTGGCATAATCCAAAATGTATTTCATGAGATTCTTAATGTGAAAGTTTGATGTAATGACATCATACAATTTATTAGACTTTACGTGAGCACCTAAATTTAAGTGAAAGAATTCAATGATGTCGAAAATATAGATGTTAGGGATGGCCAATTTAAGAATGACGTCATGCCTTTTAGGACTAGATTGAACATAGAATAAAAGTGAATCGATTAAAGCAAAATGATTAGATAATACAACTGCTTGATTTGCCACTTGCTTACTAGTTGGTAACGTGCTATATGCTATGAAGTTATAAACCGGTCCCAAATACAAATCCTGCTTTTGGGCGTTTATAAGCTGGACTCTATCATGAGGTATCTTGACGTAATGAAATGCATCTGTGATGTATTTACGAATAGCTGGTTCTAAGTCAGCTTGATGAGGCATTTTAGTCAAGATAGTAGGTTGATTACTATCGATGGTCTTGTATTTCATTTCGGTAATAGGTAAGACTGGTCCAGTGGTATGGGTACATTCACTGGTAAGATGTGACAGCGGTTTGATAGGCTTTGTGGGCTGTGGGGTAGGGTGGGAGATACCATTATCTGAGTGTTCCTTGGCCTGTGCCCTTGTTGTAACACAAAATAGGGAATAACCCGAAAAGTTAGCATAGAGATTTTCATAGTAAGTTTGACGAGATGTCAAAAGGGGATGAGTAGTGGTATCCAGGAAATTATAATAAGAATGTTGCTCTTCGTCATTAATGCTCCTATCCTTATCAGCCACTGCTATTGGAATAATGGGTTCAGCATCTGCTGGCCATTGGGTGTTATGATGACGAGATAACATATCAACCAATTTCAACTCAGTAGTGGTTGGTTTTACATAATAAATTCGATAAGGGTAATCTTGTAATTTCCAATAGAATTTTGCTATGCGAGGTGTTACAAAATGACTGGAAGATTTAAGAATTTGAGCAATAGGGGCGTGGTCCGTCAGGATCGTAAACCTACCACGTCCAGCTAAAAAATATTTAAATGATTGGACAGCAAAGTAAATTGCCATCATTTCCAATTCCGAAATGCTGTAATTATGGGTAGCAATATTACCATGTAATCGACTAGCATAACCTAACAAAACTTTTTTAGGTGTATCATCAATTCCATTAGTTTGTAACTGATAAAGAGCTGCACCGGAGGCGGTTCTGGATGCGTCAGACACCAGAATCATTTCACCTTCAGGTCTTGGGAATGACAAAATAGGTGGTGATGTAAGAATTTTCTTAATGGCATCCCAGGCAACTTGTTGTTCATTGGTCCAGAGAAATTCGTTAGCCTTGCGCAACAGGCGCGTCAAAGGTTCAGCTGTCTTTTGATAAGATGGTATAAACGAAGAAATGAATTGGATTGAGCCTAAGAATGATTTAATCTGTTTCCTATTTTGAGGAATCTGCAAGTTCATAATAGCATCAATTCTAGACTGTCTGATACGCAAAGTAGGTCCATTAGGTCCCTGTAAATCAACATCAAAGCCAAGAAATTGAAAGGTAGAATTAGAGGCAAAAGAACACTTAGCCAAGTTAAGAACCAGGCCGTGTTTATGAAAAAGAGCAAGAACAGCATCAATGAGAGCGAGATGCTCCTCAGAGGATTCACTAAGAAGCAAATAATCATCATAGTAGTTGTAAACACATTCTGCATAAATTCGTGGCAATTCTTCAGTAATTAAAGTCATTATTTCAGCGAATAGCGCTCCCGAATTGATATACCCCATCGGTAATCTAGTATAGGTTATGGACTCTGCATTATAGAATGTAACGACGCCGAGGTACTGACGAGACTGAGGAGTTACTTGACATGCAAAAAATGCCTGTTTTAAGTCAATGGCCGTAGCGAAACGAAAAGGACGACTGCCCATTTGTTGCTTAAAGGAATCAATATTAGCACAAGGCCTCTGCAAAAGCTGAAAGGCTTTGTTGACAGAACGCATATCTCCGACCAGGCGGGGATTTTCGTCCGTGCGTGATTTGCGGACTAAGAATAGTGCACTGGTAGCTTGTGTGAGTTCCTTTTTGAAAATTCCCAGTTGCAAAAGCTTCTGTACCTGTTTACGTACGTAGGCGATATCTGCTTGGGAAGTTATATAAGGGCGAGCTTTAAAAGAACAATCAGTGATAAGCTGTTGGGTGATATCACAAACGTATCGGGTGATTGTTCCTATCTGACCATATAAACTAAAAGCTGGGGTGTGCAATAAAATTATCTCACGAAGCTTATCTACTTCGTTAGGCTGAAGTGCACACTTATCGAGCTTCAATTGCTGATTAACAATATCGAATTCAGTCATGCGTATAGTTGGATCGTCAGGTTGAAGCCATGGATAATTGCGTAGTCTAGTCTGAGCACGAGTGTCAGGATCCATAGCATCATAATCTGGGTATGAAAGCTGTGAAATAGCATTAGGGCCATTATCGATGATGACGTAATTAGTGTTATCAAGTAAATTATCATCGACAGATTTGGTATCAGGCTGTTGGACCACAGAAGGTGCTGTTGTAAATGGGATATCCATAACTAGTGCTCCTAGAATTATATCAGCAGGCAAATGTATATCTTCAGAATCTACATTATTAATTCTGATTGAACCAAAGCCACTGCGCAAATCGACAAGTGCCTTGTAGTTCTTTTCAGAAATAATGCGAGATATGTTAACCTCAAATGGACCATTAAAGTATTGTGCCAAATGATTTACACGAACTGGCACATCGCAAGATGTATTAGGTGTTATAGTGGTCGACTTATGTACGACAAGTAAAATTTGGTCGACAGAAATATCCATGCGTGATTCTGCTGAGCGAAAAACACATTTGTATCTAATTTGAGCGTCCAAGCCCATAACACAATCAATTGGTGAAGCCACATCTATAATAAAGGTCTTAATAGGAACTTTACACTCGCCAAACTGAATGACAAAATAGATAAATTGAGAAATGGAAATAGAAGAACCATTGCCGACCATAAGCTTGATTGGATCTGCATCAACACGAGGAAGGCCCTGCAAAAAGGGACTACGTTTGATAAGAGACGTGCTAACTAAATTGTGTGAGCTGCCAGTATCAAACAAGGTAAAGAATTTGGTGCCATCGGGCAAAAGTGATGGAATAAAGTTGCAATCATGAATTTTAATAGATAAAGGAGTAAGAGGAGTAGGAGGCTGAAGTACTGCATATAAGATGTCAGGGAAGTCGTCCCTAACAATAGTATCGGAATGAGAAAAATCATGAAAAGGAGAAGTCTGTACAGAAGTATTAAAAGTTTGGGAAGGAGCAGAGTTGGTAAGGTCATTAGATTCGATAGGAGACGAGTGGTGAGAATCGGAAGAAATGGCAGGTGTTGAGTTAGGACGAGACACGGCCGTGTCTGTGCACAGTCAGAATGATCCATTATGTCGTGGTTGCTGATGTGGTGGTCCCAGTGAACGATTTTGAGGTGGAGGTCGATGATTACGAGGGAAAGGGCCAGCGCTCTGGGAGCGGTAAGCAGTTCTAATGCCATTAGGGTGCTGAACACGTGAGTTATTAGGGGCATTACTGTTGTACTGCTGTTGCGCGAGATTTGCATTGTCATGCTGCCGATTATTGAAGTTTTGGTTATTCTGGGAGAATGGCCTATTGTTACCAGATCTGTTTGAATTAGCAAATCCGTTTGCTGGAAGGTTCCTGTTCGAATTACCGAACCTATTAGGAAAGGGTCTGCTAGGTCGATTATATCGTTGATTGAAGGCATCATTTGTAGAATTGTCACGATTGTATGAACGTCCGGCAGGCTGGTAATCAGAAGATGTTGGTAGACTATATGGCTGATTGGGAATGAATCGACGACAATGAGTAGCTATATGACCTCGGAGTCCACAACGGAAGCAAGTAAGACCAGAAAAAGAAGATTGACCATAAGGCATTTGCTGAGAGACATATTGGGGTTGAGTGTCATCCATGGGAACATCGCGAGGTGCAAGCATTTGAGGCAGTTGCTGCAGGGATTGATTCAAAGCGCCCATGGATTCCTGTAAAGTGAGCAAAGTTGACTGCGAATTACCTGTGTCAAATTTTGAACTAGGGATTTTAGTGACGTCAACGTGCTGGGCGATGACTTCGCGCTCCATAATGCTTTGGACTATTGGAATTAATTCATCAAGAGGTTTGTTATCATCGATTAACTGAAGAGAATGCTGCAAGGTCAAGGGTAGGCCTTTACGGAAGTATAAAGCCACAACCGATTCAGGTAGACCTAAACGTGACACCAATTCCTTAATCTCATCCAAGTATTTGCCAACGCTATCACCATAGGTAATACGTTTCTGAGACAAAGCATCGAGGATAGATGCTCGACTCCTAAGCAATGAAAATTTATCTAAGAACAACTTCTCAAGTTTAGCCAAAGTCATAGGCTTCAAAGCATTACACCAATTGCGAGCATGTCCTTCAGTGAACAGCTGCAGGCGATGCAATATCTGCTGGTCATTTAGATTATGTAATTGGACATGATCCTTGAATTTGGTGATCCATGCCTGTGGTGTCAAACTATCAGATTCTCCATTAAATACTGGAGGTTTCATCTCTGAAAAATTAAGAGGCTTAGTTCTAGGCTGTGTTTCAGGCATTTGGGTGTTAAATGCTGCTGCAGAAAAAGAAGAAGGCAGGGAACCTGAACGAGACGTAGAAATTGGACCGTGAATAGATTGAGTAGCTCGGTAAGACGCATCTCTGGAATCCTGATAGGAAGGTGGGTAGGGCAGGGATGTGCGCAAGCCAGTAAGGTCTTGTGGCTGAGATCGAGCCTGGGAATTAAGATTATTAAAAGTAGGATCAAAGTTAGGGAGATCTTGAAAAGTTTGATTGGTTGAAGCGGCTTGAGACTGGGTAACCTGTTGAGAAAAATGTGAAGGCTGATTAGCATGTTCGAATAATAATTGATCACCAGTGCGAGATGCAGGTGTATGAGAAAAAGCGCCCGATGTAGCATTGTAATTAGAAGGAGTGGTCACACCCGGGTTGTGATTATTCGAAGCCATATTGGAGCCAGAGGGAGATTGAGCAGAGAGGCGATGCAAAAGTGTTTGATGGCTGGGATCAGTGTAACCTATAACTGGCTTACGACTAGAATGAGGAGTGTGAGAAGGGAACAGTACTTGAGTGGTTGTATTAGCTGCACGTGGTCTAGTGACAGTATTTACAGTATATGAGATTGTAGCAGACTGAACTGTATTCGTAAGAGAAGTCTGTGCAGAAGTGAAAGATACGGGCTGGCTTCCCTGAGTAGATGTATGAGATGGGAGGGGGGGTACAGAGAAAGCAGAGGGTCCTGGAGCAGGCCGGGTGGTGCTGGGCGACGTGCCAGTCCGCGGGGAAGGTTGTTGTGCGTGGCCCGGGGGAGACGATGGGGGGTGTTGTTGAGATGGAGGCTCCTGATAAGAGTGATTAAATTGAAAGTTATTAAGAGACTGGTCGAATTCCTGGTTTTGATAGGCGTTGTTGGAAACGTTATCAATCACAGAAGGGTCCTCGGGAGGAGGGACTTGATGCTGTTGACGGAGACCTCCCAATGAAGGAATTTGGTCGTCGCTGAAATCTGATCCAGGTTCACGTGGAGGGGTCTGATGGCGGGGGGAAGATCGTGGACTGTCGTCTGGGGTGCGATGGTGATGATTATCAGAGCCGTGTAAAGAATGACTAGGAGAAACAGGAGGTAATTGGGGGTGTTCACTGCTGTTGACAGTAGACGTAACAGGAGGGGTTTGTGCAGTAGCACCAGGCTGTGAAACAGGCGTTTGTTGACCAGTATTATCAAATGATGATGCACCAGGTTGCTGAGAATCTAATTGATATATAAGAGAGGCGTCAGACTGACCAGCCTGAGAAGCAGAATTATCCTCACCTGTTTCGGCGTTATTGGAATTTGCAGGAATGCCAGCAATATTAGATGGATGTTCCTGACTTCCAGAATCAGAAAGAGCTGGAGATCTATTTCTACCAAAAGACAGTTTATCAGCGTTATCACTATCAAAAGTATGGCCAGCAGAAATATTTTTATCGGAATTATCAACCTTATCCCTAGCAGTCTTGAGAGCAGGATGTGAATGGTCTTCGTCAGAATCAGAATCGTGTCGGCCAGGTGATTCCTCACGAGATTTTAAGCTATCATGAGAAGGTGTGGAAACACGGGACCCGTCAGTAATATCCCCAACTTTTACATGTAAAGGAACAGTCAATGAAGAATTATCTGGTTGTTGGGCAATGTGTTGGCCCGAGGTATTAGGCTGTTCACTTGAAAGCGATGTGTCAGTGTAAACGTCAGTTACATCGAGGTGTCCCTTATCGCCCTGACTTGTACTAGCAGAGGATGAGTCAATTTCTGACATCATGAGGGTAAGAGGGTAAAGCCATACATTGGTAGGTTTTCTCAAATACGTTTTATAACGAGCAAAAGAAGCCTCACGAAACAGAGCAAGTTCTGGTAAGGGAAGAGACAAATAACCTAGCTGATCTAGTATCGACTCATAGACATGCCATTGAGTGTTCTTATCATTAGCAGCCAACAATAACCATTTATTAAAGAGAATAGTAGGGGTGTGATGTTTGATATAACGAGAAGCACGAGCAGACAAATATCCCTTATCAACCGCTGTCTGAGCTTCCAAACGGAACTTAAGTAACCACTGCTGAAGTGTCAACTGTGTCAACGGGACAGACATTCAGAGCAAAAATAGATGTAAGAAGAGCAAGTGTGCCGTGCATACTAGCACTTACTAGAGCAAAAATATAACTAATTTGAGGGAGATTACGTATAAAAAGAGAGCCTAAAATCAAAATAAGGGTAAAGGCTACAAAATGTGCCACAGCGATTCCTTGCAATAAACGTGGATGTAACTCATAACACATATCAACCGACGACCCGAAGAATAAGGGAATGAAGACATAACTTGAAAACCATATATCAGTGATAATGAAATAAGTAATCACTTATCTTGCTTTAAATACATATATATATAAAATGCAGGATTAACTGTAGCACGTCACCATACATGAAGAAAAAATGTCGACTTGTCCCTTCAAGTCAATAAGAAACTAAAATAACTAACTTTGGCTAGCTAAAAGTAGAACAATAGACCTGACACAACAAAATACAACACGATACACTATCAATGATCAATGCGCACAACGGCAATAAATGAATGGAAACATGCATAAATGAAGAAGAGCATGCTGTTACTCAAGAAAACAATGATGGGATGACAATCAGTATGTGATAATCAAAATCTCCAGAGTGTTCGTTGGACGGGCAATAGCGAATTTGTAATTTTAAAAGTAATGAAATGTGACATATTTAAGTTGCAGAGTGAGGAAAAAGGAAGGCAGAATAGTGTGGCCATGAGACCAGGCTATTAGACCTTAAGTGCCGTGTATATAAAATCTAAATAGTATGCTATGTGTTTGGAAACAGACAGACATATTGGTAATGTAACGTTAAAATGCAAAAATTAAAGTATAAGAGGAGATGACAGATAGCCTAAGAAAACATAATAAATTAAGGAAATAAGAATCAAGTGCCTTTCCTATTAATGTTTGCAAAATGAGCTCCTACCGTATTGGAAGATGTGCTGTGTTGCCAGGAAGGCCTAATGATGCGAGAGATGCCCCAGAGACTTGAGTGCGCTGTCTGGTCCGGGTCTGGATGAGGTGTGTAGGTAAAGTTGTGAGAAGTGTGGAAGATGAGAGGCAGGCATATCGAAGCTGAACATGAGGTAGTAGGTAACCAAATAAAGATATGGGCGAAGCCCCTGAGCTACCTGATAAGAAAATCGCGCCCCCTATACTAGTAGGTGAATTAAGGTGGGATAACATGGCAGTGTAAAACTTCATGAATTTAATTTTAGGCTTTGGGCTCTGCATGTTTAGTAGAGCATATTAATCAATTTAATTAACGATATAGCAGAACAATAGCTAATTAGGAGACCAAAACAGCGACTAATGGCATGGCGTTGAACCAATGCTCTCTAGCCATAGCTGGCGAACCCGCTATGCATGATATGAAGTTGTGACATAATCGAATTTCCACATCAAGGAAGTGGACTTTCTTCATGCGAAGAAACCGTAGGCCCATAGCCCATAGCATTGCAAGGCTAGTGTTTCGGGAAGAAACGTCACTAAATGTGAATCCTACATCGTACAAACATCAAACATTGAGTTGCTATGTATGATCATTTACAGATATAAAGAATTATTCCTATGCTATCTCAGAGAGTTCTGCTTCTACAGTTCGACGTGTGTTGTCGATGCCTACGTTACCGTTGATAAGTCAATACATGTAATGGTACAAGAACTGAATATGTTTGCTATTCCTTAAATTTGAAAAACGTAGTAAATCAAGAGACAGTGTGACACAGCAGACAAGCGCCAAGAAGCCGCAGACCGGTATTCTCTCACCATGCCATCTTTTAGCTAATTCCCCCCATGTAAGGTTAACGCACGTATCTTTGTGAGAGGTAGCTAATTGAGTAGATGGACTCGTTGCCGGGGATCCTGCGGGAGACACCTTAGCACTTGCCACCACGAAACACCTACTCAAGAAATACCAGAGGCTCGACAGTTTAGTTTCACGTATCCATTTAATACACAATTCATAGACAGTTACATTAAGAGTCATTCAAAGAACCGATGGTAACCAACTTATCAATACATTAAACAGCGATCTTAACGAATTACATATATCATTAACTAATGCCATCTCAATCAACCATGACCTGAGGTTCCTTTAAGAGTAACCCCTGATCATACCTCTAACAACAATACCCTTACCTGACGAATCGTCACCCCGTCAGGGAGACAGGTAGCCCTCCTGCTGCCTCAGCGGGAAGCGGGGTCTGTTCTGCCTGGGCAAACAAGCTTGCCCCCAGAGATTGCTACTAGGGTGTTCTGCGGCTGCGCAGAAACACCAGGGTAACTGTTGCCATGGAAACATGGGGTGAGTTCTACCCCGTTGCTATCATTGAATCTCATTACACAATAATATAATATATCACATTACTTCTATACAATAATAATACAAATGATATTACAGAATTAAGGTCTTGAGGTTCATGGCGATTTGAGGAAAGTTCCTATAAGAGGAAAGAATGAAGACACCTCTGAAGCTAAAAGCTCAGCGGTGACAGTACATGTATTTTACTACACGTTGATGAACATTTTGGTGAAGAGTGTGGAAAAAATGTTCTAAATTTTCTTATTTGTTGCAGAATTCCAGAAGATTGCTATGGCAACAGCGATTGGCTTTGCTCTCATGGGATTCATTGGATTTTTCGTGAAACTCATCCACATCCCCATCAACAACATCATTGTGTAAGTGTTTCTGGTTTAAAAAATAATAATTTTAAGTTTCGGGCTTCAATGTTCTCAAATTCTGGACAATTTGAGGCCTATATTTTAAAGTGTTCTTGACTATAAATCAGTGAAATTGTTAGGCCGAGTTGACTGAACCTAAAATCATTGGTCATCTAAAACAAGCTTTTGTGTCATTTCTGTACAATATGCTTGTTGGAAGGTTTGGATACTGGATAGTTGATAGTTTATCTTGATACTTGCTGTACATTTGAGGTCAGCCACAGGCCTACAGATGTGGGTTCACTGAGTTGAGTTTCCAAGATAATATTTGCGAGTTATAATTTAACCCTCTCGAAAGTGCAGTTTTTCTCCAATTTATGCAGATGAAAAGTTTGATGCCAAACTATAGACAAGCACTTATAATAAATGTCAATTCTGTAATGCTCATCTGCATTAAATTTATTTTGATTTTAATTGCTTTTGCAGGGGATCATAACTTTATCTGGATACATGGAAACGACTCAGAACTTCATCACAATTATTCATCATAACCACATCATCAGTTTTAATCTTATTTCATGCTCAACAATATCATGAAAGACATTAATCATTTCAAAATAGCCATGCCATGATATATATATCATAAATGTTATGTGTTGTGTGTGCAGTTATGTCATCTTTTGAATTTGTCATCAAATGTTCATACTATTAGGAAATAAATGTTAAGTCTTAATTTGTCAGCTTTCTTGGTATTAATTTTCAAATAATCTGTCCTTGAAAACTGGACTTCTTTGTTTCCTGG
Source organism: Platynereis dumerilii (assembly GCA_026936325.1). NCBI lineage: Eukaryota > Metazoa > Annelida > Polychaeta > Phyllodocida > Nereididae > Platynereis > Platynereis dumerilii. The sequence continues at coordinate 3,221,651 of JAPTHN010000014.1, forward strand.
TACATCTATTTAAAATCCAGCAGATTTAAATTTAAGATATGTATACAAGATTTATTGGTCTCCTCAGCATTCAACCAAGGAAGCCATAGGGTGGGCCCACTCTTATGATCATTTTGAACTGGCGGTATGGCCCTTTACCTATCAGTTAACTTAGTTGCCTTGTTGGTTAAGGCATCGGTCTTCGTTAGCTTGGCATGTTCTTTGGAAGGTTGTGGGTTCCAACCCTGGCCTAGGTATTCTTTATCATGGTTATCAGTCGGCCTATGATTAATATTTGTCACAAATTGGCTGCTCCTTAAAGTCAAAATTGGAACAGGGCAGGCCTGCTTCAGTGGTCTCGAAACCTCATTGCACTGTAATGGCAATTGGTCAAATTCTTGAGCCTTCAAGCTTCAAATGAATTCACACTTCATAGGTCTAAGTTAGTTTGGTCTATTGGCCCACACAGATCAAGCAGTAGCCTGAATATCTGGAGGAACAAGTCTCCAACGAGGTTGCAAATTTCCCAGGAGCTGCTTATTTCATGTCCTCGCTTACATGAACTTCTGAAGCTGCCCCAGTCGCCAGTTCAATAACCAATCAGACTCAGATTTCGCCAGTCTGCAGCCTCGCTATCTCGCCTGCTTCAATAGCAGGCAAGTTTATCAGTCAGGTCTCCAACAACAAGCAATTCAATCTTCAGCGAATAAAAAACGTTTTATTTACAAATACATCTATGTTCAAAAGTCAATGTATAATCACTGTAGAATCATCAGAAAACTAGCAAATGCAACCAGTTGCTATACCATAGACACCATGGTAAAGCCGCAGCTGGACACTAGAAAGAGTCAAAAGACCAATCATCAAACAAGGACTTAGAAAAGCATCAATCAATGATTAGAAAAGACAATTGTTGTTAAGGGTTGTTTTTCAATCGGGGTACGCTCTGGAAAGTGACACGAGATCCAAAATACCAGAAATACCATGCATATATGTGGAAAAAACGTTACACAGAATGATTAAACATACTGAGAGGGACCTACAGTAGCGAAAAAATTATTCAAATTGGTTGATAAATGCCTGAAAAAAATTTATTTGTCATTTTGACCAAAATTGACTGTCTCATTTGCAAATTACGCAAATATCGCTTCAGATTTTTCAGTCCTGACCTAACAGTAAGTTTTAACTAATGTGAATATGCTTTCAACATGGTCCAGAGAGTTCAACATTAGAATTACATGCAACAACTATGATTAGTCTCTTCAGAATCCTGCATTGAATACTTAAAGGTCAATTCCGTCAAATATTGTCCTCTCCGAAATTGGGTCGGCTAAAACAGTGATAACATCAAATTAAGAGTATTTTTATTTTACAGAAATACTCCTTCAATAGTTTAGACAACGCTTTTTTAAGTTTTTCACTTCAGTTGTACCAACTGCGCGATACTCGTAGCACGGAAAACGCCGAAAACAGCTTTCCGTCAAATCTTGTCCTCTCCGAAAAATGAGGAAAAATGGCTGTTATTTCCTTACAAAAGGATTTACCTGACTTTTAAGACTTTGAAATTGTAGTGCTAATAGGTTTTGAGACTCTGACAAAATACATCTCACTAACATTAATGCTTATGCTGAATTGAGCCTGTCAAATGTCATTGTCCTCTCTGAACCAAAAGTTGGGTTTTTTGGTGGTATCATATCCAAGGGCATAATCTTGCTAATTGCTGTCACTTGCCATTGATATTTAGTATGTGCACAATATGCAATGTAATTTGTCATTTTGAGTTATTTTTAACTTCTCAAATGCTCAAGTGCCACCTCCTGTGGACTCCTCAGAACATGGTTGATATACATCTTTCTTTTTCAATTGCTTAAAGAGAGATTTAAATACCCCACTACTTGCGGTGTTCCCATGGTTGTTTTGCCTTGTTATTTCCTTTATAGTTAGGTCATTCAAATTAATTTAATCATTACCTGGTACACCCTAACGTATGAATGAAGCCGTTCTACTCATTAAGGGGGGAGAGGACAAATGTTTGAAAAGAAAAGCAATTGTAGCTTTCTGCTTGCCTTTGCCTTAAACGATATTGCTCGGCGAGCTGGATAGACACTGCTCGTAATGAGTTATATAATAAGTGCCATTGCTGTGTCTGAATGAACAAGCAATGCATATATATTTAGTATACGTCTCACAAATTTCTGCAGAAATGACAACTCTATAGTGCCAATAAGAACTATTGTATTTGCGAACATATATAGCTTTAATTACAATTTTAAAGAAAACAAAAAGGTATCCTTAGTTACCTAATTCTATGACGAAAATTGTGTTTCAAGGTCTGATTCATCCACAACTGCGAGAAGTATGCCACAGAGACTTTATATTATAAACATTGTCATGTCAAAATAAGTGTCCTCTCCGAATGAATTTATGTTGTAGTATTTGTTAAATTCAGCGGGTCATACCATGACTATCTGTACGAATAAACTGTTGAAATTTGGTGGAGTTGTTCTATTTTGTCTTGCAGACCAGTCAGTCTGTGAAAATGTGGGGTCAATGGCAGATAGGAGTTGCTATGTAGAAGATATAGTATTGTTATCGGAAAAGTGGTTCCCAAAATGTTTGTTTTTCTTGGTATAGACAAAGTGCTTGGCCAAAATTAAGCAAGTAAGATTATTTTTCATTGCCATATGTCTATCTACCAACTCAGCATAAGCCGATACAATGAGGAACGCTATAAACCAGTAATAGAGGGATGGGCATGATAGTTGTTTTTGGTCAAATTTCTCAATACCACAACACAAAATGTCAAATTAAAAAAAATTCAGAATACTTGTAGCCCTAAAATTTTCAGAAATTCAAGGCAAGATATATTGCAATAGAAAAAAGTTAATTTGGTGAAAAATAAAAGACCCTTATTTTTGACCCCCTTGAGACAAAACCATGTACCCCGATTGAAAAACAACCCTTAATTATGATAGGTATTAGGTAACAGTACTTTTTTTGAGGTGGCAGTCGATCACATCTGAAAAGCTCTAGAGTCCAGGTAGTGCATACACGTAGCACTTTAACCATAAAATGTTAATTTCACAATTTAACAGTCAAACACTTACAAGCAGCAATTTTATTTTCTTGGTTAATTGCTTTTTAAAATAAATACATATGTATGTTCTTTTCAATCTTGGATCAGACTTTCACAAATCATAAATTTATATGACACAAGTAAAGACTAGAAGCATTGATGAAAATGTTAGCAACATATCTTTGGGTTACAAAATTATGGTTGAAATAGCAAGTAACACTGTTCTCGAAGATTTCGCTTGAATAATAATGCCCAAAGATTTAATTTTTTTTATTGATACAATACAGCAAACTAACATTCGAAGAACTAATTAATGAACCAATTAAAGTTTACTAAGACCTGCTCAATTGGTAGATTTGAGAAATTATAAAGCCCTAATAAACATGGAAAACACTTGACAATTTTAATTTGTAAAAATATGACATAAATTTCTTTCTGGAGGAACCAAAATCAATAAGATAAGAAGTTAAACAGGTATCGAACAACATATACATATATCAGTGTATATAAATAAATAAAATATGCAGTTTGCACAAAAACTGCCATACCATCTATGAAAGACAAAGGTATCACATATAACTCGGGAGAGTGCAGTAAAAATATTGTCAAAATGACAAAAAAAGTTAAAACAATAATCTTGATCTAGAGGAATAGACTTTGTACGTCAACTTGTCATTAAGGTAGTTATTGGAGCTGCAGTACAACGGCCAGATTAGGCCTAGAAAGCCAGTACAGCTGTTTTTCAACATTTAGCTTTTTGTGAAGTATCACACATTTCGGGTGTGTATCATTCTCATACAGATTTGTCAAAATTTCTTCAAGTCACATTTTAACATTATATAGCACAAACTGATGAAGACCCGCTTCAAAAATGTTCAAGTTGGTGGAATTTGTCGAAGCATAGTTAAAAAATATATATTTCCTTATTGTTCCTTCTTCTCTAAAGCTTCTTTCTTTGCGTAGTATTCGTTAAATGCTGAATCTGAGGGGGAAAACAAGAGATATTTTAGAAAAGTTCTGTAGTGAAAGCCATTGAAATGTTGTACGATAACAAAGCTGATCAAAGAAATATTTTAATTTAATTCTTCAAAAAAATATTGTGATCATGGCATTAAAGTAGGTAAACTTTGCACCAAACCATACTTTAAACACTTTGTTTAATTTATGAACCTTTAGAAAGTTCCAATTTATAGAATATCCTGAGGATTTATTGAATTATTAAAAGCAAGTTTAAAAGTCACAAAAAGCCCAACTGGTCAACACTCATTCTTTGTACTTCTAATGGCTAAAAAAGGCCAATATTAGCATGATGAATTACATGTAACTTAGTTAATTCATTGCAATATATTAAAGTTACATCAGACTGAAATTTGCGGACTCACCTGTGCCAAAGAGTTTGTCCCACCAGGTGTAAGTTGAGGAATAGTTGCCCACAAAGTTGTAGTGGTGGAAATCATGGAATTTGGCTCCTGAAATAAGACACAAATGATATGCAAGCAATGTTAATCCTTTTGTTCCACAGTTTCAAAGTAGCATGAATAGCATGGTGCATGAACAGTTGGCATATATAGCATCAATTACGTTAGGCAGATACACTGAGACCCAATTCCCTTTTACTGCACTAATTTACAATGAGCAAGGTTTCCAATAGCCAGACCAATACTCGGCCATTACAAAAATTGTGAAGGTAGACAAAAATACAAAATGTCAAGGCAAGGGATTACAGTTCTTCATAAAGACTTTTCACTAATGATACTCTATTCAAATTTTGTGAATACACTAGTAGCAACTACACAGTTATACTAAGAAAACCTATTTCTGCTGAATGTGGAGAACTTTAGTCCCAAGCTTACAATATCATAAAAAGAAAATGAACTGAGGAAGGGGCCTGCAAAAACCATGAAAGCTCTTCAGCTACTAATCTATGATGTGAGTACTCGTCTGACATTCCTAGAATACAATTTCATAAAGTTTATCTTTACCTCCGTAAAAAGGGATGAGGTGCATAACATTGACATAGGGAACATCGTAACCAGAGTGGACATCAATGGTCTCGAGGAGTCTGACGCACACCCAGGCCCAGAGGAGAATTACGTGGTTGCAGGTCAGCAAAATGCCAATGAAGAAACCAGCTCCCAGAACTGAAATAAACAAGAAGAGACAGCACATTAATTGGATGCCCTAGCTACTTTAATTAGACACAAAAGGTCTGATAATTAATCTAATTCTTGTTCCTGCAAATATGAATACAATCCAAAGAAAAAATATCAAATAAAAAATTTCAATGGTCTAGAATTTAATGAAAGTTTTTTGGCCAAAATTCCAGTTACATTAGATTTCGAAGTTTCGAACACCTTTTGATATTGGTGGCATTCAAGATCATTAAAATAAATTATTTTACAGACAACATTATAAACCACATTCTACATACAAATCAGGTACAATATCAAATGGTCTGTATGCATAGATAGTGTAAATCTGCCGAGGCAAACACTAAAATAATTTTTCATGTCAGTTAAGTTAACCAATGAGGTTCGAGACTCACAGAAAGAGAATCACACATCTACAATGTGGGTGTACTGAGCATAGACAAAACTACAAGTTACAACTTACTCAACGTTTCAGCAGGATGAGCGTACTCAGCCGTCATTCCGAAGGGCGACTGGTAGAAGTGATGAACCTTGTGGATGTATTTGTAAATCCTTTTATCGTGCAATGCCCTGTGTAAGAAATAATGCCATGTGTCCTCGATTACCGAGCAGATGAAAACTTGGAAGGCTAAGACGTACCAGCGAGGCATACTGTCCCAGTCATAGGGAATGTTGAAGTGTTCAGTGAAAACGTAGGTGCCCATGATCATAGGAAGCTGAAAGAAGAAAATAAAATTTTAAAAATGTTACTTAGATGTTCAAACATGTTTCTAGGCATGAGCCTAGTTTAAACTTTAATGAGGAAGGGTTGCACTAATGGGGCTCTACGTGCTGTATTTTGTACATATCTGTTAAACGCCAATTCAAAATGTTAATAGCCATAATCATGATAATACGGCAAGCAGAAACCACAATTTAATACTAAGGTTCTAAAGGTGTCTTCTTCACACATGACAAAACTTCCATCTAACTAAATTTTGCATTTGATATTGCCACAATGTCTAACTTATTGGAGGCTCTTTAAACCACACCAATTTTATGATCAAATATCAAGCCTTACCTGAATACAAAAGTGGTTGAACATCAAGAGTTTGAAACATTTCCATTGCTTGCCGTACTCCTCTGGTCTGTCCTGAAAAATTAAATTCATATTAAAATTAATTTTGTCATCCTATAAGTAGGGCCATATTTTATGCACCCTTCAAAATGGTACCACATACCAATGTAGTCCTTGTACTTAATAACCAGAATATAATTTACATGTATTGAGGTATTAGCCAGGATTAATTTTTAAAAATAATCATATCAATTTATCAATCAATTAAATACAGCTAAATATCTTCTCTTTTCATAGATTAATTTTATTGGCAAAATAGTTCTTCAGTAACACAGTTCTTTAAGTTATCATTTAAATAAAAGCTTTAGCCACCAAACAATATGCCTGGTACAGTTTTCTATTAAAAAAATAAATTGTTTAAAATTCTACCATGACTCGGCAGGTCTCTCGTGATCATGAATAATGACTATATGAAAAAGAAATTAAGCAAGCCAACTCTACCATAACTTACAATATGAGAGTCTACCAGTAGTTTCCTTCAAATTAAAAAAAAAAGAAAGTAGATACCACTTACTGATTGGATTTTGAAACGTCTCATAAATGGTACAAACTGGAAGATGAAGGTGGGGAGACAGGCCAAGAAGTAACAAGCCTGTAACAAATAGGAAACAGCAGATTAATCATGGGTCAGGGGGAAATGTTGTGCTGGTATCTTGTATCGTGTGTATGATGAGGACTTGATGGGATGAGAAGATAGGGAATCAGGTACGTGTAACATGCCCTGTTTTAAACTGACTAATTCAGGGATGCCCAGGGTGTTTCAGTAGCCCCAGCATAATACTCTATTACCTGCCTCCATTTCTCGCCCAATGGATTCGGAATAAATTAAAGCGAGTTCCACCGTTCCTGGGGTGAGATTTGAACCAAGCCCTTAAAACCAGTAGTAGTAGAAACAAGCATCTTTAACTAGGTGGCGGAGACACAGAATTTTCCCATACATGACCAGTAGCAAGTAGGGTGGAGGCAAAATACTGGTCAAGAGTGACAAACTAACAATATCAGGGAAATACTGACCCAGTCATGGGAAAATCTTCTTATGCGAGGGCATACTTTCCCTCTGTTAGTCTAAATGTCATGTTCCATCTAATTTACATATTTCCTCACTAAATTCCGTATAAATATATCTTGAGTTGCCAATTTGTCCCTCCGAAATCCAATGAAGAAGGCTTTTTCACCTTTCAGCCAAGTTGAAGTATCACATTTTCTCTGAGACATATTAATAATATTAACATATATCAGGGTTCGAAATTAGCGGGAGTCCGTGAGTCCGAGACTCCTTTATTTGTCCACGGACTCCCTGTGGATGAGAAGTTAGGAGTCCGTCAGACTCCTAAACTATGAATGCAGCCAAATTCACGGGAATTTGGAGCCTTGAATAATGGCAATTAGCCTTTAATGCAGCCCACTCAGTCACCAGTGTCATCCAACTATCCAATCCAATTAACACTTACCAATCCAATTGGGTTCAACAGTGTTCAATAGGATTGAGGTACATTTATGCCATCAACTCAATTGCAATCATCACATTTGAGCAAGCATTAGAAGTGTGAATGGCTGATTCATCTTCATCTATACACAAGGGATGGGCTGATTGGACTTCTTTGGTACTGATTCTACAGCACTTTCATAGTCTCCAATGCAGAGTCCGCGAAAAGTACTTTTGACACACAGGACATTCGGGCAGGTAATTTCTGAATTTTACCAGCCCGAATCATATCTTGTCTGCCCGAAAATCCAATTTCAACAAATCCAAGTAGTTTTCTAGAGCTTCAAAAATATGTAGTTAGGCCTAATCCAATCTGAATGTTAATCATTTAAAGCCTTATGACCCATTGGTGAGTTTAGGCCTACCATTATGATTATACACGTGTATTGCACAAATCGTGAATTGAACATAGTTTTTTTGTCTTTTTTTCAAGACCAAATAGGTTTAATTTCAATTTAGGCCTATTTTCTTTTATTTATTATTATTATTTTGAAGCCAAAAGATGCATCTTCAAAAACAAACATTGATAAACTTTTTTTTAGAAAAACAGACAGAGATGCCTATTCTTTATGCTTTATCCATGCTTTATCCTCTGTTAATTAAAATTGATTCCAAACTGTAAAATTTGTAGGGGAAGAGGGGGTGAAAAGTCACAGGGGTAAAAAGTCACAGGCCTTTTTGACCAACTTGCAGTGACCTAATTCTTAAGCTTAAATCATAATTTGGGACACTTTTATGAGAAGAAGGTCTGCAGGGAATATGAAAATTTTACTCATTGTGCAAAGTGGGTTTTTACCAACCTCATGCATTTTTGGTGTCCCAAACAGGTTTGTTTGATTCTGAACTTTCTCTATTAATGTCTGGTCACTGTGACATAGGAAGTTGTGCTAGTGGTTCAAGGTCTTTTGGATAATTGTCTTTCATGCTGTGAACCCATTTTTGGCCATTTGGTCACCAAGTTGCCATGATCATGTATTGAATTTAAAAAACAGCTGAGGGGTGAAATGTCACACTGTGACATTTCACCCCAGCACTGTGATATTTTACCATAGGGTACCAGGAAGTCAGAATTCTGTGCTAAGGAAAGTAAAATATTCCACACTAGAAGCTTTTAGCTTACAATCTTATCATCATCCATCATCAATTGTACTGATGAGAGAGCATTGCAGCAACATTTCATTTCGCAAACTTTGGGCAATTTCTGACGACGGCTTTGCTGATGGTGCATTGTCATTGCATGCCGATAGTTTTGGAAGGCTCACTATAAATTTCATGCACAGGGATGACTATCAAATCTAGGTCTGCATATTACCTCATATAGTGCTGTATGTTCACAAAAATTGCATGTGACTTGTTACCCCATGGTTGTGACTTCTTGACCCTGACATGGGGTAAAAAGTCACATCAGACTTTGCTTTAAATAATTGTGAACTGACTACAACCTATTTACAGCACAGCAGCTATCATGTGATACAACTATAGCCAACTAAATACTGCATAATTGTGCCAAAGGTCATTCAGATCTAACAAACACCTGCTCTGTTCTTGGGCTTTTTCTGAATTTTGTGACTTCTGACCCCCGCCTCCCCTATTGTATTCCACTGCTATTACAGAAAACCCGCCAGGACCCCTGCTTCTAATCGCTAATTATTGCAAATTAGCTAGACTTCATATCATTTGTTAAAACCATTGAACCAGAGTTCAATACAGATGAACATTGCTAATTGCAATTTGGTGAGCTATTGACACTTGTCAAAGTCTAATTGCAATCCATTTGACACTTCTTAGTCCAATTTGAGTCATTCTGAATCAGTGATGTTTGTTAATTGCACTGGCGATTTCAAAGGCATGTACTGATTGCATTGGCTGCTGTATGAGTATCAATGCATTGACTCTCCAGTTTAACCATCGGACATTTGGGCAGGTAACCACTATATTTCTGCCGGTCAGACACTATTTTTGCCGGTTTTGACCGGCAAACCGGCACTTTTCGCGGACTCTGCTCCAATGACACTTTTACATTAAGAAGCTCAGTTTTCTGTATCTGTGTGTTCCAATTTATTTTCTTGGCAATTTTTGAAACTTTTGGCACTGGAATTCCGGATCATGGTTGGACTGATATAATTGGGAATCTTAATAAAACATTTTCTTGTTTTCTATAACCAAGTTATTTTTATTGCTTAAACAATCAAATATAAATCAGTGCAAATGTAATAGGTAGATAGGCCTACTCTTTGAAAAACAAAGAGAGACACATTTTTAAAACATCAACTAAAAAAAAAATCTGCCTTATCAAATTTGTGATTATAATAATGGACTCCTAAATCTTCGGACGGACTCCCAAAATCTTAAACTAAGGAGTCCGTTTGACTCCCATCAAATTCATCCTAATTTCAATCCCTGTATATATATATGATTAATATAACTAATACACATTGGCATAAACAGATCAGTGAACAAACCCAAACTGAACAAATTGTACTAAATTTAACAAATAAAATTTTGCATTATAGAAATAGAACGAAATAAGTCCCATTTTATTTGGTTTTCTTTGGCCCATAATTGAGGGAGCACAGTGGTCGAAATAGCCCATGTTAGCTTGGTTAGGGGGTCTCTCAAGTTCCAAGGCCCAAGCAGTTGAAGACCTTGCAGCCAGAATTCTGCGGGACGCCAGAAGCACTTTAAAACCGGAGTGTTTCAGATGCTCTAAAAATGAATTCCGAGCACTTTATATAGGCATGTTTTATCTCAGAAAATTATTTTTGAAAAACCCTATTGGTGATATATAAATCACAAGAGGTTGAAGTATGCTGATTAATCTTTACTTACTGGTTCATGCTAATTCCTGACAAATTTACTATTTGGGGGGTTTTTTCAGGACCCCCTCTGGGTCCTTCTAAAAAATGCATTTGAGGGGGTCCCAAGAGCATTTGGGGGGGTCAAACCCCCTTGACCCCCCCTTATTTCGACCACTGAGGGAGCATGTTCTGTGACGTTACAGAAAAATTGTGTATCATTACCAGTGCCATCTCTGGTGTATAGTATTCTAATATTTCCTTATTAAGTGTCAAGTAAGGCTAAACGACCACCAGTTGTGTAGTTAGATAGACATGTATACATGTATATTTTGTAGATGAATTGCTTCCAAGTTTTCATGTTTTACCTTTTTGAGTCATTTCTTGTACTGAACATGTTTTTTTGAAAGTTTTCCATGAATTTTGTTTCGTTTCCTTTTTTGGTTTTTTGCATTTTTCCAAGAAACATGTTCACATTGTTCAGGCATATGTATCGGAGACCTGGACCTGAGACAGCCGGGGGGGGGGGGGGAGGAGGGGACTATTTTTCTTAATAGTGATATGCATTGCAATATCACTGCACATGTCATGGCTCAGTCTCCAACCATATTGTCAAACCTTGCTCTTACTGTCTTACACGTACAGTGCCACCTGTAAGTTAATGGAACGGGTTATATTTTGCCATTATCGCAATGCTAAACATCCTCCACCAAACTGCTTGTAGAAGCATGAATTCTTATCTGACGAGAAGAAAACATTTTGGGTCAAAAAGGTAGATATTTGAGGCATTTGGGATAACAATGGCTGCCAATTTTCTGTGCTGTTACAGTACTCGGGAGTTAGGTATGGGTCAAAGTCTTTCATAAGTAAGTGAACCACCCTCCCATTGAAATAACATAGGGGCTCATGTTCCACTTACTTATCAAAGACTTTGACCCATACCTAACACCAAGTACATGCAACAAAGAAAATTGACAGCCATTTTTATACCGCAAAGCCTCAAATATCGGCCTTTATGACCCTATACGCCATACATGCTATAGGTTTTCCTGTAATCGGATGAGAATTCATGCTTCTACAAGAAGTTTGGTGGAGGCTATTTAGCATTGTGGCAATGGCAAAATATCACCGGTTTCATTAACTTACAGGTGGCACTGTATCTGATGCGTTCAGATTCAGCTACATTTATCATAATGTGAGACTTTTTTTGTAAGGCCATTTAGAACATTATTCAACCTGTCAAGACAAAATTCTGAAGTGTGTCACAGCCTCATGACCTGAGAGTCCCACACAATTGCTTGCATAACCTCTTATCACTATCAGGTCATGGTTTCACAACCAGAAGTAACCGATCATACATCAGCACATGTACGATTATACATCAATATCTCACCTGTTTTAACTATTGCATCATTGTGATGGATGATTGGGGCTTTACGTCCTGTATATTATGCACTTGGTAGGCTAATTAGGACAGGGGGAGGACACGACAATGAGGCAAAGGATGATTGAAACAGCTGCAGTCCAACATAGGCCCAGGTGACCCGGCAAGAGCTGGATTCGAACCCTGGATCCAGCAATTGGCAGCCCAGCACGCTACCACTAGACAAACCCTCCCCCCATCAACATTATTTGATTAAAATTTTAAAAACATCGAATTTTACATTCATGTTTTTTTAAGAGCAATACTTAAAACCACATACATTTTTTTCATTAATCATGTTTTTTAAAATATGAAAATCAACAAGGTGCACAATATTGAGCAAAATGATGTCAATTCATATACTTTTAATTGTGATAAAATATAGTGAAAATTGTGAAATTGAACATAAAGATAAGTTCTTATTTAACAGGCCTAAAACGCCCAACATTATGTATAGTTGTACACGTAATAGAATCACTGAACGAAACTCATGCAAATGCTGTAACTATGTTGAATGCATACAATTTCAACTCAGCATTCACCATTTGTGTGTTCACAAGTTCAGGTTGGTCACACGTGAAGACACCTGCTTTTTATTGAGGGATTCTCTTTTCTCTAAAAGATACAAGACCGTTTTAATATGAACACCCGAGTGTTCAGAGCATGTTATGAGAGTGAAGCTCCAGGAGCCAAGCTGGTTTAACTTTAAGCTCACTGTACCGATTCGATGCACAACAATGCACATAATTTTTAGCGGAAACCTTGCATGGTCACTTTTAAACTTGTAAAACGAAGTTCTCCGACGCTTTGCCATCCGTCAATTCAGGTGCACAAGAGTCAGGCCACGTTTAACCCCAGTGTACTGCACTGCAGCAGGGGAGGGGGAGGTGGGTGATCTGACTATTGACCCATCGAGTCCACATCAGGACTGAGCAGCAAAGGAACTGGTCTGTGATCATGCATAGGCCTACATTTGTCATTGATGTAATGTAGAAAATACAGGTTTATTTTAAGAAGTAGTTTAAGCACAAAATTAGTTCCTGAATCATGTTAATCAGCTTTTTAACTTGCCAAAAACTGAGACAGAGGAATCAATAAATTTGGGAGGGAAAGGGGGCTAAATTGCCTAAAAACTAAATTTTCTACCCAAAACTAAAAAATATTGATTTTCCAAAATGTTTGTCTATTTGTGAGCAAAAAATTGTTGTTAATAATACATGGATATCAAATGAACAAGCAATACTCCCACTGTCTCCCAGTAGGCCTGTACTGGCAACATGGCAGTATTTCCATAGAATTAGTTTTGGAGCCTTGAGCCAAGTTGAGGCCATGCAAATAATGACATTCATTTTTATAATGACACAAACACACAACGGCTGTGCTTTTTGAAATGGAGCTAGAGCTCTCTACAATTTCAGCTAATTTACAAGCTTTGGGTTTCTTTTTTGTACTCACCTCATGTACAATGACAGATCCCCATGTTGCAATCTGGAACTTGGTATAGTTGTCAATCATGTAATCCCAGGACTCATGGAAAGGGTCTTTGAGTGGATTATCAGGTAACAAGTTGAGCACATCTTCTATTGGGCCTGTTCCAAAGGCTGTGCGTGCTATAGAAGCATTCTCCATGGTTCCAGAAGTATTATTTCCTCAATTTCTGATGTTATTGTCCTTAAAATATTAGTATATTGCTTGGTTGAGACCCTAAATTGATCTGAACTCCCCACATCTTTGCGACAAAGCTAAGTCAGCCGTAGAATGTTAGCCCATTTGTTAGGAGTTCTCTGATTGGCTGGCTCTTTATGGTGTGACGGCGCCAGCCAATCAGGGAGCTCCTAACAAATGTCAACCCATGCCACTCTCACAGCACGTGCTGTTTCGAATGTGGAATGGTCAGAGAGAAGGAGTTAGGTAATTGTCGAACTGTTTGAAGTCTGTGTCAACTTATGATGATAAGTCATGGCTTTATCTGGCTTCTTACATGACTCTAAGCAGGTGTGCAGCAGTTTTAGTCACTGAAAGTTTCATGAAAAGTATTTTACTGTACTTTGGAACTGAAAAAACTTGCCCATGTTTGCCATTCAGCATGTTCAGGTATGCTGAGTTCCAGAATATATCAGGCCATGATAATTAAGTAATACAGAAGGGCCATAAGTTAAGGGCCACTTAAAATAATTCTATACTAAATTGCTGGCAGGTCTACTTTAATAATTAACTATTTAAAAACTTAATTTATTGGGGGCCGACCCAGTGGCGTCTTCCTATGGGGCTGGTGGCGCAGATGCCCTGGGCACCACTTTTTTTGTCCAAAAAAAAATGGTAAAAAAATCAGAGCCTCTGTAACTCTGCTGTGCCCATGCAAAATATATTTAAAAGTTATCGCTTTATTTTGAAAATAATGCCACTGGGCCAACCAGATGACAGTTTATGGATTTTACACAGGGACAAACTGTTTTTTCACATCATGTATGCCAAAAGCTATGACAAAGTAGCCTAATAGACTAACTAGGCTCTTTTTTTTTTCTTTGTTAGAAGGAGCGACAAACTTTTATAGAGAGAGAGAGAGAGAAATGTTCAGTGGCGTAGCTACAGGGGGGGCAGGGGGGGCGGTCCCCCCCCTGGCTCCATCCTGACCAGGAAAGAAATGATTACATTGTCATCAAATGTTGCATTTTGCCGATGGCGCGCCTCTGCCGCAACAGCGATAATAGCTCCCTCGACAATGTTCCATTTCCATCGCTGACTTGAATATTTTGCCCCCCCTAGAAAATTTCCTAGCTACGCCACTGGAAATGTTTTATTTGACCAAATAAAATTATACACAATTATTTAATTATGTCATATATATATACATCAGATTGTGGTCAAGGAGGCAGCATCTAAGTCATTTAGGGGTTGGTGCAGAATTATGGGGTGATTGTAGGATGTGCAGAATTATGGGTTGATTGTAGGAGGTGCAGAATTATGGGATGATTGCTGGTGGTATAGAATTATGGGGAGATTATAGGAGCTAAAGATTTGTTAGGTGATTGTAGGCAGTGCAGAATTATGGGGTGATTGTAGGATGTGCAGAATTATGGGGTGATTGTAGGTGGTGCAGAATTATGGGGTGATTGTAGGAGGTGCAGAATTATGGGGTGATTGTAGGAGGTAGTGAATTATGTGGTGAGTGCAGGAGCTACAGAATGATGGGGTGATTGTAGGCGCTACAGAATTATGGGGCGATTGTTGCAGCTTCTTTATAATTATTTGGTGGTTGTATGATGTTCATAATGATGAGGTGATATAGTAATTCTACAACTCTGTCATTCGCCTCAACATTTTTCAGATTTTATCGCAGAATTATGAGTTGATTGCGGGAGGTGCAGGATTATGAGTTGATGTTTTAGCTGCAGAATTATAATTTTCATTGTAAAGACTAATTCAGGGTCAATTCTGCTAATATCAGATCTATATCTTGGGCAAGGACAACTGACTACTACATTTAGCCACAGCAGCTTACTAATATGATTCTTTACAATACCAATTTTAAAACTTGTGATATCCCCACACTCCTGCCATGGATGCAGTCTTGATTCCTATATTAGTTAATCTATTAGTCATCTAAGGTCTTTACCAAATCTACATTTTTTTTCATTAATTTCAGATTTGTCTCGATACTGTGTGGCGCACTGTACAAAAGGTAGGTAATTATTTTATTTAGTCCCACAATTGAACAGGACTAATGTGTTCATTTGCATGTGTCGGTATTTTTGTTTGTCTGTCCAAACATCTGTTGACAAGATTCTGGACAACCGCTGCAGTTTCTAATGCAAGTCAACAGAATTGTTCCGCTAATCGACCCATTGGCAAACAGTTACTCCCAGCGGCAAACATTTACACCCATTGGCAAACATTTACACCTATCGGCAAACATTTACACCCATTGGCAAACATTTACACCCATTGACAAACATTTACACCCATTGGCAAACATTCACACCCATTGGCTAACATTCACACTTCCCTCCGTATTGGGAGTGCAGGTAGAACCAACAACCAACCAACCAACAATGGAGGAATGTGAAATGTTTGGATGGTTGCTAGGGACTTCATTATGAGCTGTTGGTGGTTTGAGCATTTAAATGGAAAAATCAGACCCCAGGGACCAATTAGGGGAATAGTTTGTGAGAATGACGGGCAAAGCAGGGTTTCTAAACTGAAGATGGGAACATAAAAGAGCAACATAGCTGCTTGACTTTTTGGCCCTGTTGCCATCCACCGTCAATTATATATAGATTATGAGTTGATACAATTTTGTTGCGCTAATTATTTCTGCCTTTTTCCTCCAACCGCCCCTGCCCCCGCTTTTCTTTCTAATTTGGCACCCTTTGCCAAAGATAGGGACTATGTACTGGCCTGGATGCCGAGGATGCAGATAATTTACTACCCTAAAGAGGGTTGATGTACTGCCCAGGATAGGATGTATACACTACCCTAGATAGAGTTAATGCGCTGCCAAAGTTAGGATCGATGTACTACCAAAGCAAGGGAAGATGACATTGTGTTCCCGAGATAGGGATAATGTACTTCCAAAGAGAGCGTTGAAGTACTGCCAAAGCATGGGATATGTGCTGCCAAGATAGGGACAATGTACTGCCCAAGATAGGGATGTTCTACGCACCCTAGATAGATATGATGCACTGCAAAGGGAGGATCGATGTACTGGCAAAGCGAGGGATATATGACATTATATGTACTGCCAAAATAGGGACAATGTACTACCCAAGATAGGGATGATGCACTCTGTCAAAGAGAGGGTAGATGTACTGCCAAAGAGAGGGATATATGAGGGATAATGTAGTGCCCAAGATAGAGATGATGCACTGCGAAAGCGAGGGATATATGCCGCCAAGATAGGGATGATGCTCTGCCCAAGATAGGGACAATGTACTGCTCTACATAGAGATGATGCACTGCCAAAGAGAGGGTGGATGTACTGCCAAGGGAAGAAATGTGTATAGTCCAAGATAGGGACCTTGTCATGCCAAAGCTAGAGATTTACTGACAAAGATAGGGACTGGTGTGGTTCGAAAAACATCAATTTCACTGAAGAGGGCAAGACACCCCCTAATTTTGTTCCATTTGCCAATTAATGCACCCATGCAACATTTTGGACTTCCTAAGTTGAATAGAAGTGGATGCTCATGGGGCCTGAAGTTTTAGCAAAAATAGCAAAAAAATGTTAATTCGCGAATCCGCGATTTTGCATAACTTTGTCATTGGGGACAATGCACTGCCCTAGGAATAAGTTAGGGTCAATGCACTGCCAAAAGAGGCACTGTGTACTGACGAAGAAAGGGGTCATGTACTGCAAAAGATAGGGACAAATGCCTAAAACAAGGTAGAAATAAATGATATTCCACCGGAAACACAATACATGATATTCCACTGGAAAAATAGAACCCTTCCACCGATTCTCAATAGCCTTCTGTTGAACAATACTTTGGTGAAAAGATCAACAAATGTCACATATTTGGGCCTAAGACTAGATGATAAGCTAACCTGGGACAAACGTATCCGCTATCTTGAACAAAACCTATTGAAAACAATAAAATCTTTCCAAATCATGAGAAAATGGATGCCTAGAAATAATAAGGTTAAACTTTACTATGCACATACACTCTAAAATTAAGTATGGAGTTCAAATATATGGAACAGCGAGCAAAACCTCCCTCAAAAGAGTACAAGTACTTCAAAATAAAGCAATAAAAATGCTACTTGGACTGGATTTCCTTACACCAACAAAACAAATACTTTCCGAAAACAATTTACTTCGTGTCAGAGATTTGTATAAGCTCACTATTGCCCAATTTGCTCATAAACAAAGGAAGAAGCTGTTGCCTAGAGTGTTTGATGAATATTTCAAGACGAATGAAGAAATAAATAATAGAGAAAAACGTCAATCAAAATTATTGCATGTAGATAGAGTCAAAACCCAACAAGCTAAAAACAAAATAAGCTATAAAGGAACACAGCGAGCTTGAACAAACTTTCGGGTTAAAAAAATTGACCAAGAAAACGATTGGCGCAGTGATGTAGCGGAAGGTCGGATGAACATTTTGATGTATCAAACGAAAAAATCTGTTGGGAATTTTTTGAGATATATGAGTTTTAGATTTTTTATTTATCACACCCTATTATTAGCATGTAATCTTCATTAAAAAGTTATCAAAACTGGTCATTTTTCCTGTTAGGTAATATCAAAGATATAAGTCATTATTCATAAGTTAAAATATGCAGTCATTGTCTCTGCAGAAAGTATGTGCCACTTTATCTAGACTGACAGGGTGTGATAAACCTATAACAGCTAACATTTCTGGCTAAAGGCCTGAGAAAATGTTTGCAATACCTGGTTGTGTTAGCTACATAATTCTGGTAAATAATTTTTGCAAATTTGGTCTCATCATCTCATTGTAACAGGCTTTGTTGAGTCTTTTGTGCATCTTATCACACATTTTGCCACCGTGAAACAGGCATTTCATAACAATGTAAAAGGATAGACAAAGTTGAGCAAATTATCAGACAATGCATGCATAGAATGTTTGTAAGTATGTGCTTCACTATGAAGTTGAATCCCCTGATGTTACATGAAAAGTCTTTGCAATTGGCCAAAAAGACAAAATTAAGATTAAAAGCTATAAATGAACAGTAATATTCATGCTTAATGTATTTTGAGTACTTAAAATGGATGTTGGGTGTCTAATGTTGATGTAGGTTATCTGGCATCCAAAATCAGCCAATCTTTAATTGTATAGAACAACAAGAATAGCATAACTTCAGTAAATTATGTGAAAATGTAGTTAATACAAACATGTACAACTATTGCACATTAAGACTGCAATGTCAAAGTATTTTATTCCATACTTAACTAAATGCTTCCAAACATTCTATCTATGCGTTTTCTGATAATTCACTAAACATTGGCTACACTTTACATGGTTGCAAAAGTGCTTGTTTACAGTGGTGAAATTTCTTTAAAAACACATAAAAACCTCAATAATACACCATAGAGTTCAAAAGTGAGGTAGATTATACTGCAATTATTCACCAGAATGATGAACCTGAGGACAAGCTGGGAAATAAACATATTTTTATAAAATTATCTGAGAAATGTTTACTGTTATAGGTTTATCACACTCTGTCAGTCTGAATGAGGTGGTATGTACTTGCTCTTATGGCAATGACTTCATATTTTTACTTCTGAATGATGACTTTTATCTTTGATATTACCCAGCAGGAAAAATGGGCAGTTTTGATCATTTTTAGATGGAGATTCCATGCTAGCAAAAGGGTGTGATAAATAAAAAGTTTAAAACTCAAATATCTCAAAAAATTCCCAACAGATTTTTTCCTTTGATACATCAAAATGTTCGCCTGATCTTCCTCTACATCACTGCGTTAATCGTTTTCTTGGTCAATTTTTTTAACCCCATAGTTTGTTCAAGCTCGCTGTGGGAAGTGAAATATGGAATGCCTTGTTGATGGAGTTGAATGAGGACCTGACCAATCAATCAATACGATCTTTCAAAAAATCTGTGCACTGCCACTAAATCAAAAACAACTGAGGAAAGAGTGAATCATTAGCATGTTACAAAAAAAACAACAAAACATTAAAAATCAATATTCAAATAGAATAAACAACTTTTAACCTTGCCAAAGTAAAGAGTTGCGTCACCTAACCGTATTTCAATTTTGTCATTAATACTATCTTTTTTTTTTTAAATCAAATACTAAATTTTATAATGTTTCTTATTATATATATCATACTTCATTTAAAATTTTTTATGTATACATATCTTTTGGCATCAAAGGCCCCAGCTAGGTAAGCCTCGGCTTTTTCTGGAGCCTATTAATAAATTTACAATCAAACAACAAACAATAACACACTGCCCAAGATAGGGATGATGCACTGCCCAATAGAGAGACTGCTGTCAAAGATAGGAGCTATACTGCCAAAGAGAGAGACTATGTCCAAGATAGAAACAGATACTTCCCAAGAGAGACACAATGTACTGCCCCCGAAAGTGACTACGTACTTCTGGGATTTGGATAGAGATGATGAACTGCCAAGAAAGGGACAATGCGCTACCAAAATGAGGATAATATACTGCCCAAGATGAAGATAAATATTACCCCAGATAGGGACTTTGCACGTACTGTACAGGGAGAATGCACTGACCAAGACTATATGTTTTTACTGTCAAAGATACTGAGGGACTACTTACCACCCAAGAAAGGGAACAATGCACTGCCCCTATTGGCCATTTGGCCAAGGAAAGGTCAGTTTACTGCCCAAAAGAGGGGACATACACTGCTCTAGATCGGGATGATTTACTGACGAAGATGAAGCCTATGCACTTCAAAAGATAGGGGCTATGTGCTTCAAGTTAGTGCTTCAAGTTATAATCGAGCCGAGCTGCTCTTCTGGTAATCTCAGACCGGCAGGCCACTCAGCAGTATGTCTGAGGAAACCGAGGAAATAGGATATTGCCCTGGAGACTGCAGGCTAAAAGCACAGGGGTTTCTGCACCCATATTTTTGTTGTTTATATAACTATATAATTTATAGTATATATTTGTATCTTACACAAAGATAATAGGTGCAAAAACCCCTATGGCTAAAAGGGCTTCAACGCTTCGGCCTTGCAACTGAGAAACCCTAAAAAAAACAGGGTCTATTTCGACCACTGGCCGCCGCGGACTTACTAGTTAAATGAAAAGGAGTCATATATTAAGTCTTCATAAACAGTTTTATTTATTTCACATAACAATCATCTACAGAAGATACAAATTCAAGTAAAAACAGTCATGTAGGTGAATGATAAATTAGCAAAAAAATCTTATAACACAAATCATTATACACAAAAACCCTTATAACATAAGTTTGAGAGTCAAAACAAAACTGCTGATGGGCCTCGAATTCTGTTATCATGCGGACAGATACATATTTGATACATACATAATATGACACATATGTATGCAATGGACAGTTTAAACACACTGAGAACAAGAAGAATAGAAATATTAAAGAGATCAATGATAAAATACACAAGGTGATCAGGTGAAGCAGAAAATACAGGTCACATGACTCAAATTATAGGGTCACATGACTTGTATAAGCGTCCATATGACTCATATTTAAGGTCACATGACACTCGTGAGTTTGGGTGACTGAAATTATAAGGTCATGTATGACTCATTGTAAGGTAACAGGACTCGAATAATGAGGTCAGATGAATCATATAAGGTCTCAAGACACATGACTCAAATTGTAGTCACATGACTAAAATAAGGAGTCATGCGACTCGAATTGTAAGATAATTTGACACAATCATAATTAAGATTAAAGGACTCAAATTACCAGTTCAGAGGAAACAAATTACCAGGTCAAATGACTCCAATCAAGATATTAAACATGACTTAAGTCCTACTATATTGACTCAAATCACAATCAAATTACTCAATTATAAGGTCACGTGACTGAAATTATATGCACAACTAATGAATAGATTTAGTTGATTTACATGGATAACATTAACAAAGCATCTATAGACAGGTACCAAGTGAAATATAGTGTTGATCTACCGTTTAACAAGTTATATGTAAAATATCTTTAATTGCAAAGCATCACCCAGAGCCCACTTATAAATTTATCTTAATTAGATATCAATATATATTTAAATTATTTTTAGTCAGGTATTCTTATAAATGGACAAAATGCAAAATGCACAATAAAATACATCCTGGCATACATATGTATTAAATGCTCAATTTTATCTGCAGATTCAACAAATTAACTCCTGAAATTTATTCAATATAACTTTAATTTTCGTATCTCAAAATGAGTCATCTTTCATATTTTGACCCTGTGCTGTTATTTTGTTATACCAAGTTTACTTTAACCATCCTGTTTTATGGTCAACACAAAAGAAAGAACATAGATTTAATTTAGTAATTTAAAGGTAGACCTACCCAAAATGTTAAATAAAAAGTGTTGGAATAACTTTCAATTGTTTTCACTCAAAAACAATTCATCACTCTCTACTGAATAAAAGAAAAAGGAAATTTTATAGGCCTATCAAATATTATTATGGTCCACTATAAAACAAAATAAATTATTTAGCTGAAAATTGCAAATGGAAGAAGCACTGTTCGGAAGCAGTATAAATATAAAGGGCGTTTGTCACAGCAATTTGATTAAAATGGCGATGTTTTTAAATTTAACTGAGGCTTGACTGTTTAGGCAACGATAAAAGTAAGTTAAAAAAGGTTTTACACTCATTCATTCCCTGAATCCATGCCACAAACTTGCACATGACAACAGTACGATATTAATAAAATACACATTATCAAAATATTTTCTAAAATAGATCATTTTGGATTTCACAGAGAGATTTATTCATTTTACTGTTACGTCAAAATTTGCAAGCAGCAAGGCAATATATAATAGCTTAACAGCAAATTCCAAGCGAAAAATTGCTAATAATTATATATACTCAGCAAGTAAAATATGACTTATGTTTAATAAGACACATCATTACATTTGATAGCAAGTCACATTATATAAATAGCTTATATAGTTATATTAATATAACTTTGAATGGACAGACATTAAAATCGCTACTAATGCATAGTCCCCAAGTGATCTGAATAATTTGACTATACACATGCCGGTGATGATATTAACACTGTGATGGAAAAATATAATAAATAAAATACAGTGGGGTTTCTGAGATACGGTCACCTTAGTAGTAGGTACGCAAGTACGCAAGGGCCTATATTCTGTTGGGTACGAAAGTTCAGTCTCATCTTTGTAATGCCATAAGTTGTAAGCAGTTCAACTGACACCGTGTCTACTGTCAAATTAAGACTGTTCGAAATGGTTGAAGAGATTTTTAACTTTAGACTTTGGTGAAATCTGCAAATCTTTATCAGTGTTGACCGATAGTGTTCACTCGTCTGATATTCTGGTCTGCTTGACCTGCATTATATGAAAGATAATAATGTTATATAACCTTGGATTTTGTACTTGGAATTTGTACTTAAACATTTAGAAAGACAAGCAAAATTTATCTCTGATAAGGTCAATGTACAAATTGTACATGTAGTGCTGCTCATGATTATTAACATGTGTGACACTTTACATCATCTTAAGAACCATCTCATCCCAAATTGCTCCCATTTAAGGTAGTCCTATCTCAAAATTCCCCTGTATGTAAAAGGTAAATAAAATATGGCAGAAACTGTTTTTTACTGGAACTACGGTGTGCTGACTACATCTACAGTAAAAATGTGTTTCAGCGGGGTTAGATGCAAAATGCAAATGTATTTCTAATTTAAATTTCAAGTAAATTATAAACCCAAATTCCAAAAACATAAATTTCAAATGCTTAAAGAAACTTAAACTGTATCAATTTGGCTTTAAACTAAAAGAGAAATATTAGCCTACCCCATGATTTTTACAGCATTAAGGCATAAAATGGCAATTTAACTTCAAATTTTGAAGAATGGCAAGCTTGTTTGAATTGGCTACATTTCACAAACACTGGTACAATTTCACAAATTTACAATATCGAGATTTGAGTAAAATTCTTGCATATGATATCATGATAAAACTATATTAACGATATTAGGAATACAATTTTCAAATTAAAGTTGATATATTTCAAAACTGAACTTTTTAGAAAAATTTTCAAATTAAAGTTGATATATTTTCAAAATGGCACTTTTTAGAAAGTTTAATTTAGACCATTTGCATGTATATACGATCAATATTAAAGGGCCTCTCTAACTTTCTTGGCAGACTTTTTTATTTTAATAACCTAAATCTAAATCTTCAAGATATTACAGGCCCATTATAATATATTTTGAGAAATAAAATTCACATGAAATAGTCAATTATAAGTTGAAAACATGGGGTGTATTGAATTTTTTCACAACATTCAATGTAGACCATTTTCATTTATTCACCATAACACTTACTGTGTGGCATTATAAGCATGCTTTTAAAAAGGCAAGCAGTTATACTAACCCCTAGGGCCTTATAGAAACACTGAAGACATTTTAACATTCGCATTATCATTCATTCATAAAGCTCAAAAGATTGGGAGAAAAGGAACCTGTTGGAATCTTATTAATTCCATTACCATAATAAAATTATAACGAGAGAGTGAAGAAATGTTCAGCTTGGAAAGCAATCGTGTCCAAAGGTCATATCTCGATAATTTAACATAAAATTCAGGAAGGAAAAAATATTTTTTACTCCCAACACGTAAACCTCAATAAACAATAGTGCCTCCCATTGTATAACTAATATAAGCCTTGAAAAGAAAAGGAAATATTCAGGTGATATGAAAAAATCTCATAACGTGGAACTTAAATTAAAAAATTTTTCTTATTGCAATATTGCACAGAAAATTAATTTTTTAACAAGTTGACAACCTGCTGGGAGTCCCTTCACTACTCACTGGTGTTATTGCAATAAAAAAACCATCCAAATTTACATTTCAAATACAACTTATAACAGCACAGGGTCACCTAAGTTGAAAACTTAATTTGTAATCGTCAATTTTATTACTAAAATTATTTTTAAAACCTGTTAATTTTACCAGGTGTTTTAAGGCATTTAGTTTTCGGGTAAGAGTCTGCATCTTTTTGCAATGGCATTTCATCATTCAATGTAAAACAATGAAAAGATAGTGAAAATATTTTTAAAAGAATTGTGAATATAATTTCATTTAATGTATCAGAAATTAAGTTGTGGTTTTACATGCACTTAAGAAATAATTGACGCACATAGATCTAAGATACATTTTTAGCATGTTCATTAGTAATTTTCACATGCACGTCATTATTTCACCTAGTCGATAAAATCTTATTTATATTTAACTCCCTATTTTTTACACCATGTACATTAATAATCGGACTGGAGGTATATAATTTTAATATTCCACATAGGTTGAATAATTGGCACGTTACTATAAATAGTCTATTTCACACGAAAATTAAATAACAATCGCTGGCCGCTACATAAAGTTATAATATTTAAAATGTTTTCTACCTCTAGATTTGACGAATCATCATTTTTTGACTTTTCAAAAGGCACTGCATATACCTATCAACAATATTCAATAAATCTAAAAAAAGGCAAAAACGGAGAGATATAACAAGAGGCAAAGCAAGAACTGTTATACTTCCCTCGCCCCCTCTCTCATTACGAATATATTTAGTTATACATATCATATCATTAAGGTCATATATATATATATATATATAGTCAAAACACGAGTAACAATGGAATAAAACACACAAAATGTGTCATCTGGTTGAAAACAATTACAATATTGACAAGCCTGTTATAAGTTCCTATATAGTCATTATAATTACAGCATAATTACATTTTAATTACATGTACATACATTGAGAATATAATCATTTAAATCGCAACAAATAAAAGCATATCAACAATTATCAATATCATAAAATACACACGTAATCCTATACATATTACGATTTTTAATATACATGTAGCAAATAAGTTGAATAGTATAGCTAATAACACATTAGAAATAACACATTTTATTCAATTTGAGACACACTAGTTGCAAATGTCATACTGGCACACTATATGACATCGGACAGCACTTAATTGTATTGAAATCTCCATAAGCATAATAGTTGCATGACAGCCTTTATCGAAACACTGAACTCTTGGAAAAGAAGATTTTTTTTTTATGGCCATGCTCAGTGGCTTTCCATCACGGAGTTAATTTCACAGCTATCCACTATTCTTTATTTTAACACTGTTTAAACTTTAAAGTACCATTGTCCCAATATTTAACCAAAAGTTAAAATTTTTCTATTGATATATTTCAGCTATATTTGGTATATATTGCATCCCAAAAGTTACACTTATCACATATATGATGCAATTCATAATGTTATTTAAGAAAAAAAAATTTTGGGGGAAAAGCATGTTCAAATGAGTACACAAAATCACCAAACACACATTTGACAAAGGTCAAATTTGAAAATTTACGGGAACCAATGAATCCAGTGTTTTGATAAAGGCTGCAATGTAACATTCAGGCAACATTAAATATATATGTAACAATAAAATCGCAGCGTACAATCTATGAAAAAGGGCAAAAATGATTTATCTCTTTTTAGATCCCTGACGTGACCCATTAATGTGTAAAAGGTGACATATCAAATATCTCTCATCATCACAAAACAAGTGTAAATCCAGCAAACTTTCATTGATAATAGCTAGTTGTCTCTTTGTCCTAAAATTTCGCTTAAACTTCTGTTTTTCATAATTCATCATGATTATCATGGCATCAAACTGTCGGCAATGATTTTTCTGATTCTCTTTCTTGCACAGCTGAATTATAAACTTTGTGCAGTCCTTAATTCTTTCAATTATCTTATGAATTCTATCATTTTTAATACTTTCCAATACCAAATACTTAAAAGTTTATCATATATACTTTTCTTTTTAAATCTATTCATTCCTGCATTTGAAGTACCACATTCTAGGCCATCTAAGGTTAGTATTAAATAGATTTTATGTATGATGAATCGTAATACAGCTTGCGTAGGCATTCAGCATGCACTTGACATTCAATTCTACCAATAATCAGCTAATCAAGAAAACTGTACAGGAATCCACCCGGCAATTATATAGTTTTAAGTATAGGTTAGTAAGCACACTCAGCTCAACTAAGATGGCCAATGTTTAAGTGTTATTATCCCCCTTTTTCCAATATAAGGGAATTTTCTTTGGAACTTCCGTAAGAGATTCCATTTGGGAACTAAACTTTGGGGAATTTTCTTCTTCTCTTGAAGAATTCCATCAGGGAATTACACAGGGGGGAATTCCTTTTCTCCTTTGGAAATTTTACTGGGAAATTATGGTTCAGGGAATTTGTTTCCCTTTAGGGAATCCCATCAGGGTATTACACTATGGAATTTCATTTTCCTCTTGAGGAATTTCAGTTTCTCCCATCAGTGAAATCATCAGGAAATTACACAGGCTATGGAATTTCCCTTTCCCCTTGAGGAATTTCCCTTTCTCCCATCAGGAAAATCTGATTATCATCTACGGAATTACACCATAGCTACTACATGTCACATGTAACTCATCTAGCCATCCAATCACTTTACAGTTTACACATTGTTCTAACTCGGAGATGCAAGGCCACTTGTTGTCTCTGAACGAATCTGTTATTTTTGGCGGATTGAAAATCATTTTTCTGCAGTGTATTTGAATCATAGTATAGTTTAATATCAACATCATGTATTATAGAATTACAGAATATGTGTGGGTTAGTTTCTGTGTCTAGAAAAATGACAGGTTATTGGTTCGCACAAGTGTAAACTTCACTGTGAAGTGTTGTTTTGGATGAAGACTTGTGTGACACGGAACTTTCATTGACACGAATACAAAACTGTAAAATTCTACTTACGACTATTAATATTCTATTAATATTCTACCATTAGATTATGTCTTACTGACATGTCACCCAACTTAAACTATTGTGTTGTACTATTGTAACAATTTAATATCAATTTAATGTCTTAACATGCTTAAGTCATTAAAGTCTATGATGTATTGGTATGTCTTAATTAAAAGTCTATTGTCTTAGTTCCGAAGAGCATTGTTCTATTTACTTCATCATAAATATTGTTGTCAGATTTTTGTTGTTGATTAGAATGCAGTATAGCAATGAAAAGCAACATCCAGCAAAAAGAAAATTATCTACAAAAAGCATAGCTATTGAGATTAATAAGGCTTTAATTAAACAAGAATAAAATCCTAATTCATCAGCAAGAATTATTAAACCGAATTAATGATAGAATCAGAATCCAAACAAAGCATCATACAACAAAAATCATACAAAGCCAAACAAACAAATAATATTTTGAAATGTCATTTTAAAAGCATAACTCAGCACTTTACCAAGTAAACAAGGTATAAGATTTAAACAGGGGATAATTTTAACTACATAGCATGTGCAAATTGCAAAAAACATAGCGCTTTATGGTATTTATATATTTTACATTTCCAGAAAGTTTACGGGCTTAAGATGTATAATTGTACTTCAAAAAGTACAAGAACACATACATGATATAAATATCATTGGCATATATATATATATGACATCGTAAGACATTAAAGACATACTAAAACAGGCATGGCCGATATACGTGGTTATAAGACTTATAATTTAAGCTCAGTAAATGTACAGCGTTGGTTATATGTATAAGATAAATAAGGGGTAAGGCGTCCCCTAATTGAAACAAATTCACAAAATAACTGTGAAACAATTTGACAAGTATGTACTACACTCATCAGTGTTAGGAGGATAATGAATGAATGAATGAAGACGATGAACAGAGGGACATGAACAATGGTAAAATCGCAAGACCAGAGTATAAACAATTTAATAATAATTAAGAGACACTGTCAGTAAGATCTATGCACACTTGGGCAGGGTTAGACTGCTAGAGCATGGTTGTTGCATTTATCAATGTATAATTCTCTTTTCCTGGTAGTAGTAGTTATCCCTGGATTCGGAAGAGGGAGGGATGGGCTATTGTCGACAACTTGCCCTTGGCTGTGGCATAACATATATTGTTTCCTCTTAGTCTCTTTTCTTCCTACATCTGTTCAATGAAGACAGTCACAACAAGATGGCATTCAACAGGGTGGAAATTATCCAAATTAAACTAAAGTGACCAAAAATTTTGAGGTGATGTTTCGTAATAACGTTTTAAGTGATTGTTACCACATGTGTGCCAATGTAATTTTGATCGTCTTATAACAACCATGTAGCTGCATAGTTTTTGCCGACAGGGTCTGTTATCAATTTAAGGCTTTAATGAACTGTAAAAGAATCCCATTGTGAAATCAAATTCACGAATCACTGGATCAGATAATGCAACAAAGGTTAATTGCAATTAAGGTGACTTTCTATGCACTTATGAAATACAAACAATTGCAATTGTAACATATTGTAACAATATCATAAAGCACATTTGAGGCTGTACTAATTGGCTTGCAAAAACACTGATGCAACATAATGATATCATAATGATATTATCCTTAACAAATTAGTAATATCATAACTTATGTGACTAACCAGCTGATGGACATGTAAAGTATATGTGTATATAAGGTAGGGCACAATAAAAATATCATAATTATTAATAACAACAGTTATTATTAATAAAATTGATGATAATAATATTGATATTTAAGGTTTGTCACTATTTCCCTGAAGTGTGGCTTGACGTGAAAACGACAAGGTACTCTGTTATTTTTGTATTGGATGAATGACGTATTGAAAAGTGAATTTGTAAAATAATCTGGAAAAGCATTCATATTTGTGGCTAGCAGTGTGTGTGGCAATGATAGAAAAATCTGCTAAATGTATGAACACATACACACAGTACATGAACTCCATAATAATTTTATGAAAATGTACACATATATATAGTTGCAATGTAGATATTCATGCAGCACAGAATACTCCTCTGGCTTTGCAGGCTTACATGCTTTAGCATTGGCTAGGCCGTTACAAAAATGTGAACTAATGTTGACTTATTGTCTTTTGATAATTGTGAAACCAAGTTAATCCTAAGGCTGAATTTGCTTACTCCTCAACTTTAAAATGTCTTTTATAACTTATATGTGTTCTTACTGATCAGATCTTGCCAAAAGTTGTCCATTTTCAAACTAATTCAGTAATAAATTATTTCGTTGAAGTCTTAAATTTGAGTTTTGTTTGAGAAATGTAGTTGTAGCCAAAACATCCAAACAACAAATTTATAGTTAAAAATACAATTTATGTTCAATGTAAATTACTATAGCCCAGGTAGGAGTTGAAAATATCGTGATCTTAGGCCAATCTTGGAGAGAAGACTATCAACAGCTATTCAGTTCACATTTCTGTAACTTCAAATTTCTATTCAGACGTTTCATAGGCAATATGGCAAAAACAAAGACCATGCAGCGGCAAACCCACATACGTGTAGCTCTGGTATAGTTCTTGGAAGTAAGCTCACTAAGCACTGTTCCATAAAACATTCTATTCATTCCATTCAATTCTATTGTACAGCGTTCTATTTATAGACATTATCTCACAATTATATGTGGCCAAACGGTGATTGGTTGAATGTACTAAGGTCCCACATTGACAATGAAATACTAGACAAACAGATACACAAGATTATAATAAAACAATTTGGACCAGCCCAAATATAATACACAAGAAATGTAAGTAAATATCGTGTGGTTAGTGTCGTAAAAGTTATTCAGTGTGTTATAGGAAACATTCAAAGTGTACGTTGAGTCACATGATTCGGAAAAAGACTGTTCACTGCTTGGGAAGATATATTTAATGTTTAATAGGCCTATATAGTGTTCATCAATTCAATTATAATATATGATGATACTGAATTAGCCGTTTATAAATTTACATCATGTCATCCATATTAATAAATATACCGACGTTAAATATATGAAACATGTTAATGCATGACTCACTGATCATGTTAGGTCGATTCAGGTTTCAAGATCTTTTATATAATTTATATAATTGTAGAAGCTGTACAGATTTCAACGGGGAGTAATGTTCTTGACAGTTATAATACACATAACATGGTATTCAATGAAATATTCATGTTTGTCAAATGTTCCTGTATCATATAATAATATTCATAAAGTCAGTGCTTTAATATTATTACAATTATGTAAGTCTTCACTTTACTTTAGTGTGTTTAGTATGAAATATAGACGGGGAAAATAGAGTAATTTTTTCAACAGACTCAAAATTATTGTTTGTAAAAATTATTTGATGATTTTCAATGAGAAATCTAATGAGAATTTTGTCGGTTATTAATTGAAGTTGAAAAGTTTTCGATCAAAACCAAAACTAGTCTTTTACTCTCATTTTAACATAATGGAATAGCATTATATGAGCAGTCCGTATACCTCAAAATATTTTATCTTTCCAATCGTATCACTATAAATACATAGAAAACTATACTTTGAAAGCTATGATTTATAATTTTTTCATTTTTTAACTGTAAAATCACTATGTGAGAAATTGAAGTATTTTATATTTGGAGACTGAGATTAATAAAAAACATAATTGAAAACGGAATTATCATGAGGTTAATTTTTAAACCAACAATTTTTATATGCCCTACGTGTCTCATTTTAGGAAAAAAGCAATTCAAAATTTTAGTTTTCTTGTCTTGATAACTTATCTTTAGCATGTTAAATGACCAATTTCCTTAATTATAGATGAATCTAAGAAGATAACTATAGTATACAAACAATTGAATAATATCATTGTACAGCATGACTGAATAAAAAACTTGTATTGGAAACTGCGAAACACTTAAGTTGTCATATATGAGCAACACCCATGATGTAAATGTTAGCAAAGTAGCGTAAAGCAAATATTCTAGAGGATGACAATTAACATGATAATAATATAATAATATTACAATATCGTACATATATATATATATACCTCTGCAGAGATGGTGCTATGAATTGACATAAGGTTATTCGAAGGGACGGGTTTCTCAATGAAAATACACTCTATGTATCATATATATATATACTGTAGCATTATGTATTGTAAGGTATAGTAATCATAAGGTATCGTATCATATAATGTATAGTAAGGCCTATAGATCCGTACTGTAACAATCATCGACTTTGGCATTGGCAAATACTATACATCTTACATGTACATACATTATGTCATTAATATCATTGTCATTCATTGATACAACTAGTTGTTGTCAATTAATCGAACTTACATATCATCACTATATATTGTAATATAAACACATTTGATACAGTTGGTACATATATCTGAAAAATTAATTGACCTGTCATCATAATATATCTTGACTCAAAACTTCCTCCGTACAATAACACATATAGGCACAAGGAAACAAAGGTAGCTTAATCAATTATTAAAAATCATATCATACAGCAATAATATATCAACACTAGCCACTCCAGAAGAGTCTCATATACAATATATATATATGAGACAGTTTCACAATCTCAGCTAACTTTGCAACGTCATCTTAACAGCCTGTAACTTTTTACGCATTTAAAAAGTTTACTAAAAGCACTGCCATACTTCATAAAATAAAAAAAGGCAAGGCTTTAACAGTAATCAACTGTTTTTGCCCAATTATCATTTAGTCTTCAGATACTTAAACAATATATATGCCACCATTGCACCAGGCAAGGGGTCATATTTGTCATTAAAAAAACTTTTAAAAACTTCATAAATTTACCCTTCAAAAATCAGGAAAAATTTCCTTCAATCTTCAAAAATCTAGCTAATAAGTTATAAATAGTTTGACAGTTTAATTGTTTCTTTCAAAATCGCCCTAAAAACCTAATGTACTTCCTCTTTCGCCTGAACAATACGAAACATCACTACTTTAAACTGACCTATTATTAATTAATATTTCATGTATAATTGAACAACGAATATGAATACTGTAATTTTTCACTATATTTGACCGTAATCGTAATTCTGCATCATTTTTGCACTTCGCCAGTAGTTAAACTTCAACTTTATCACATACAGCCTGTCCCAGCTAAACTACCTATGATCTAGCTAGCTACTTTTTTACATCTTTCTCAAGGGTGGGGACCCCAAAAATCACTCCATAAAAGTTTTTTCACAACTGTTCAACAGGGTAAAAATCATGAAGCACAATAGCAAAAGTTACATCTTTGAATTACTGACATACTGCAGTTCAGATTGATGATTAACCTTACTTGAAATACGTACATATCAAACATCGTCGCATCAAAGCTGCGAAGGCCCTGGATGACCCAGATACATCTTGAAAAGGTCAACTTTGACCTACTTTACAAACCAGGTCACCTCGACCTAGAAACATCATTTATTCGCATTTACGGGTCGTTACCGTAACGATTAACAAACACAAGTGCCCTGAGTGAAAATAAGGACATTCACACTCGACGTGAAACAACTGCAATCCATAAAATACGAGTTTAAAATGGCAAAATTAGCACAAAGTAGCAACAAATTAGCAAGTTCTGAGGCTGAAGCTAATCATATATCATCGATTATATGATGCATCATCGATTAATCGTCCATTTGATACATTTTAAATGATTTTAGCATCGTAAACACATAATAATTATATAACAATTAAGCATCGGACCTTAAGGTTACTCTTTTCAAAAGCAAGACACATGTATTGTTTATCTGCAAGCACTAACATTAGCCTAGGATAAAAAATCTAAATATCGTCTAGGTTAACAATAAGAAGAGAAAAAGTTTCTGTTAATGTTGTACGTGTCTGTTTGGAATGTGTATCTCCATTCACTCTTCAATCTCTGTGCACTGTGCAAGCTGCAAGTCATCTGTAAGTCGTAGTATAATTCTGAGAGTCTTTTTGAGAGTCATTCGAAGATTCTTTGATTATCTGTGGTAGTTATAATATAATAATGTCATATTTATAATGTATGTAACATCTGTTATGACATCATGAGACTTGTTAGTGGTACCATCACTACGTGTGTCCTAAGTCCAGCACTCGCCCTGTGATTTCACAAACAAGACTCGCTGCGAGTTCACTACCTGGCCTAATGATGCTACGGGCAAGACTCGCTATGAGCTGACAACCTGTGAGTGTGAGGGCAACTCGCTGTGAGCACAGCTCACTATTTAGGACTACTTTGAACCTTGTTTACTGAGGAAACAGCTGATTGTGAGACAAGTAGCCGTTCTAATTGCTCGCCATTATGCTCACAATGACTCGTGGAACATCTCCCTTTGAGAACAGCTCTATGAGCACAGCTTCCTTTGAGAACAGCTCCTGTGAGAACTGCTCCCTATGAGAACATCTCCCCTTGAGAACAGCTCCCTGTGAGAACAACCCACTCAGAGCAGAACTCTCAATGAGCAGCTCACAGTAAGGGCAATTTACATGAAGTACAACTCACTAAAACCTCGTGAGATTATCTCCCAACTAGCGAGTCTCATCTCGAGTAGCTATAGCTTTTCAAATAGTGAGCGGACTGGACATGATGATTGTTTGTTTGAGACAATATGGCCATTTATACTGACTAGACTTCTGCAATATTTTGATATCAATTCAATGATGGCTGACAAATAAGTTGATTATAATCATCGATCATTATAATTAATTATAAATAATTACAATAAATTCATCAGCATTTCTTTGGAACCAGACTAGGTAATCGTTATCGAAATCCCAGATGCTCTTTCCTTTTCTTCCGTTTCTTCGAGGAGACGAATCTCGTTGAAACCATTCGAGGATTTTTCTATACGTGCAACAGTTGCTACATCTTACATCTTCCATAGACAGATCTATCAGTAATCCTTCAGTGTTCCTCCTTCATCTGTATTTTTTCTTCTGATATTCTCTTCCGAGCTTTCTGTTTTTTCATCCTTTTCAGAGAGACGTCACTTCAAACATGGAATCAGCTTCTGTTACTTCTGTTGAATCTGAAAATGAAACATGAGATTTTTTTTAAAGGAAATCTTGACAAGAAAATCTTGGGAAATGGGAAAGTAAAACCTATTTTAGCAATGTATCATAACATATGGCATCTTTAAACTTAAAAATTGTGGCATAGGCCTACATATAAACAAATTTAATTGCACATTATATAAAAGTCAGCCCCTTTGATCAGCAACCAGTCGGAATATTGCAGAGTAGGCATGTCAACTGATTTATCGAATTCAAGACTTCATCCCATAGCTGTGAAGTTTGAGGACAGTCCAAGAATGGATAGAGAATAGAGATAGAATGTAACGTACCATCGTCAACATTTGGTATGGATCATCTCTTGAAAAGGTTGAAAATACCGTTCTTCTTGGAGGAGGGCTGGGCCATCAACATGGGCACCTGGTTTTTATGCGTTATGGAGATCTGTAAAGAATCAACCATCATTATAATAAATGTAAAAACTTTAAAATTGATGAAAAACATTTTGGCTACTCAGCTGAATGATAATATGTAAAGCAAGTGAGTTTGTGTTTTACGCCCCATCAGCACCGGTGTGCGCTATTTAGAGGCAATGATAATATGTAAAATTTGTGACTCCATATGGCCACATATATAGCAACAACAAGGCTTCAAATAAAGAAAATATGACAATCAGCGAAGGGAAGTATTAAATTGTGCAAATAAGCTCAATCATATTCGTGACCAGACAGCTGCTGATGATGACAGACTTTCATGAAAGGTGCCTGCAGGCTGCAGCCTAAGTCTCGCTTAGCTGCTTGTGGACTAATTTACAGGAAGCTTCATGAACATGTTGAAATGAACATTAAAGACAAGTATGACCAATAATCAGTGGACAACAGACTTCTGAAAAAGAAATAATTATTAAGACCAATGACACTCACAGTACAAGGCGGCTGCATCCAGGGTTCTCCGTCTATCTGCATTGGGAACATCTTCCTCGTTCTAATGACGACCTGACTGCACTGGGCGAGGCGTCTCCCTGATGACCGTATCCCTGCTTTGATCTGACCTGCATGCATGGCGCCCTCTAGCCCCACTACTTCTATCATCTTGTCTCCAACGTCTGTAAAAATTCAAAACATGGTCAAGATCTAGTTATAGTCACCATCTTAATTGACAATTTCTACATTATTCTAGGGATGTGATGGTACCAGATATAGGTATTGGTGGTATTGGCATCAAAAAGCAGTATTGGTATCTGTATCAGAGTGTTGTGAAGACTGATCCGAGGTTTCGCACTTTCTTTGATTTACGCCGTATTGGCTCAGAATTGTCTACTACTGAAGTTGAGTAACCACTCACGTACTGGCACTCCCAATTTCACACTTTTGAGTTCCACTTTTCTGGTGAAGCCAAGTCGGGGGCTATTCACATTGAACACTCATTAAATAGAGCATTTGAAATACATGCGTAGTATCATGTACCATGTTTAATTGATTAATTCATGTTGCATCTCCTTACCTTGAATAGCAAAAGACAGATCTATTGAGGACATTGAGGATGAGGAGAATTCTCGTTCTTTTTCTTTCTTCGCCGCTTTGGCTGCCTTTTTCCGTTTTCTCTCACTCGGCTGTTCTCCCCATAGATTAGATCCTCCGTACATACTTGGGATATTCAACACGGCTATTCCCTCCAGTGAAGGGCCGTTCGCTAAGTCTAATGAGTAACCATCACACTGGAAAAAAGATACTAAACATGCTAAAGATATAATTATTTATTGAATGATAAAGGAAGTTCACCCAAAATGATGATAATTTCCAATCAGACTTTCATTTCAACTGAATTAAAATCAGAAAAGAGTATAGTCTAGCTGAAATACTTCATTGACTTCAACATATTGTAGTATCATCATGTTTTAAGCTTGCAACAGTCACCTCATCATTTACATCACATAAAATTATATTCTGTTAAAAGGCAGAAACTACCTCAATATTCAAAATTTCATTGAAGAGTACTAGGTTCTTTACAAGCTGAAGTCGGATCCTGTTCAGGATTTTCAAATTTTGTCACATCAAATGTTAAGATACGTGAAAGGTTCTTGGGGCTTCACGAACATTTATCTTATAATTATTAAAGTACTTATACTTATTTCCCCAATTCCTAAGTACTTGAATCCAATTGCAACTTTACTCACCATAATATCAATATTTTCATGAAGGTTTTTGCAGGTTGCAGACAATGTCTCAGAAGTACCAAACTCAAAATACCACAGTTTATTTTTCATCCGACTGTTGAATTTCTCCGGGTGTCGTTCTCTCATCACATGAAACCGATGGGCTATGGATGCATCCTGAAATTTACACATATTCTCATATGATGTCATTTTTTTACACATCAACTGAATATTGGGGTAAAGACTTTCTTGATGGTGATGTACGACTGCAGGCTCCCAGACTTATCCTGAGAATCTGGCTGTGAAGGGGACACCCAGCTTTTAAAATTATTGAGCACTAAATGCAGACAAAATCTGGTTGTCCTCGAAATCTGGGCTTCCTGGACACTGAGAATCACAACGAGGGGCTTATCTAGAAATTGCAAGAGGGGAGGCCATAACATGTGGCGAATATGCAGATATCCGCAGCTTTTCCTATCTTTCCCATGTTAATTTTGGGCCTGGAGGGGAGCAGCTTGGCCTGATGGCCCCTATATACGGCACTGGACAAAACCGAGGCTAGCCAACCCAAAAAAGTTACTGATGTTGCAATAGAACAATTTGAATCGGAAACTTCTTCAGCAGTACTTGATATAATCTTTCATCCTATTCTGATTATATCAAATCAAGTAGCATACTTACGACTCCTATAGAGAAGTAATTGTTGACGATGTTGACAGGAATTGGGTCTCCCTGTTCCTCGTCACTGTTCTCGGGGGAACTGAACTCAATGAGCCATCGATCCAACATGACCACCTGGCTGTTAGACACTTTGTGAAGGATCTTGTGTAAACTCTCTCCTTCATAACCTATAATTAGAATCAACATACAAGTGTTATTTTCCAAGTGCATTATATAATCTTTTATTAACATCATCACATCATAATAGATACACGTGTCATCATTATGCACTGTCATATGCGCTATTAGCTGATTAGATGTGTACCACCGAACAGATCCACAACTCCATATTCTTCAAAGCTTGAGTTGGTGTTCTACATCTCATCAGCACCTGACCTTCTAAGCTTGAAATAGACGTAATTACCCATCCACTTTCCACAAAACTAAAGTTCTTTATGCACAAATAATCCATAGAAGCCTCGATGAAATTGGGATCCAAATTCATTGAAATTACTTTGCCAAAATAAATTTTGAATGTTAAATGTTCGACTCTTGACATATATATTTGTTGAAATCTATATTAATTATAATTTCGTTATTGTAGAACAAAGTCGACTCACCTCCTCCCCACCGTAGGCATCTGGCTAAATCATTTCCTGTTCCTAAGGGTAATACAGATACTGGCGGCCTGTTCACAAAATTTACTTTGTCTGAAATGAAAGGAAAACATAAATGAATACAAAACAAGATTGCTTTTATATTTGTTCCAGGTTTTGCAGTTACAAGGAGAATAATTCATGACATGCCCTAAGATAACTTTAGAAATCTTCCTCTGCCTCATCCAAAATAGAAATCAACCATCAGAAAAATCATCCAACATCACTTAAGGTAAGCCAGTTAAATTTACTATTCTTTAGACTGCAGCAGCCCCAATGTTTTACATACATACCAGCAAATTACTTTGAGAATAGACAGTGCAACAATATAGCTGATATAGATGGCGCCGCTCACTGGCTGCCTGCTTTGACTTTCCTAGCAGTCAAATTTCACTTTTGTGACCAATAAATGTTCTGTTATAATTCAGGCTCCAAACCATTGACAATTGCAAAAAAACTACTCAAATTTGCAGTCAAGAGGTCCAGAGAAAATTTGTGTTATTTGCGATGTATATATTTCTGGTATGCTTCAGGATTTTTTACAATATAATATTATGTTATGTCATTACCTGAAGCCTCCAGCAACCATCCTACTGTGCCATCTCCACCACAGACTAACACTCGGAAGTTTGGCACATCTTTGAAGAACTGCAACCTGTCAGACAAAACATAATTTTCAGAATTATGTTGCAAAACATTTAGACAATGCACATTTTTAAGTAGGCATAACAATCTGACAATTTTTATATCCATAAACATGTTACAAATATAATATATCAGAGAAACTTGTAGAGCTTGAATTTGTGGTTACGTAATGATGTAGCAAGATTGCACACCAGTTAAGTTCTTCAAGTATCGTTGCATCAAACTTGTCTGCTTCTAAGATCCGTTTTCATGTCTGCTATTAAATGATCAGAAGCAACTTGTTTGATTCAGGAAATTTATTAGATTTTGCAAAAAGGTTGCTGTCTTACCCAGCCATAGGTCCTCCTTTCATCAAATTGAAAACTTGCCGAGGATTTAACAAATACTGCAACTTCCGCAATATTCTGGAAAAAAAATTAAAACTTATTTAACTTAAGACATTACATTAATAGGTTCATATGGATAGCAGTCCTCCAAAGAGAGCAGGATTCCTCTAACTCTTGCACATTTACCAAATTAGTGGGACCTCTTAGTGGTCCAGTACAGACACAGCCGGAACGGCTGCAACCCGCCAAATTGACATATCATCTATTAAAATCCAGCTGGGATGCTACTCAAAAATTTTACCATTTTTACCAACATGACTGCAGAGCTGGCCTTTCCCTTTTAATGCAGTGAGTGAGAAGGTGCTACATCTTATATTGATGCACTAACTAGCCTTGATAGGACAGGCAGGAATGACAGTAATGAGGCGAGGAATGCTGTAAGGAGGCGAAGAGCCCTAATGACACAGGACGAAACATCCGTCTAACATGGTATGGAAGGGCTTGGAATCGACCTGGGTCCCTGAGGTTCGCAGCTCAGCATACTATCACTACGTAAAGCCTGATGCCTCTCTTAATGGTCTGACGTTGGACACAAAATATACATAAGTATTACCAACCTCGTTCCCTGCTTGCCCCCTGACTTGGGGTTGAC
This sequence comes from Platynereis dumerilii, assembly GCA_026936325.1. Classification (NCBI taxonomy): domain Eukaryota; kingdom Metazoa; phylum Annelida; class Polychaeta; order Phyllodocida; family Nereididae; genus Platynereis; species Platynereis dumerilii. Next base: position 3,261,342 of record JAPTHN010000014.1, read on the forward strand.
GAAGACTAGGAGTGGACAACTGCCCCCTGGTGTCGTGATCTGGAACGAGCTCTGGCCCTGTAGTCATGGCAACAAGGTGGTCATGGCAACAGCGTAGTCATGGCAACAGCAGCAGCAGCAGCAAGGTGATGAATGATGGAGCACCAAAAGAGGGATGATGGGAGAAAGAGAAAGAAGGGAGAAAAGCCAAGTTAATGAAACGTTAGTTTTTACAAAACAATCAAAAGCACACCACCACCCAATTGTGCAGTGCACGCAGTAACGCAAGTGCTGTCAGACTGGAGTGCCTTATTATGGGTCATTGTTATGTAAATTACTTGTAATGATGTGAGGTAGAAGCATTAACGATACACTTACAAATTATGTACTTAATGAATTAATTAAGCAATAAAACAATGTACAAGTTAACGTTTTAAATGATGATGAATATGTTATTGTTACAAACATGTACACTCTTGTCCTGTGCAGACTTACACACGTATTATTTTGGACAGGGATTCTTACTTAGCGCTTAGTAACATCACTCTAACTTCAAGTTATGTTGAACTTCTTGCAAGCTTACAATTACATCTACGATTTTGATCATCCTTATTGTGTGTTGTACCTAAATATGGTGAAATAGCTTCCTTATCCAATTATTAAATGATTCTAGTAATCTTGTATATCATTGATTCTTATATATTCAATAATTGTAGTGGAAGTAGCATGAACTTAAACCTGAGCAATAGCGAATAGGCGGTTGGATCGCTGCTGTTGCTTTCGGGCGCAGAAGTTACAATTTGGGGAATGTCCCAAATAACAAATGGACATTCCATTTCATGGTCTGTGATTAACATACAAGGTTTAGACGAATATGGCAAAAAAACCAAAGACAAAATGGAGTGTATAGCTGTTAGACCATAACCATCATTGGTTTAATTTAGTTAAGTTATGAGAAATGTTTAGTCTCCAAATTTAGTGGGTAAAGCTTGTAAGCATTACATTAATTTTTCCACATAAAATACAATACTTCCTCTTATTTCGTCCAACACTCCTTCATTTATTAAATGATTTAAATGTCACTAAACTATGACTTCTACTTGAGGTAATCTTTCAAACTCATTATCAAATGTCTCAACAATATGCCTTCATACAATGTCATAAACAACTACTGACGGTCTCGGAATAACTAATCAGTGCATGAAAATAGCTGTTAAAGGTTGCTTTCGAATTGTGTACACTGATAATTTTTTTAATATCATGTAACATGTGTAATTCTATTATCATTTCTACATACCTGTAATGGACTGTCAGCTGCTAAATTTTCTAATGATGAATTGGACTGTGCCATTTCCCTTTTTCCTTCCCCTCTTTTACGTTCCTACAAAAATGAGACAAAATAATATTAAAAGACTTTGCCACAATCTCGTCGAACATAAAATTTTCCAATTTACAGTTCTTATCTCGGTTTTAAATTTAAAATTTTTTCACAAAATACAATAAATGTTACTGTATCAATGTTACCATCACACTGAATATGTCATTTCATATTTTATTTCCATATGAGTTACTCAGATGAAGTGATTGTATTCAATACCCAAAACTTAAATTTAGCGAAATTAGAAAGCCAGTAATACAGTGCTGATATGGCTCAAGTTAAAAATTGCAAATCAATTCGTTAAAAACAAGTGACCGATCTGTGATTGTCCTTTAATATGGTTGTAACTATTAATACAAGTTCACAACTTAGTATACATTACCAGAACTGCAGGACATATGGCGGTAGGTGGCAAAATGTGTTCCCTGAACATTCCAAGGTCGCATTCCGTTTTGACCTGGGAGACGCATCTGTTGTGCAACTGGTAAATAAAGAACAAAATATTTCAAAATAAGATAAATTGAAACAAAAAGCCATCCAGAACAAGCTATTACATTGGATAGGGGTGTAAAATATTTGCGGAAGTTCTGCAGGATTTGTAGCAAGTTTTTGGCACATTTCCAATGCCAACCTATGACATGTAGTATACCAAGACATGACCGAGAAATAAAATATTAAAATATATGCCAATTAAATCTGATAAATATTACGCAAGTAACAATGATTATAAATAATAATTTAGCAATCTCTTTTGGTAAAATTGTAACATGGACAGTGAGGATAAAGATATATTATTTTTGTTGTTGATTACTACTGTGCTGGATGACTGAAATCTCAGATAGTTTCGATGAAATGTCAATAAGGGTGTGTTACATCAAGATTTCGTATTTTCAAATTATGAATTCCAATTTCTATTCAAGTAGTATCTATTCATTTTCCATAGCAGGTAGACAGCTCACTGAGACTTTCGATCTGACTTTTGATTTAATTTTATTTCAACAAATATGTTAATTGCTGTACTCACAGTTAATTGGCACCAGCGACAGTGGAGTCCCGTGACTCCGTTGTAAGATTTTATGGATTTTTTGCATTTGTCACATTTTCCAGGGCAGTTTCCCTCCACCCAGTGATGGTTCATTGACTGAAATTGCGAATACAAAAGCATACATGTTAAGTAATGACAATTGTAAAAAGATATACAGAGAAAATCATCCACACAGAATTTTTTTGAAGCATATCATAGGCAAATTTTACAATATTTGAAAAACTTTTCTTGAGCACTCAAGACTACAATACAATGAATATTTCACTAAAGTAGGTTTCAAAAGCTGCAGAAATTAAATTGGCTAATATGATCAGAACTTTTTTTTTCACAAAAACTTTCAGCTACAACACAATAGATCAAAGAATATTCTGGATGTCAATGTATCTATAGCTGCGATAACGTATGTTAGATTTTATTTTTGGAAATGCACAATATGTTACGTTATCTACACAGAAAATTTAACATGAGGAAATATTAAAGGCACTTGTAGTAGATTAGGAAAATTACTCCTAAGATTATTAACAAGCTACAGTGCCGCCTGTAAGTAAGTGAAACGCATAATGTTGTGCCATTGCATCAATGTTAAACATCCTTAACCAAAATGCTTCTGGAAGGGCGAATTCTCATCCGATGAGAGGAAAACATTTTGGGTCATAAAGGCCAATATGCATGTATATATTTTTCATTATTTGACATGCTCACGAATTCGTGGAGGTGAAAAAACGAGCATAGGTGCTTGTGTACATGTAAAAACTAACACTCGTGAATGTGCTTTATTATTCATTTGTGTATCTGCCAGTACTAACATTCGTGGAAGTGCCATATAATTCATGTATATATTTTTCATTATTTGGCATGTTCACGAATTCGTGGAGGTGAAAAAACGAGCATGTACGAGTTCGTGGATGTGTAAAAACGAGCATAAGTGCTCGTGTATATGTAATAACTAACATTCGTGGATGTGCTTTATTATTCATTCGTGGATCTGCCAATACTAACATTCGTGGAGGTGTTACATGTTTCAGTTTTAAGGTCAAAATTAGGTTTAGGGTTAGTTTTAGCCAAGTTTAGGGTTAGTATGTTCGTAATTACACATACACAAATTCGTGAATGACAATATTTGACATCTCCACGAATCCCTAAATTCGTGTATATGTTCGTTTTTGCAGGTTTACAAATTCGTGTACATGTCAAATAGTGAAAAATATATACCTCCAATATGTGAGGCAAGTGGGATAAAAATAGCAGCCAATTTTCTTTGCTGTAGTTGGAGTTAGGTATGGGTCAAAGTCTTTGATAAGCAAGTGAAACGCAGGCCCAATGTTAAAACATAGGGAAGGGTGGTTCACTTACTTATCAAAGACTTTGACCCATACCTAACTCCGACTACAGCGAAGCAAATGGGCTGCTATTTTTATCCCACTTGCCTCACACATCGGCCTTTATGACCCACTTTGTTTCCCTTTCATCCGATGAGAATTCATGCCTCCACAAGCAGTTTGGCTGAGGATGTTTAGCATTGATGCAATGGCACAATGTCATGTGTTTCACTTACTTACAGGCGGCACTGTATTAGATTAGGACAAAAATATCATGACCCGATTATACACACAACCCTTCCTTAATTCTATCTCAATCAAAACAAAATCACTTCATGCACTACCTAGACAGTATCAACGATAAATCTATTACTAACACTCTGAATGCTAGATATGAATTTGATTTATTAATAACATACGGAACTCACAGGCGAGCATTTCTTAGACTTGACGTAGGTCACAATACATGACGCTGGCGCCCTCTGCACACAACGCTCATGAACTGTGTATTTGCAGTCTGAAAAGAGAAAATTTTGTCAAAGTTGAAAGCAGATATAAATAAATATTATTTTTATGTTAGGCTAGATGTATTGACTTGCAGGCTCAATGTATCGCCTTACGGGCAAGATGTATCACCTTGGATACAGTCAAACTTTGTGAAGATAGTTATAAAATATCTTGTTTCCATGGCCACTGCTTGTCATATCTGGGAAGTTTTGAAAACGTCTCCGTATCCAAAATTTAAAGTACTAAGTTCCTTAACATGGCTCCGTGGTACAATGGTCAGCATTCCTGCCTTCTACACATGAGGATGTAGGTGCGAACCCTCTGCGGCAATGTCCAGAGGTTATCACTATAATGATTGGTATGATTGCCGTTCAGAATGGTGAGCTCCGGTGAGCAGATTTATCTAGAATGGGCGCTATATAAAATCATGCTATACTATATATTACATGTATAGTGAATTTCATACCTGTACCAAAAAGTGAACTACTCATCGCCTTTGAATCTGGGCTATTGGGAGTACAGAAATTGAACGGATTGCCACAAGTGAAAAGACATGTATCGAGATACATCTATAGTAAATTAGTAACAAATACTCACAAATGCAGGAGAGGCCCTGTTTCCCAAGGCCCACTAGGAGATTTAAGCACATGTTGCAGTACGCTGGTTTGCTGAAGTGTTTTAATCGCCAAGAGTGCTGGCCATCGTCTTGTACTGCCTGCAAATGGAGAGAAGTAACATTTGTTAGAAATTAATATCTAATATCACGTTGATGCAGAAAAATTTACTTTTAGTGTCATGGTTATTATTTTTTTTATTATAATAATATTCACAATATTTTCATGAAGGCCCACATTGACCAAACAATCTAATAACGACAACTTCCCAAATCTTTACATATAACTCACTATACAACTGTCTTTAGTCTTTATATATTTTCTCTAAAAAAAATGAAATTCAAGGCAATACCCTTCTAAGATATATCTGAGATTTACAAGAAGATGTCATTTTACTTTCAAAAACAAGACAATCAAAACTTCCCCCAAGTTCAAAGTCTTAAATTTCATACCTCATACATCTCACCAGGTAGGATAGTCAAGAGTATTTTTAATTTAGCAAAATAATGTCACATACCGTATCCAAGCCGAGCAGCACCAGTAGGGGAATAGTCGTGAGTCCTCCTCTTTTCCATTCCTCCAAAGAGACGGTTCCATCTGAATCGTAGTCAATCTCCGTCATCATCTCATGGAGGATCTGAAAATCAGATTACAATAATATAAAATCATTTATTTTTATATATTGAGAGACAGATTGATGGCTGGATGCTACATACTGCAAATAGGTAAGACGTAGATAGCGAAGTTTTAAGTTTGTTTCATTGGCGAGACAAAGAGATTCTGCAACAATAGCAGAAACATGTTGCTCAAACTTTTAACCAATTAATTTTCACAAGAACCTAGAATCTTTATGTTAATTTTCACATAAACCTTGAATCTCTTTACAAAATTTTGAATTTAATATATTTCCGTATCTAAGACTAGAAAATAGTGAAGCTCATTTTGTGTTGAAACAAAGAAATAGGGTTTGACATGTTTAGATAATGAAGATCTTGGGTAATGTAGAGGCAAAACAGCCTGCTTCCTAAAGCTAGCTTTGTCTTTATAATCACTCGCCATCCAGAATTGGAAGTGTTTCCAATCCTACCAGTGTCACAGATTTTCAGAGAATATGAACATTGTCGTATTATTGAGTGCCTCTATTTAAAATGGCCCACACTGTTGCTGACAGTGCTCAAAACACAAGCTCACTCACTAGTTGTACTCTTGAATTTATTACATTATTCTTAGAGTAACTAATATATATTGAAGTTCTAACCTGCTTCTGGGCAGATATTTCTCATACAGTTATACTGACTGGCTCTGATTATATCCTCTTGTGAAATGTTTCTATTTAGAAACTGTCATCCAATTCTAGAATTTTCTTATTCATAAATGATCAATCATAATCATGGGTTCGCTCATATTATATGAAGTGTGTCCATTCATGTGAAACAGAATATTAAATTCCAATATTTCGCATTCAAAGCCAGCACTCAATCAAATTAAATCTCAAAGAAAATCCATATTTCTGCAAACATTTCAATTGAAGCTCATTGTATGCTTACATGACATAGGTAGATCGGACTAGTTAAATAATGATATTCCTAGTACCATTATCAAGATATTGTGTCAATAAACCACAATGCACTTTTACAAATTGGTGAGTCAATAGCTATAGTGATACCAATCTTAAACAACGGTCTCAAAGTTTGAACTTCAGAACTTAAAAAAATAAGTTAAAAACAATGATATATGAGTCCAAATCTGTAACTCAAATGTTCAATAAACATGCCAACAATAAAAAAGAAAGTTTTTGAAAATTTAACGAAAATTTAACGTCATGTGAGTTCTCAAAATGTAAATAATTTAAGAATATAAATTAATGTACTGAACATAGATACATCAAAAACACATTTACCTTATCAACTTGCTAAAGAAACCATATACCGGACAATAGACTGATAGGATCACTATCTTTTGAAAACCATAATAGTCGCAAAATCGTGATCATTCTAAGATATTGTCATGTTTCTACGATAACATTTTTCCAACACAATCTGTACTCCAGCGTAATTGTATGAAAATATATTCCAGGCTTGCCATGCCCCTATTGGAGAGTCCAGAAGAGCAGTAATGAGAAGATATCGTCACGATTCTTTGATAACATTGTGCTACAATCAGTACTCGATCATAATGTATCACGATAATAATGAACAATTCACAAAGATCCAATACTCTTTAAATCAGGGGCAGGGCAGTTATAGCACAAGTATTATTTATTGACATTTATTGGCATGCAGAATTTTGGCAATTTAATAAAATCTTTTGGATTTTCCAAAAAAATAGAACAAGACAGAGGATATATGACTGACTGTTAACCCCCCCCCCTTCCCACTGACAGGAGAGGGGGGGGCTAAATCTGCCCCTGTACTACTTCTATTTGTAAACACTTGAATGAATGATTAGATAAGCTTTACTTGCTTATTTTTTCTCGTTTAATGGCTCCAGCTCAATCATTACATCATAACAATTTAAAGAAGGAAGTGATGATGATCAAAACTGATAACCAGTCAATAAAACTACAAGGAAGACCACAAAACTCAAACTTGCAATAAATCAAGTTTGGTAGACAGTCGGTTCCTTACAATTTATCAACCAATTGTGCTTCCTCATTGATAAAAACCCTTAAAGGAAACTTGAGTGTGTCTTTTTTCAATATTTTATCTGGATTTCGGTAGATACACCTTCTCACGGAGAGACCATTCATAGACAGCCGACTTCGAAGACACTTTTGTGTCTTTTGCCAATTGGTAGACTGTTTAGTAGGCAAATAATATGTGCGATTTGCAATGCAGCTGTAAAGACAGCCACATGCTAACTGAGATTTGAGTGTCACAACGATAATTCCAATTGCAAAAAGCTGGGCTCTATAATGCAACAGACAGCTTTGCATGTAAATGCAGTCATAAACAAATAATTTTCAATATATTTTGCAATAAAAACTAGTTCTTACAGCAAACGCCAAAAGCACCGATTCAAGCGAAATTCGAGTGGCTGAGGATGTCATATTTCACATGTTTCAGGGTATCTGATAGGATTATCACAGCCTAACACACATTGTTATTGGCTCTAAGAATTTTTATGTCATGCTCATGCATCTAAATACGTCCAGACTCTCAACCAATAGCAGACAGCCATCATGCTCATATCAATCTGAAGAAGAATCAGTCTTTTTGACATTTGCTGTAAAGGTTTACACAGTATAGCTAAGCAATTGTAGGACATGTAAACTAGTCGGACACCTGTTTTGCAAAACCGGTGGCTAACTACCAAAAACTATGCATACAGTAATAGAGTTGTTTTAACAAAGCAACCACAGCATGAAATTTTAAAGTTTATAAACAATATGTTACTTACAGGTTTCAACTCAGATACATCCCAGCCAAGGTAGTCCGCGACCGTCATCATTTGGTTGACAATGGCTTCAATTTCCTAGTGAAAGAAATAAAATAGAAATATTAGAAATCTTCAATGTCAGAAGACACCTCCATTCATCATATAATCCTTCATCTGCCGGTAATTGTGTTTCCGAATAGTTCTAGTGAGCAATTATTTCATAAAAACGAGACCTGCCTACATTCTTGACGTCAGTTGCATTCATTAATTTTCAAAATGCACAGCTCTCTCACCAACTAAATCCACACTTAATGTGCAATTAAACTTGATTTTACATCCTATACTGATCTAGTACATACATATGAGGAAACTATTCTTATCTCAGTCCTGTTAATGGTAACCACAACATGTATTTAGTTAGATAGAACATTTATGTAGTCCATTTGATTTTGCTGTGATGAGTTAGCTCTGTCCACAACATTTGTACCAAGTCGTGAACGTGACGTTAACTAATGAAAACAATGTTTTGATCTATCAATTGCTGCATCAAAATTCCCCGAAAATCTAATTGCATCGGGAAAGGGCCAAGCTTAGGCCTATTCACTAGCTAAGTCTGAAAAGTTCATAAAACCAACAAATTCTGCATTAAGCCGGACCAAGCAGATTTGTGACAAGTTAAATTCATTAGTTCGGCCAATTTAAAAGAAATTTTGTTGGCAGATTTATGTCATATTTACATGGAAACATAGCCGTAGAATTGACTTAATGATATTCTGTAGGCAAAAATAGTAGACAGTATTTCTTCACAAAATTATAAACAAATCATTTTTGATGCTGTGAAAACCCCATATTTCGTTTACATAGCAACAACTGCAGGGCTCTCCTGAAGTAATATTGATTGAAAAATAAAAATAATTGAATTTACCTAATTCTAAAAAAGTTTGCAAACTTGTCGATTCGAAGCGTATTTTATACCTAAAATTAACCAGATTATGTAGTCCGACAAAACCTGACCAACAACAACAACGGCCAATCTTCAATAAGATAGAGTTTTTCGATCTACAGATTATGGTCAGTAACTGCAGGTTGAATTTTATATAAAGCTACTGGGTCTGCAAATTCTAAATCTTTGAACAAATTCACCGACTATCACACTAGAAATGTCTATATCATTACAAAAGAATTTTTTTTAAATTCATAATTGGAGGAGTTATGATGGCCTTGTCACTCTGACATCTGAACAAAATAGATAATAAATTAACATTTAGTTGTCTCATAATCAATCAAGTTATCACTTAATTATGAGTAATTGAGCCCACTCATTTATAAACCATACAACGTAACAATTTATGATATACCCTGGAATGTTGAGCAGTACGCCACAAAAATCTACAGTGCCGCCTGTAAGTAAGTGAAAAGCATGACATTGTGCCATTGCATCAATGCTAAACATCCTCAGCCAAACTGCTTGAGGCATGAATTCTCGTCGGATGAAAGGGAAACAAAGTGGGTCATAAAGGCCGATGTGTGAGGCAAGTGGGATAAAAATAGCAACCCATTTTCTTTGCTGTAGTCGGAGTTAGGTATGGGTCAAAGTCTTTGATAAGTAAGTGAACCACCCTTCCCTATGTTTTAACATTGGGCCTGCGTTTCACTTACTTATCAAAGAGTTTGACCCATACCTAATTCCAACTACAACAAAGAAAATTGGCTGCTATTTTTATCCCACATGCCTCACATATCGGCCTTTATGACCCAAAATGTTTTCCTCATCGGATGAGAATTCATCGTTCCAGAAGCATTTTGGTTAAGGATGTTTAACATTGATGCAATGGCACAATATCATGCGTTTCACTTACTTACAGGCGGCACTGTAATTTTAAAATCCCTACATGAAACATGCACAGACAGTGACAGACACTTCTTTTCAATATATTGTTTTAAATGCTTAACAAACACTCGCTATACGAACAAAAATATAAACAAATGTAAAATGATTAGAAAAAAAACATATACTTACATTGGCATCCAAAATACCATTGCCGTCGGTGTCATACAGTCTGAACATAACTGAAAATTTAAAAGATAGGTTTATATTCAACTATTCATATATATTGTTTTTTTTAGATCAAAACATTTTTAAAATTGCACCACAAACTTTAGTAAATTACAATGCTTCATCACACTACATGAGAGGCTAATACTGTGCTGCATTAAGTTGGTTTGACAGTTATAAAGTTTGACAGTTACTTCGATATTACTTCAGTCACAGTTATACCAGAAATTATAAAGATGCATGTTCTCTAAATAGCCCATACTAGTGAGGGGCGTAAAAGTGAAACACTAACTCACTTATCAGTTATTATAACCAAACAAATACATACGTTATGGTTGCAGCGGATGAAAACAACTTTTTTTCTCGTGTGGCAATTACCTCAGCCTCAGCATATATATATGATAGTAATTTAACTTTCTAAAGTTCTACTACAATAATCTAAAACAAATATACATCCTTACACTCCAACTTGTCCTCTGGAGTGCCAGTCTCCAGCAGAGACAAGTAACAGACCAAGTCCTTCAAGTGAATGCTGCCATTTTTGATGTCCATGAGGTTCCTGTCCTTCTCCGACACTCCTTTTAGCAAAGATGAGTTGGACTGTCGCACTTTCCCATCCGAATTTTCTTTTAAAAAATAGATGAAATATTAGCGTGAAAGACACTGAATATGAAGCCAGGGACACTGGACCAGTATTACAGTAGTAGCATTATCATATCTTGATATCACCAATTCCTTTGTGCAACTTTTTGGGTTGCTATCTTGAGATTCAGAAATTTAGAGGCTCCTTTAAAGTACCGTCACTCAAAATAAATTCATAATTTACTGAAGAACCTCAATTACTATTTGAGGATTGCTAATTTGGTCATGATATCAAAGACAAAATATATGTTGTCACCTATTAAGTTATAGCCTCAAAAGGATGAAATCACCAAAATCAGTCCCAATGATTCAACCTTGACAGGCATCAGGCACAATTCGACCTCCAAAATATAGTATTCCAACCATACCAAGTAGTTCAGTGGTAACCTCAAAGACCAAGACTCAATTAGATAAGTATTAATCAAAATTTATGAAAAATGTTGCCAATTACTGAATCTCCAAAGAACAAAAAAAAATTAAAATAGATAAATTTAAACAAATTAAGAACTTACTATCTCCTCCGTTCTGTATGTTGTGGATGCTGTGATTGGACTTCTTGGAGGAGGACCGTGACAAGTGGGCCATGTCGGGGGTTCCGTCACCCCCTTTGACCTCATTATGCAAAGAGGCCCCTGACGGGTGGGAGGATGACCCTGTTAACAAATGCATTGCCATTCATACAATAATTGCAATTACATAGTGTAAAGTGAATGACATGAAGTACCATGAAATATTGTTGAGAGTGTACCGTTTGCTCTATGCAAAGCGACCTAGGCAAGAAACCAATGTAATTACAATGTAACATAGCCAGTATGCTGTATTTATGTATTAGACATCTTGATGTGAAATTTTAAGCTTAAAATATTTAACAATCAAAAGATTTGGTGATTCTAGTAAAAAATGCACTAAAATTTACTAAAACTGCCTAATCTCCCAGAAAACGTAACACAGTGTATATGAGCACCGACATTAGCATGACAAGATAAAAATCCCTTCAAAAGCTATTTTAACCAGGTTGAGGACTTGAGGTTGCTGGTCTTGTGGACAGAAAATAATATTAGCAACTTATGATATCACATTGGTGCTCAATGATGAACATAACCATAGAACTGACTCCTACTTACATACCGAACCAGATTCTACTAGTTCGTGTACTTAAGCTGAAGGATCTACAAAATTTTCACACAAAAAAAAAACTTCTGATGTCGGGTCAATCTTAAAAGTGATTTGGAGTCATCAAAGTTAAATTCACTGTATGGCAAAATTTCATGTAAGTACGAAAGAAAACTAACATTATCATGATGATTATATGATAAATCAAAAATTAACTTTTGTTTGAATCGTAATAGATGAACATGGTAAACTGATATTCTTATCAAATCTAGGCCTATAACTTTCTGCTCCAAACCAAAAATGAACAAAATTCATTGCAAAATTTACAAAAAATACGTTTTCCAAGTAATTCCATATTATAAATTGATTGCAATCGACTACATCCAATAACCATGCACATGCCATTAAGATGCCAAGTGCAATTATTACTAAAAAAGTGAATGAAAATGTTACAAAAATATTTACAATGATTGGAAAAGAGCAACAGAGAATTTTTTTTTTGTTATTCTGAAATAACCCAGCAAAAAGGTAAACTATTTGTAGCATACTACTTGTCCTATTACATTATATACATTTGAAAGTTTCCAACTACATGACTTTCATTCGAACTTATAACACGGACAAAACTGAAAGGGCATTCCTTGTACAGCACTTGTGATCTCTTTTTAGAGGTATAGTGCTGTTTTTGAAAATTACGATATTTTCAAACACAAAGAAACATAACAATCGTCATTCATAAAGTCAGTAAAATTTTCTTAATTACTTCACAAACTTGCACAATGCCAAGGATGCAGGTAGCAGCATGCAGTATGCAGCATCACAAAATGAAAATATTCAACATTTGTCAACTTAAAAGTGTTTCATATGATGAAAAATGTTACAGATAATACAAGACAGGGGCCCAGATTCTCGGGCGCAGATTTTGCGAAGGATACCCAGATTTTGTCAATATTAATATGACAAGCTGGGCGTCCTTCATATGGCGAAGGATGCCCAAAATCTGAAGAGTCTGGGACCCTGGTACTAGATACTGGACCACCTTCTTTATTGCTCTTTAATGACGGAAAATTTCATGTAGGCCTACATGTAAAATGAGGTAATGCCAAAATTGGGGTTCTATCAAACACAAATGCCACTGTTATATTCATCACATCCCAAAGTTGAGAAATGTTATGGATACATAACATGCAGTACATAACACAATATTAACGATATACAAGGAAAAGGAATATTATTTTACATACATAAATTGAATCATGCTTAAAATTCATTACCTTTTGAGGCAAATTTATCAACATTATGACAGCTCAGGATCATAATTAGGTCAATATATGCACGAGCAAGGAGACATCGCAGGTCAAGGTCACAAGTCAACCAATGAGAAACTGCACAATTAGGTCACACCAGGTCATTAAGTGAAAGGGATTAATAGGCAGAGGAAACAACAGTCATGTGTTATTGTAATTGAATTTGGGAAGTACAACAATAATTCACAGACAACAGACATTGGGGAAATTTGGGAGATAGGAAAGTAGGTCGATATGTAGGTCACAAGGTCATTATTTCAAGGTTGCACAAGTCCAAGGTCACACATACTATTGTAGGCATAATTTCTGGTTGTAATAGACATGAGCAGAGGAATATGATGACATACTGACTGAAAATTGGTACTCTATAATTTTAGAAGTTTAGAAGTTAAGGCTTGTGTTAAAAGTTCCTCAAAAAAGATTATGCCTAAAACATCATCAACTATGGGATTATTGAGAAACCAAAATAAAAAATGTTTCAACAAAGTAGTGCAGAATGTGCTGTGTATGAAATAATACTGAACTAAACAACAATTAACCAACCATCACGGTTAAAACATAAAGATGCCAGAACCATTGACATTCATATTATCCGAAAAGGGTTATAGAATAAGATATATTAGCTGAGAATTAGTTCCATGAGACTATATTATTCCAAAAATAGAAGACAACAAAATAATGTATTTCACTAAACACTGAAGGATACCAACCAAAACAACAAAGATATGTTAGGCCGAACGAAACATTCAAAAAATACTCAACAAAACAAAAGCAAAAGACGTTGCATTCATGTCAAGAATGCCCAACAAAACAATATATATATAGATAAATGGTCATTAGAATATCAAACATAAATGTTCAGTACAGAACAAAACAATAGCAAGTAATGTAGCATTCAATAGAACAATGTCTAATGAACAATGTCGAGAACCAAAGAATAAAAACAAAACCATGAAGAAAAGTTAGAATATCAAATAGAACAGTTTAGTACTGAACAAAACAATAGCAAGAAACGTAGCATTCAACAAAACGATATCAAATGTCAACTAAACAATGTCAAACCAAACAAAACTTAACAAATGGTCAGGCATGGTACCTGTGAGTTTTAAGGCAGAGAGAGATAATTTCTTAGACAGCTCCTTCAAGCTAGGCAGAGGCTCAATGCGGGAAAATCCAATAAGGTCCGGCTCTGTGCACAAAATGATTCAAATGAAAAAAAGCAGGAATAGCAATAGAGTAGAACAAATCCGATTCTACAAAATTGCAGATTGATCAAATTACTACAAATCATTAGCTATTGTAAAAGAGTGCAAATTGGCAAAATAATCTATTCGTGAGGCATATTGTAGTGATAAAATTAATTAGTGATAAATCATAGGGAGAAACAACCAAATTAATGAAAAAGAAATTGAGAATTCAAGTTTTACAGTTGGATACTTCCATTAATCAGGATTAAAGAAATATAGGTCAGCACTGAAGACTGAAGATTTGATTGAAATTGAAGAGAAATCAAAATAATTTATAGGTCAGGAAAAATCTCATAGAAACAATAGTAATAGAATTGGAAATAGCATAATTATTAGATTCTGAAGTAAATTACAAAATGACAGATCAAAGGAAAAAGTAGAAAATTTAAATAGTGCATAAATATATAGCAGCAAAACAAGTTAATATAAACAAACATTTAGATATTATTAAGATGACAAAGGGATTTCGACACAGCAGGGTACATGGGGAACTTATTGCTCAAGTAAAACAGAGAGTGTTTTGAAATCAGTAGTAGAATACGACATTTTATTTCCGAAAGAGAAAACCTCCGAATTTTCACAATTTTGTACTGGATTAAAGGACTGTGTAGAGAAGATTTTTTGCTCAGTATTCAAAAAACACATTAATGGGATAGTTCCTCTTGGTCAAATAACAAGCCACTCATACATGACATTGTCTTAAAACAGGCTGTTAGTAATTTGTTAGCACATACCAAAAAAGAATTGGGCAAATTGTTATCTCATGCTAAATCAAATGCGGCAAAAGGCACAAAACCATGAAAATCAATCTCAAAGAGAGCTTAACCCTAAAAGGAGAGATTATTCAGGTAAATCCGACGGAAATTGAGACGTAGGACAAAGCATACTGTTAGATACAGGACCACGTAGCACAGGACAGGCATGGACAACGCAAGAAAGATTCGGTCAGATAACATGGATAATATGGTAGACAATGTCACAAGCATAGGGTCCTAGAATCTCAGCCATAGCGTAAACTCTTCTTAAGGAAGGACGCTACCACCAAAGCTATATTTTACCTACAAGATTTGTCCACTTATGCTAACTTTTAGTTTATTATTTCTAATTAGGAAGAAGTGCAAACAAACTTTAAAATAATTATCAAACATTTCATTTTGTATTTGAATGCCCAATTTAATATTGAAAAATTTCTTCCAATTTCTTGCAGATACAGCAATTTATTTAAAAACATGGTGACCTTGCAAGTCTTGGACTGAGACCCTGGATGACCCTGGATGTTGCACATTGACCACATGACAGAAAGACAGGCAAAGAGACAGGGGGCGCTACCTGTGCGACTTCTACGACCTGGATCACCAACGACTCCCCCTGGAGGGAGGTGAGAGTGAGACCCCGAACCCCCTCCACTGGAATCGTGGCGTACGTGTCCTAGACTGTGCAGCTTCTCCGTTAGACCGTGCAGCTTCTCGGCTAAGCCGTGCAGATGTTTCTCCTTGACGATACTCGATGCCTCCCTGTCGTGCACTTCGGGCGACTGGTGAACGACCGCGGCACAAGCTGTCGCCGAGGCGGCAACCGCCACGTCCCGCAGGCCGACCTCCTTACCCATGGTGCTGTTCGTCTTCGCGGGAGGTCCCACCACGGCTGCCGGTCGTTTGAGGAATGACAGGAACAAGTGTTGGCACAGGTCATCCGGGACGTCCGCCTCCAGGTAGGTATCCATGAACAGTTTGAAGCCCTCATAGTCAATTGGCTACAATCAAAGATACAAATATAATCATTACAATTCATCTTGAAAAGTACCAAAAAAATTAATAAAAGAAATATATAAAATATTATATATATATATATATTTAAGACAAAGTATTGAATAAACTAATCAGCTAATTATAAATAACAGTGGTCTAGATAACTCATAACCCCTTACTTGGCCTTTGGCTGTAGAAACTTGGTGATTCTTATGGGATTTCAGCATCTTATGTTTTTAAATGCACAATGCCACTACCATTATAATTCTTATTCTTCCAAGTAGGTATTTAAATGGCAAGTAACAAATTGGCCATAACTTACTACTGTACTAACAGCACCAGATGTTAAATTATATAATTATTGAGGGGCATTGTTTTAAATTATTTGCTAGGAAACCAGCCATTGCTTATTAGAGATACTTAACTAAGCAGAGCTCTTGGTAATCTAACCTGAGCTGTGAAATTTTACCAAGCACCTAAATTATCACCGATCGAACCCCTCTTGTATCTAAATATCCCATTCCAAAGGTTCAAGTAGGTTCACATATTATGCTTGATGGTACCCTGACCATTCATGATCCTTTTCATGCAACACCTTTAATCTTCAATATATTTCATGGTACTGTTATATTAAATTGCTTAGGCTGCAATACGGATGTCGAAGTGACTGAAACAACAGCAAAGGCTGAATTGAACTGTGCGTTATTTCGAGTAGGGGACAGCGGGGAGACAGGAGCAATTGGGAAAATGAGCCACCTTCACGAAATTAAATTATTCACTTATTTTGTAGATATGCACTTCAAATTATATTTGATAAAATTACAACTAAGTTGAATGATTGCCATTTATTTTGGACACCCAAATAACCCCTCAGCTTCTGTCCTAATTTGCCTACCAGGTGCATAAATACAGGATGTAAAGCCCAAATCATCCATACATCTATGACAGATTTTCAGGATTCTTCGCATTTGGCTCTGTCAGCCAGCCTGCGCAGGGGATTCCCCTTTTGACAAAATTTAGAAGCAATTTCTACACATGTGCTGTCCAACTAAATTTTCTTGGTGAGCAAATACGACTCTCTGTCTCGACATCTAATTTCTTATTCAAAAAAAAAAATAATTTGAACATCATTATGCGGCTTACAAGAGGATGGCCCAATTTTTCCACATAGTTCAAGTCTCCCCAGGTTACCCTACCCCTCATAACTTCTACGGGTGAAAATTGAAAGCTGTGCGATTATAAATCTGAAATTT
Organism: Platynereis dumerilii; assembly: GCA_026936325.1. Classification (NCBI taxonomy): domain Eukaryota; kingdom Metazoa; phylum Annelida; class Polychaeta; order Phyllodocida; family Nereididae; genus Platynereis; species Platynereis dumerilii. The sequence goes on from JAPTHN010000014.1 coordinate 3,278,928, forward strand.
TTAGGACGAAAGTCATCAACAGTGAACACACGGCAGCCAAACGCTAAAATCCAAATGATGAAAAAAGTGAAAACTGAAACACTTTTGGCATGTCCAGTGGGGGTGAAGATTTGTAATAATAATATGCAATGAAGTTGAAAGGCAAATAACTAATTGCAATAATCTCAATAAGTAATGCAAGTAAACCAGCACAATTGCATATCAAGCAGCTACTTGAAGTGAAAAATGCAAAGTGGGGCTGAATTCAATTGAAATGTGGCAATGAACATAAAGGAACTGAATCATAATGTCAATAAAAGTCACAGATATTCTTCAAAAACAAAAAAATAATCTAGGAAGTCTAATTATAAAAATATCCAGAACTCTATCATAATGATAGAGAGAATTGTATGATGGAGAACATTACTGTCAGTAATCTCCAAATTTTAAGCATTCTTCGTCAAGACTAATTGGACATGAAAACTGCAAAGTCTGCAATTGGGGGTCCGCAATCCGTGAACCTTTGCATGATGCCCAAATTTTGAAAATTTGGCCTGCGTCTTCCAAATTTTTACCCCTCATTTCGGTTCCCTTTAACTACTTTGAATAGCCAAGTTTCGTTGTCCTTCTTCCATGGCTTTGACCCTTATTTGTTCTTGAAAAACAATAAATTCTATTTACCATGTTTACAGAGTGAGCTGTAAAAAGTACATAGTCTTACATTCAAGACCATTCAGGACCATAGCCCACTTAAAAGAATATATTGTTGTTATTTCCTTACTATAAACTAATCTTTGATTAAACTTTCAAAGTATGCCAAATGGTTGAACACTTCTGTGTTCTACGGAGACAAAGTTTACCTCAAAACTCATATATAAAATTCACAATTACATTAAATTTAATTCAAAAGGCAAGGGGGACATTATACTAATGATGCAAAAATTGGAATTTGAGTGCAGTAACTTGTATCATTATCAGCATTTATGACAACTTAAGTAACATCATAAATGCCCATAACGAAGTGCATCAATCTTAAAATCTCTCGGGTGGGAATTCTAGATGTAAAAAAAAAATCCATATCACAATCTTACACTGTCAAGGAGAACGTCAGTCGAACTCTATAGCACAAAACGAGGACAAGAAATTAAACGCTCAGATCTTACAAATCATAAATTAGCCATAAACTTAAATCTTACAGCCTTATCATGCTCATGGTCATGATACTGCATAAGAGCTTTTATCAAAAGATAGGACAGAATAATTATGATGATTTTCAACAATGATTAGGTTCAGCAGTGTTAAGCCACTTTTCAAAGTGAAAATATAATGATAAATAGAAGTCCACCCTAACTTCTGATAAGAGCTCCTAGAATAAAATTATTTAAAAAATAGATCTATCAGTAGATGAATAAATTAATTACAAATAAAATATAGGAATTGCTAAACCTGATGCCAAATTACAATAAAAAGCTTAAAAAATTAATTGGCGAAATTTCATCTGCGGTCGTAAGAGAAAACCTCAAATAAATGTCATGAATTTCGGAAATGAATAGGACACACATGATAATATGATTATGTAATAAATTTATAAAAATTTGGACAGTGAACAACAATTTGATCAGAAAATAGTAAATGGACAGTAGCGTAATTACAAGCAGTTGATTTGTACCGCATGAGAATAAAAATCAGATTATTTCTGCATTTGTGGGGGTTATTTTTGCATCTGTTTTGGTGAGCAGATAATGAAATTATATACATATCATATCAAAAAAGTGAGGTGATCAGGAAATTTTTAATCAACATTTTATTTGTAATGACCATACCTCCTCAGGGTTGTATTTTGAGAGAATTCCATCTCCGTTGAATTCCTCCAAAACGTCTTTTAACTTCTTGTTTGAATCTGAAAAGAGAGGTAAAATTATTATTAGAACAGTGATTACATGTAATTAGTACTGATTACCTTAAGTATACTGAAAAGGTTTGAAATGTCTAGAGTCTGAAGCTGCCATATTTTTGCATGGACTTGCAGAATCCCAAATTTTTTCGAGATCCTTAATAACGTTGATCTAAATTACAGAAATTTGGGCTTGTTGACTCCCAAAACCTTTTTGCAGACTACGTCCCCAGCAGATTTTCAATGTGGAGACAATCTAGATACAAGTTAGCTTTCAAAAACACAAATTCTTGATTAAATGACAATTGCACAATTGTGAAGCCCTCAAATTTATGCCCTGTGTGGACCTGTAACACCACTGAATTTTCTAGCATTAGAACCACTTGAAGTCTATGACATATTGTTCACATATTCAATCGAAATATATGACCCCAATCGGAAACCCCAATTGTTTTTGCGCTGTGAAAAACATTGAACGTATGATAAATATTTTGGGTAGTACTCTTAGTAGTATGGTCATTTTCCCTGATCTTGTCTTGTCTTTAGTCGATTCCTCCTCTTTGTCAGGAGCACCCCTGTGGATCAGGGTACAACTCTTCATATTTGACACCTAACACCTAAGCTCTGATACAGGTAGAGATGGGAGACTGTCAAAGACTGGCCCAGCAATATTTAGGAAGTTGTGATAAAGGCTGTAGTCTTTCCCAGAAGGGGGACCACCAGCCGCAATGAAAGGCTTATGAGCCCCTCTGGTGTCAAATATGAAAACTTCAAAACTGCAGATACTACTTGTCTACTACCCACTCCACTTTTTTGGAATTGTGGCATAATAAAATCCCACAGTTCCCATTGGTTAGTCCATTGCGAGATATCTCTTAATTGGGGTTGAATGGCAGTAGTTTTTAGCAGTGCCTATTACTGAGGATGCATACGACTACACGTGTACTTCTCATCCCGGTTGGGGAACCCGAAATTTTCAGTGGACCTTCGTCAGCTAAATCCCAGTTGGATGTCGGATGAAAGGTTAAATTGGCAGCTCCTTGTCTCAGTGTCTGTGCTGGGCAAGTAAAAGATCCCTCATATGGGGATAACGGGGTAAATGTTTGACATGTTGTACTCTTCGGTCGCTCTCACTTTTTCTTTCCCATCTCATCAATTAACCGTTATGAGAGAGCTGCACTTACCATATCTATCTATCCAATAGAATAAATTTCCTGACTAACTTTTGGCTTATGAGCAATTGTCCATGTTAACATGGGTAAGCATCAGCCCCTTCGACACAATGAGACACCTAAGGCGATCATGGTTATTTTATACTCGGTTTTAAAATCAAACCTTATACATTCGGACCTTAAGAAACACCACATGTTATAGTAGGTGTACAGAAAGAAGCTGTCATATATGCCAAGGGGTTACAACCGGGGGGGGGGAGGGGGTGGGGCGTTGGGAGTACCTTGTGAGGAGGGGTGAGGAAAGTGAGCATTGTACTAAATGTTACAGAATTGCCACTGTTTTAAAGAATCAAGTGATGAGAATTACCATAATTTGCAGAATTTTGCACTGTAGAGCAAAAATCTATAACCAGCATCAAGTTTCATGCGAAATTGGTGCACAAACTAGTCAATATATGAAAACCACAGAAGTATGTCTGAGTCATCTATTTTCCTGCAGTATCAGGATTATCCCATGGCTAATCCGTTAATTCCAGTGACTCTTGTTAATCCGCGAGCCACACGTGTTTCTTTGTTGTGCTACTCTTAATGATTACCCATGAAGAAACACGGAATCATTGAGATCAAGAGAGACCAGTCGTAAAATGCAGTTCATATACCAGATAGTTTATCCAATGGCTTGGACAGTATTTCCCTGATATTGTCACCAGAGACTCAGTATTTTTCCCGAGACCCAAAGGGTCTCGGGAAAATACTGGTCGAGGGTGACAATATCGGGGAAATACTGCCCAAGCCATGGGATAATCTTTTTATCCTATGTCATATTTTCCCCCTAAATGCCATATTTTCCCTCTAAATGCCATATTTTCCCTCGGAATGTCATATTTTCCCTCTAAATTTAATGTCATATTTTCCCTCTAAATTTAATGTCATATTTACCCTCTAAATTTCATATTTTCCCTCTAAATATCATATCCTCCCCCATTTTGCCATATCCTCCCCCATTTTGCCATATCCTCCCCCATTTTGCCATATCCTCCCTCATTTTGCCATATCTTCCCTCATTTCGTCATAAAAAAATCAGGGAGGATATGAGGGAAAATATATTTCCCAGGGAAAAACACCAGTATCAGGGAAAAAAATGACCTTGACATGGGATAATATCTGATCTCCCAGTACATATCTTCTTGGTCCCTTGGGTTGGAAATTTGCGATGAGCCTTCCACTGATTACTGCCCATGGGCAGAGGATACGGGAGCATTGCACAAGGTTCCCACACCATAGAACCCTCCAGTGTTCTGGTGTTGGTGATCACCGTGCGATGATGACTGTTGAGAAGACTTGGGAGTATGTCACATACCCTATCAATTTAAGGATGCCCAGGGTCTTTTCAGGCTCTCCAGCATACATACGACCCGCCTTCATTTAATGTCCTATGGGATCAGACTTAATTGAGTTCCAGCGGGATTTGAACCCTCTTCAAAAGATATGACCATGATGTGTTAATTGCATTCAAAGTAAATTATACTTAAAAACATTGTAAGTACCATAGCCTAAATCACACAGACCACACAGTGTATGTTCACTGATGTTTGTCCTGAATTTGGGAAACCGAGAAACCTAGAACATAGAAAAACAACTTTACACAATATAAGTTACTTGTCGTAATACGAAAATAAATCGAGTCAGAGCATGTGTTGAGACATCTGCGAGGAACACGAAAACATCATAAAATTTTAAAAAGAGTCTTTTTTTCTTTTATGGAGTTGGAAATGATGAATTTTGGGTGCAAAGGAGAGTGTGATCAGTCAGAACCTCAACAAGAGAAGAACAAATTAATCATCGGATGAGATAATTTATTACGCTTGCACAAGAAATTGTCAAGAAGGAACCGCATAATGACAGCTGTATAGTCGAGCTTGGAATGATAAACGTTTATTTATGTGTTTTTTTGTTGTTGTTTTTTTTTCTGGTCTTTTGAATCCTTTGAATCTTTTCCAAGACATTTACGCACTTCAGCATTAATTTTATCAGCTTCCTCCATAGAACTAAAGACGATTGTGCTTTAAGTCACGCCTCCACAGGCACTAGTGCTGAGTACCGTGAGCAGAACATCGATACGATACGTATCGTGATACGTCCTTTACGATACACGATATTATCGTGATATAGATTAACCGGCATTTATTAGGAATTAAACAATTTTTCTCAACTTTTTTCGGCGAATTTCGGGCCGTCCTCCCGAGTTTTACGACATATCGTCGCAAAACGACATCCCGCCGTTTTGCGGCAAACAAAAAACGATGTTTCGGCGCAAAGTTAAACTGATTTCACGGCGATTTTAAGTGATTTTAGGCAATAAATACTGATGTTTGGCCTTGAAAAATAACCGGTAAGACGTCATACGATATACCGGTGCATGTATCGACGTAAAAAACCGGTTTATTTCGATACGGTGTATCACGGTACTCAGCACTAACAGGCACCTACATCCTTTTTCTTGTGACTCTCATAATGGCAGTGTGTTGTTGATAACTACTTCATTTAGTTTTCTTGATTGTCCAGTTCAGCTGAGCACCAGAGATTTTGATTCACAAAATTTGTTTTTATCCTCTAAATTCGGAGAAGCTATGTAGAAGTGGACTGGTACTTGGTAACAATTATCACAGAGGGATGGATTGGGCTTTACATCCGTCATTTATGCACTCATTAGGGTCAGGGCAGAAGGGATGATTGAAACTACTGTTTAGTGTCCAATGTTGGTCCAGATGACCTTGCTGGTGCTGGACCACAACACCCATCATAGAAATTTCTTGGGTTTCTTCTGAAACTACTACACTGTGTGACCGTGTTGGAAAAGGAAATCTGTTTGCTTTGTGATACATAATTATTTGATATTCTTGAAACACAACAAAACAACAGAGTTAGCTTTTGTAATGTAATGTAAGTTAATGTAATCGTCAGTAATAGCACTAAACAAGACAAACATCGCTACCAGAGTTCTACAGCTCTATCTGGTCTCTCCTGGCATCGCAGTTTCCAGGCTCCGGAGCAAAGCAGCGCAGAGAAAAGCAGATAAACACAAACCCCAGCACCAACCTCCCTCACCAACCTCCCTCACTGCTTACAACCAGCTCTTTCAGTCAGCCTGTTGACTTTCCAGTCCATTTTTCAGGCCTGATTTTGCAGAAAAGAAAAAGAGAAAAGGAAAAAAAATCCAGGGAAGGCTAACATGACACTAAAAATAGATCACCCAAGTTTGTTTATGTCCATAGTTTATGCAAGAGCACAGCCATGATCACTTTGAAAATCAGCAAATCCAATGGTTTTGCCTTCCACAGGGCTTATTAAAAAGCCACTATGAATAAAGCATTGGGAAGCATGGAATCCAAAGCTTTAGTCAGTTAATTGTTGTTGGTGGATCTTAAAATTGATGCTTCATATCTGCATGTGATGGACCCTCAGGAGATAGGGGATCAGTCAATGGAAGAACAGCCAGTTTTTGTCCTGACAGCTGCTTCTAGGGTCAATTCCAGCATAAGTCTATTGCCTCAGCCCGCAATAAGACATACTCAGGGGTACGCAAAAGGTTCCCGGACATCTTGCATGGAAATCAAAGGTTTTCAGCAGCGTGCGTAGACAAAGGAATACCCATAGTTTTTAATCATGAATAGTTTAGCGGAAGTCTGAAACCTTGCAGGTTCGAATCCAGGCCCAGATGACCTATGTTATAATGTAAGACCAAAGCCTGATGTTTCATCCACTGTCATCACTGCTCCTCGCCTCATTACCATCCAAATGACTTGACAATAGCTGTTCCATATCTTCAGTCAGGGAAATTACCAGCATATGATGACAAATGCAATTCCAGCGAAGTCCTGGCCCTGACAGGATGATTGAGTGTGTGGGGTTGATCAGTTGGGTGTCAGAAGAAAGTCTGATCTCTTTGCAGCCATCCTCACCACACAGCAGCATGTCAGTTGCGGGACTTAATTCTATCCAATTTCACGAAATACTGCAAAGTCATCAGCAGCTGATGACAATTTGCTAATTTCTCTGGAGCCTTCGGGTTCTTTTCCTCATTATGTAATGGATAGGTCTGCCAAAATTCATAGAGTTAGTTGACACTGTGATACAACTTTATACCAAGTTTGGAAGTGATAGTTGCAGTAGTTCTTTTTAAATAGCCAGTCAAAGATGATTTTGAGCACTGCCAAAGTCATGGCTAGGCCATGACACTGTGAGAGTGTCATGGGAGGGTGATGACAGTGCTAGGGGGATTGTCATGTGGGGCTCAGGACATTGATTGTCATCAGCTGGTGATAATTTCCCTGACTGATCTTGTCTGTGCTAAGTACAGGATGTAAAACCCTTTCATCCCATCTATGATGCATATTATAATTGGCCTACTATCAATCAACCCTGACAGGCTGATGAGTAATTTCGTGAAAACTGTTGACACTAACTTGGCCAGAAAAGCTACTTAAGACTGCGGTATCTACAAATGTTCTCTAAATACTCATAACGTGGCCACAACCCTGGTTTGAGAGCAGCATAATCTTATTTGATTCACTACTCTCTCTCCATATTATTATTAAAAATATTGGTAAAGGTCTTCAGAAGTTCTCCAGTTTCCACTCCTTAACATGCTCTACATTGCTCCAGATATATTTTATAAATTGCACTAGATCTGGCCCAGCAGTGCTCCCCTAAGCTAACAAGTGTTCTCTTTCATACCAGTGATATCTGAACAGGTTTTTACAGCCCCCTACCAGACCAATCAGTGATGTATCTAGCAACCTAATAATACCCCGGTCTGCCCTTTGAATAATTTATGGCATGGGGTAAGTTGATAAACCCTTGCAGAGGGAGATGAAGGTAAGAAGCAGGGCAACAAGAAAGAGGGAAGAGGGTGAGGATCACTGGGGTTTACTGGGGTGGTAGTCTTACCCCCAGGTGCCATCGTAAATTAATTGACGCCTCAATCCATTACTTTGCTGCGCAGTGTGGATTTCTCGTCAATTTTTTCGTCGTAATTTCCACCTTATTTTTGTTGATGTTTAGGAAGTTTACGAAGGCTGTAAATCATCATTCTATACTCCAAGGATGTTTTTCTGGTGTGGTCATATGTGCCTGACGATAAATGGATTGACTTCTTCTAAGTCCTGCCTTTCCCATAGAAATTATGATGTGTGAAAGTCTAAACATTTGGCAGACTTTTACACTACGTATATGGTTAGGCCAAGGCAGATTTAGACTTGGTTGATGAAACAGACTTGGACAGTAGACTTATTTCGGGTGTCCAAACCATGACACACATTTACCTTGTTCAGCAGATGCTGATGTAAGGACACAAAATGAATGAAATGCAGCAGGGAAACTGTTGCCCAGCAGAGAATAAAACTGGCACTTCAAAGAGTTTGGCCTAAATCTGAAGTTCAGACTATATACAGAGATTTTGTCTGCTTGGCCACCAACAGCCACAACTTGTAGGAAGATGGATGGATGATAGGGCTTTACGTCATGTTTGTTTGTTTGTGTTTTACGCTTCAGCAGCACCTTAGTGGGCTATATCGAGGCAGGCGATTGCCGTATGATGATGAGATGAGAAGACTGTGAGTCTGGTACATACCCTATTAATTCAGGGATGACCAGGGTCTTTCAGTTGCCCCAGCATAGAACACTGGATACAACCCGCCTCCATTTAATGTCCCATGGGCTCGGACTAAATTGAGTTCCGGGGTGGGATTCGAACCCACGCCCTCAGAGCCAGTGGTTGTGCAAACAAGCACTCTTAACCATTAGGCCACGGAGGAACTCTAAAACGCTTTACGTCATGTAGTTATGCACTTTGTAGGCTAATTAGGATGGGAGGAGGACACGGCAATGAGGCGAAGGATTATTGAAACAGCCGTCCAGGTGACCTGGCAAAACTGGATTCAAACCCTGGACCAAGCGATTGGCAGCCTAGCACACTACCACCAGACCAATCCTCCTCCCCCTGGGTCTTGGGAGATCCTTTCTATGCCATCCACAGCCAAACTATACCTGGACAATGATATTACCTCATCTTGGACTAATTTGTCAAAAGGTCTCATTCTCTTTTTGCAAGATCATCTTAACCAACTTGGGGAAAACCCCTTTCAGCTCACCACTTCAACCAAAGAAATATTTCAACCCATAAAAATTGATACAACAGCCTGAAGACATCAATTTCAGGTTGTTGTTACGGCTGATGACAGTAATCGCCGCAAGTAAATGAAGTGAATTTCAGTTGCGCCACTTGCTCCAATAAATCAAAGTGACACTAATGCCCCAAAATGTCCACCTCATCACTTCTTTTCACCAATTCTGCACCCTTTCAATGCAAATGCAAAATCATAAATCATTATTTTCATTTTTACATCAAACAAATTGCTTCATGTGTGGGAGGGTCCTCCTAAAATAGATTTATTGCATTAATAATGCGATTATCGCAAAAAAAGTATAATTTTTTTCCTTTTCAATGATCTGAGAAGCCTTATAACAGTGACAAGTGATGTATCACCCGAATAGAAACTTGTTAAAATACATATCTGTGCACTCATCACTTTTTAAAAGAAACTACTTTATGTAGTCCTAAATCTCATTTTCACATTTGGTCAATGGTGTTTTGATATTCATGGGCAGTAAATTTGCCAAATCTGCATTGAGAACTCAATACTTTTATGTTGAAATGTGTATTACATATAAATACAAGGCAAGTTTTATATTCAGTATTTTACTTCCACATTTTAGCCTTTCAGCCTACGCTATACATTTACGAGACCTTAAATCATATTTATAATTATTTAATAGCTTGAATTTATTTGAAGTATATATTATAAGAAATCATAGGCCTACATATTGAACTTGACTGCAACATTGTGCAAGTTCAGGAGACTTCTAGGCCAATTCAATAAATCCTGATCGGAAAACCAAAACACCTTAATATATGTTTTATTGAGTTAAACTTAGTTAGAAATAATCTCTCTGATTACATAGTTTTCAAATTTTGGGAAAATCTGCTAGCAATGATGGACCTTAAAAGCAAATATATGTATCCGAAAACAGTGGTCCCGAATTGTTATGCAAGGAGTAGAGGCCTGCTGTATATTTCTTGGCCGGCACCGAGCTTGTGCAAATATATGTTTGGTATGTTCCCTCAAAATACAAAGCCAACAGGTCAGCGATTTGTATTTTCCAAAATGACTGATGATGATAAATATCGTTCGGTTTGAGGTGAAGGATGACAGAGTATGTCACGGTGAAGGCATTCCTAGAAATGACGGAGCAACGCCATTGACCTCGCAGAAGATGGAAAGTCAGGAGCAATAAAGAGGAATTCTAACCAAACAAATTTGGACTACTGGACTGATGGATACATACAGTACAGTGCAATAACTACTACTAAACTCGAGAGTATTGCCAAAGGCAGAATGCACACATTTATGTACAACAAGGCTTGATCTCGTAATCGTGCAAATAACACTCAAATTGGAGAGGATGCTTGGACATAAAGGCCTGAAGAAAAAGAAGCCCTTTCTGACTCTTTGATGCACTGCAATTTTGCTTTTCAAAAGTCTTGTATTTCGATGGCTGCGGTTGTAGTTTAAGACAACAGAAGATTCTGCAGCCACCTGTTGATTTACCCCTTAAAAAACATTATGTCATTTAGCTATGCAGGGACCCACCACAAGATGCATGGCATGATATGACATTCCAGGATTGCCATCTTTTGGTAGACCAACTTTGGCTGGACTGTGAATTGAACCCGGACTTAGTGACTGTGGCAGTCTAAACTGCTTCGCAGATGACAGTGCAAACGGAGGCAACTGGATTAAAGTTAAACAGGTTATAGGGTTGGTCTTTTGGTTAGATCTCAGGTCCTGAACTTTGAAGGTTTCGGGTTTTGTTTGAATCCTTGAAGAGAAACAACTTATAAATAGGGCGACCTTCAGGAGCAACATCCATTAAATCCAAATGCCACCAGAAAGACATAAGAAAGAGAGGAGAATGAAGACACATTATAGGAAAATAATGCATTCCTGCTAAACAAATTGAAAAACTTTGCGTAGTTCTGGAGGCCATGCCACTTGATCTTCGTTTTGGGTTCCACATAAACTTGCTGAGCACAAATATGTCACTTGTCTCATTGGGATCAGCCCGGAGCTATCAAGGCTCAAGCAAGGACCATGCCAAGGCAGAAATCTCTTCATCCCCCCCCCCTCCCCTGTTCCCTTAAAGGACCCCCCATGCTCCCTGCCATGCATGAGCCAGGGTTTGATTAATTGGCTTTTTGACAAATGACCCTAAATGTATCAGGGCCCTGGATTTGCTGAAGCTGCCACAGTGCCACCGAGCCACCACCGAGGCTAACTCAGGCATTGTGCTTTGGTAAACAAACCAACATCAACTTTGCTGAATCAGCACAATTCTTGAGCCATCTCCTCATGGGTGTCCTTGCAACCTCACACAGCAATTCCCAGCATCAGCCGAGAAGGTCTTAAGATCACGTCCGAAGCCTTGTGCCGGACAGATGGTGACCTTGGCCTGTCATGGATTGGTTTATGTACATTGGTTTATGTATATTGGTTTATGCATATTTATCCTGACTATACTGTCTTGTAGCACTGACTGCTGCCTCTATAAACCTAAGCACCAACTACTGCCAAAGGGAAAATCATTGTACAGATTTAAATACATTAAACACTATTGGCAGTCCTCAGAAACATAAGTTTGAAGCCGAAATGGAGATCAAATGTCGCGGCCTCAAGAATTATGCAAAGTTTATCTATTTGCCAGCATGTTTTTTCGCTCGAAAGCATTATCTCCTCTATTATGGTATTATTTATTTCATTCTCTCGCCTATCTCATTTGGAAATACAGTGTAGTGGATGAGCAAAATCCCAGACGGTTGTCTTTCAGATGAGAAGCCCCTTGCATTAGTGTCTGTGCTGGGCAAGAAAAGAACCCTCACATGTGAATATAACACGTTGATGACTCACGCTCGCTCTCTCTCATCTCATACATCAATGCTCGCGAGTGCCCGGAACTGGGCTTGGAGGGCTGTTCTTCACATATGTATCTAACAGTGCAGGTAGACTTTGCACTTTACTTTGTATTTCTGAAATTCTGATGCTGAAATGGCAACAATTGCCCCACACTGTTATCACAGTTTCCATTTTATGACACCATCGCAATGTTTGCAGCTGGCTTAATATTTGAATTTTTTCGGTCGATCTTAGACTTAATCTGTGTGCTCACCGGCTTAAGGAGAAATGGCTGATTCAGCAGAAAACTCGACTGGCTCCTTTATCGAGAAGCTGTCCAGAGCTGGCCCGCTTTGTACAGGATAGGTGGGTGTCTCTCTCAAGTACCACAACCTTCTTTTTCTTGTTTTCGAGTTTCGGTAGGTGCGTTCGGGTGAGGTGTAGTATGTTTATAGGAGTGTCAAATACAGCAGTAAGGTTCTTGTTTTGAATTTTGTTTTGAAATTGCGAACTCGTTGAGCAAACCGAGGTTTATTTGCAGTGTTAAGTTGAACAAAATCTGACAAAAGCAATCAAAATTATTATCTCTCGTCTTGACCCGAATGTAAGTTACTTTTCAGTATTTAGATAATTGGGAAGTTGCATGTAACCACCATCTCCATTCTTCTGAAATTATTCATATTCAATTTCTAATTTCTAAAAAGATGTCTGCTGTCTGCATTCCCTCTTTGTAAGTCACTATAATGACTGGTATGATAGCTATATTCAATATGGTGAGCCACATACCGCTTAGAAGACTTATTGGGACATATTATAAAATATCATTGAGTTACCATTGTAAGAGGCACTTTTTGATCATCAGCTTGCTGACAGCAGTTTAGTGGTCTTGAAGAAAGACTGGGTTGTTTTCACATTTCTTTAAAATTTCACATTTACGTTATCTTTCATTTCTTTCATTTTACCTTTTCACCTGCCCTTTTTTCAATGTTTTTCCTCTTTTCTCTTGAAGTCAATTTCTTCTCTTCTTACCCCACTTTTTTATTCTCCCCCTTTTTGCCCCTTGCGCCCTGCGATTGCTCCTTGCACCAGCAGGTGGGAGAGCCGGGGGCTGCAAAGGTGAAAGGGGTTGGTAACGAGGGGTGCAGCCCCTAATAAAACGCTGGGCTAGTTATCAGGATTGCGCCAGGATGAAGATGCTGCTCTGAAGATGCTATGAAGATGCTGCTGGAACCCTGTTGCAGGACCCCTGCTGCTGAAGCTGATCTGATGCAGAGGCTGAAGATGCTGGAGATGCAGTGAGCTAAAGGATGCAGTTCAACCCACCTCATCACAATGTGAACATGTATGTGAACTTACGCTATGCAGAATGCAATGGTATTGCAGTGGTATTGTAAAGCCCGGCTGCTTCTAAGTCTCCATCTCTATGAGGTTGAACGATATCTATTTATCGATCCATCTATCTATCTATCTGTCTTGTCTGTCTGTGGGACAGTCTATCTACATTCATGCACCAACCTTTACCGTTCTCATGAACCTTTACTGCATGTACATTTCTACATGTATCATGTGTATGCCAAACAAGGACACAGATGAAATGGATAGGTTTGGAGATCTTGCAGTCTTCAAAGCAAGATCTTGCCACACACAACTGTCACAAGGGTTGATGAAATTCAAGTAGTCCACCGCATGTTATACCTTTACCACATATGATTGTGTGGAATTTTATTAATTTTTGTCAGCACAGACACAAGTGCAAATGGTCTGCACTAAGTCCAAAGGCCCTTTAGAATGACATCCAGCTAGGTGTATACTGGGATGTGGCTCACAATTCGAAGGTCTACTTATGACCTGTGCAGTTCTTCAACCAGGAATCAAATTTTGTGTCGTTGATACTTTGGCAGAAATACCGGAAGAACTGCATACCCCTTCAATAACTTGCTCACCAAACTTACTACAGCTCAGCCTTGTGATCTATACAGAACATAAGTATCTATCCATCTACCTATAAAATAGGTTCAAATAAGTATCTTTTAACAATCTGACTGCACAGCAATCAATATGCAAAAATTGACTGCCCCATCTGCAGTGGCTTCTGGCCAACACATTACAGTTGCATAATTAACCTTATTCACGACTGACCATCTGGTCAGACTGGTCTTTGGCTGTGGCCACAAAGGAAACTCAGACCTACTCTTTAAACTATGGTCATTGGTCATTACCACAATGGTGATTGCTAATCGAGAATGGTACTGATGAGCTAAAGTTTGATGGCTGCAGGGCAAGATAGAGAGCAAACGGATAGGGTACCCATCTCAATCAAGTTTTTGTCACATATGAGAGTTGATTGATGAGATCACAAAGAGAACAGTCTTCACATGATTTTAGGAAGGGGTGGAGCTGCTCTGTTGCAAGCGCACTGCGCTCCCTATCATTGAATTTTGGACTTGATTCCTGCTCTAACCAGGTCACCTTGCCTGATGTTGGACAGCAGTTTCAGTAATCCTTCATCGCCTCATCACTGTTTCCTTCTCCCATCCCTAGTAAGTCTACAGAGTGCATAAATATATGCAGGATGCCTCAATCACCCATTCCAAAAGACTGTACATATATTTTTCTGAACAGTTATTACATTTTTCCAAATTCCAATACATATGAGTCTGCAGGACTGACCAGCAGAGACAAATGTAACCATCCGGAGAGAATGCGGTTCATGAAGAGCTGCCAATATATTGTTCTGGAACCGGTAATCAAACCTCGGACCTCCAGCAGAATTAAATAGTCAAGAACTCTTTCTGCTGTTGTTTTCCAGTTTTGTGTTATCAACTCATTGATGGAATTTACAATAGGCCAGTGTTATGCATATGTTGTTATTGCTGACCATATTATTGTGTTCATTCATGAATCATGAATAGGGCATGGTGTTCACAGATGTGGCTTTCTTTGTTGTGGTATGAAAATACTATGAATGCTAAAAAAATACCGCCCTTTTTGATCTACCGATATTACATCCATAAAATTGAGTGTGACTTTTTAGCAAACAACTACCAACCAGACGGTTTTTTCAAATCTCGAGTCTGCCCCTTGTGACTTTATGACTTTTGATTTAGAGAGCTACATTGACGTCCCGAAACGAGCGCAAGATTAAATTTCGTTATCAGCTTTCTCAATATTCTACACGCTACCCATCAAAGTAGCCAGATAATCAGAGCAATCATGATGTCTATTAATTATGAAGAGTCATGCTAACCAATTCAGAGAGTCCATGAAACTGATCCCAAGTCTGATCGGCATCAAAAGAAGCCTCCTTCTGAATCGGTTGCCATGGTGACTGATAGTGACGTCATCATGTAAAAACAATCGGAGAAAGGGAAGCCCTTGTACCTTTTTCAAAACTCAAGTAGGGGAAGACCAAGCACTTTCCCAGATTATTTTTTAAGCCTTTGTGTAACTTTATCATTTGTTTATCATCAGAGGCCTTCAGCAGCAATTCACTTGAAAAGTTAAAAATTCTCCTCCACAACCAATAGACATGATTGAGGCAGTAGTTAGAGCTAATTCAAGCTTTAAAGTTTAAACAGAAAGTAACTCTCAGTCTCTTACATCAGTTTAAAATCGAAAAATTTTGAGTTGAAGCAGACAAACCGCCAAGCCAGTCTGACTTAAGCCTCAAGTGACTTGAGACTATTTATTTTTGTCAGACTTATTGGAGCCACTCTTATGATGAATGGGAGTAATCATTGCTTTTTGCCACGACAAATCAAAGGGCGACTATTGGTCAAGCGTCCGAAAACTTTTGAAAAATGAACATTGAGAAATCATCATAGAAACCTTTATAAAGATAGTTAGGTCTATAGTAGTATGACTGACAGTTGGGTCACTGTTGGCTCCCTTACAGTGCAACAGCAAGTGCACTCATTGAGCTTACTGGAGTTCCGTACAATCAGCTCATTAGCAAGGTTCTGATAATGTCCTCCATTGTTTTCCTGCAGACCTTGCTCTTTTGCGACTAATCAGATGAGCGTTGACCTGAGGATACACCACATGCATTTCTATATCAAGTGTAATGTTAATCCAGAAATGCACAAACTCAAAGTTGATCATGTAGCACTAATCACTTTACAGTTTTCTTGGTGGCTCATTCCTGTTAATAATGCAGTCATTGTTAACTTTTCAGGGGAGAATAAATATAGAAATACAGAATGAAGTCAGAGCATCCCAGGACCAGGCAAGACAGATCATGGATGTAGAGCTTCAACCAGATTTGATGGAACCCTGCTCCTCCTCATCGCTAGTTCCTCTTCAGTCTTCGAGGTGGGTATTAACTTGATTTATCCGTAGGGTGTTACCAGGTCGAACAGTTTATCAGTTTTCAGTCAGCCACTCTATGAAATAATGGCCGTTGAGGATAAAGAAATCGCTCAATCGACTGTATCTTCAGAAGGGAGGAATGAATTTTGTCAATCTTGTAGTACCGTAATTCTGTCAAAACCAACCTTCAAAGACAAAATGCAGTAAACAATTCCTCACTGTCCGGTCACATAGAAGATAGTCTTAGCTATACCTGTCCGTGCTATACAAGCTAAGAAATTCTCAATCCTTCTTTGGCTCTTTCAACATTAATGTAGTAGCCTACATGACATTTTACACATTTTTAGAACTGGGGTCCTGCAGCAGTGTTAAGTCAAGACACTTTTGACGAACGCCTTCACAACTTCACCACACATTTTCCTTGAGGTTATCTTGGTTTTAGCAAAAAAAAAGTTAGCTGAATAGGTTGTTAGTCTCAAACGCCTTTACAGCTTCGCCACGTAGTTAACCTGCTTTTAGAAATTTGTAGCCAAATGTATTGTCCTTGCTAAACTGACTGGTATTTACTTGACTTTTTGCCACTTTTCTATATTCGGAATACGTCAGACTATCTTAGAAACAAGTCGATGAGACTCGTCCACTGGAAAAGACCATTTCGATACGTCAAACCTTATGGTCAAACAGTCACAGACAGTGGGGCCGCAGTCTTCCGCTTGACTAGTGATGTTCAATGGCAAAAAAAAGTCCCCATTGATCAATGACTGGCCGCTGACCACCCAGCGGCCGGCTCCATAGATCACTGACAAAAAGCAAGCTCACTATAGACTGCAATTGATCCCTCCACCTGACTGTCACAGTTCTGGCCAGATAGTAGGGCACTCCCAACACTTGACTGTGTTGTTGTGCCTTTTTGAAGCCGGAGAACTAGTTTTCCACATTGTGATGTTGCCCTTTAAAACTGTATATTCAGCCATATTGGCCAAGAATATCAGAAAAGATGATGTATGGATGGATGATTTGGCCTTTACGTCCTGTATGTATGCACTTGGTAGGCTAATTAGGACAGAAAGTAGGACACAGCAATGAGGCAACCTGCCGTCCAACATAGGTGACCCAGCAAGAGCTGGATTCGAACCCTGGACCCAGCGATTGGCAGCCCATCACGCCAGCATTGAGATTACGATGCCCGGTTTGCCCGCTCTAGTCAAATGATGACCAGAAAGGTTAATCTCGACAGTTCTGAGAGTCCATCTTAACAGGATTCATGGTAAATTTCTCACACAATCCATCAATATGAGTCACAGCATGCCTTGATTCGAGTTAATGGCCCCTTTGAGTTTGCATCGTACCTCGCCCCCATTTAACTTTGAAAACTTCATCAGTTTGCAACTCGAGTGAAGGTAAACACGGTGAACGAGGGCAATTGGATCTTCCCACTCATTGATCAACTATAAGATAAAGAAGCCCAACAAAAAGGCTGGCTTCCAACTGCTTCTAGTATTCACTGATCGTCAATGGGAAGAAAAGGCACATTCTGAAGGCACATTGCAAAGGCATATTGAGTATAGCTATGTGAGGTTCTTTAGCAGACTCTTGACATGGCTGGCAAGGTGGTAGAGTGTTGGTATTCAGCGTCTTTTAAATTGTTCCTGGCACCCTGGGAATCTTTGCTGAAGTGGCTCCTAGGAACAGGGTTCGATCCCTGCTCAGCCACAAATTATAGCAGGCTGGCTAATGGTAAAGTGCTGGTATTCAGTGTGGGATGCTCCTCTAAAGTTGTGTGTTAGATTCCTGGTTTGCAACAAACTCTAGCAGCAGCGTGGCCAATTGGTAAAGTGCTGGTCTTCTGCATCTCCGACCGCTCCTCTAATTCTAAAGTTCTAATTTTAAAGTTCTGGATTCGATTCCTGGTTCAGGTTGGCAAAAACAAAATTAACAGGGTGGTCAATTTGGTAAAATGCTGGTCCTCAGTACCTTGACTTACTCCAATGGATGTCCATGGTTCAGTTAACTAGAATTGCTGTTGGTGAACAATTTATTGGTTGACCTTCAGGTGATAAGCAACACCAACCCAGCTGGATGTCATTCACATGAGACATTAACCTGGCGGTCTGTAGTATCAGGTCTGTGCTTGGCAAGGAAAAGCTCCCGTAGCAGCACAGATGCAGTCTATTTCAGAATGACTCTTCTGCGTCTGTTATTTCATCAACCAACCCTCATAAATGGTAAAATGCACCTTGCCCATCAACAAAATCACATTTTGTCATCAAGGTCACATTCACTTGGATGCTACTTTATTATGTAAGGACTGAAAACAACTTTAAGAAAGGAGCTGAAAGGACTATTGGGAACAAAACACATCGAGATTGAACAATGATGACAAAACATCAAGAACAGAATGTGGAGAAGAGAGTCTCACTATTTCACAAAATAGTGAGAACAACAAAACACTTGGAGAAGGATCGGATAGTGGAGACTGCTGAGGGACACCCAACCCTAACCCTCAATACCCACATAAGCCATAATGCCCACGGCAATGCCCGATGCCAGAAGCAATGCCCCGATGCTAATATCCTTCTTCTCCCCTGGTGCCAAAGGCCCATTCATTGGCACTGACCCTATTTACAGAATGCCTGCTACTAAGACAAATCACTTCCCCCTTAATCGATAGGGCGCTTATTGAACTGTCTTGTGTTCGACTCAGATTGCGTCTTTCACAGCCTAAGTGTCTGCTCTGATGTTACTGCCGCTGATGCTACGACTGATGGCAGTGATGCTTTCCTTGAAAATCCTCATCATCATCTTCTCCATTAGACCGAATATCTGGCAGTCACAGACTTGCAGTACCATGTCTCATTAGCTTTTTGACGCCTAGTATGCGCTGCACAAAGCAAGATCATGACATTGTGAACTTTCTTAGAGCTTCTTCAAAACTTCATTTAGAAGTAACTTTTGTTCTTAGTCTGTTTCAATGAGTTCTGTCCACAACTTTAACCTCAGTAATGTTAATTCTGGTCTGACTAGTTACAAGTGACAAAGTGTTGTGGATTTATAGAAAATCAACCAGAGCTTCCAAGTTTTCTTCTCGTGCTTTCTCTTTGGCAGAACTTGAGACATAATTATGCAGAATCAGCAGTTCTTCTGTGGTCCTTGTGACCAAGGCCAGGGCAAGCGAATTCTTTTATGGCAATAAATATATGTAATCATGATTCTTTCCATGCACTAAAACTCACTATCTTGCAAACGACCACTATCTGCAAAAGGAGAAACCGAGAATACTAAGTTAGGTAACAGAAAGACATTAGAGAGTCTAGCTCAGTTTTCATATCTTCAGAAAGTGAAACTCTCCCTTGTTTGAGATGAAAGCCTTTTTCCTGGCAATTTCCATTGAAGAGCTTAAATTTGGCAAGTCAACTAAGAAGTCAACTTGAAAAGTCAGCAAGTCAGGCAGCCAGTTCTTCGGACTACTTAAACAGAAGCAGCAGCTCAATGTTATTTACTTGTCCGAAGAAAAGTAGATGCACCAGGACCTAACGTCTGTCACAAAGCGAATGCCGAATTTCCTCCATGACCAAAACCTTGTCAAACAAAATGGTCCTGTCACTAGTCGGTGTGATAACCGCTTAAGACAAGTAGTGACCCAACTGACCAACGCAATATCAAAGTCATATTGTTCTTGTGTATGGTCAGGACTCTAGAAGGGTCAGTTAATGCAATAGACCTCTACATCCTATAATACACTTGGGACAATTATAACAATACTTCTAACCACTTCTTTTGATGAAATAATTTGGAAAATTTCGAACCATCTACACACATTAGAGGCACACCCAGTGTGTCAAATCTCATGACAGTAATTTCTGCAATATGAACACGGTGAAGATTGCAAAAGACTTTTGACAGGAAGGACTATGAAGACTGAAAATATAAAGACTCAAGTCTGTGAAGACTCTTGAATACTTCAGAGACTGCATTGCAAAGAATACGAAAATCAAAGCGACTGAAAATTGCAAAGATAACAAGAGTAGAACTGAACATATCAGGATTAAAAAAAGACAGTGACTGTGAAGATTTTAACACTGTAACGACTGCAAAGACTGAATTGAGAAGACTGTAATGCCAGTGAGGACCGTGGAGGACTGCAAAGACTGAACCTGCGGACTATCGAGAGAACTGTGAAAGACTAAAGACTGGAAGGACTGCAAAGAATACTGTGAAAACTATGAAGACCAAAACTAAAGCATATCAGGGTAACTGTGAAAGACTGCAAGAACTGTGAAGACTGCGAAGACAGCAAAGACTGAAACTGAAGCATATCAGTAGAGAAAAGAGATGAAGAGGTCTGTATACATACACTTTTCATGGAACAAGTTAGGAGGAGTCTGAAGTTTTGAGTTGGGAGGACTCTTTATAAACATAGACAGACTTATCACCAGTTGTGTTGGGGGCTAAAGGCTTGGCAGACCACTGCTCCGTGGCCTGTTTATCACCAGGTATGCCGTGTGCCCTCCTCTGAGATACAGCTGGTGATGCTGCAGGTCCCAATAGGCAGGTACCTGGTATAGGCTGACTGTATACTGTATAGCTAATGTACATGTATAGTATAGCATGTATAGGTTAGTATGGGTAAGTTTGGATAGTGCAGCCATCCAAGCAGTTCTTGCCACTCACGAGGATTAATTGATGAGAGGACGGATTCCGATAGAGTGAGATGAGATTCAATAACATTTTATTTATTCGCATGTGTACCGAGTCTATAGCATACCTTTAAAAGAGAAGTCAACTGATTTTTGGGCGATTTCGCTTAGTACTAGTAGCCCAATCATCCAATGTCAAGAGGCATAACACTTCCTTGCAGCCAATTGACAAACATTTTGAAGTCCAGACCCAGACCAAATCCCGGTCTGATTGAGGTGACATTATGTCCCATATTTAAGCACTAAGCTGAGCAGGGAGTGGTCATCCCATGTTGAATGGAATTTTCATTGACTGCCGAGGTTGCACATTGCTTCATTACTGTGATGCCTGCCTTTCAATGATGTAGTCGAGGCAGTACATCCAAGACCGAGGCCAAGGCATGAGCCTCCAAGACCGAGGCCATCAAAATGTGGGCTCGAGGCGGCCTTGAGAACAAGGCCAGGCCCGAGGCCTCAAACACTGGCCCAAAGACACCCGAGACCGATGCACCAATGATTTAACATCTGACACTGAACCAAGGCCGAGGCCTTCAAAATTAATATGGCCCTGAGCCTGTACAATCAAGTCCCATCTCTATGAAATGCAGCATATCCAAACCCTGGTTGATGATATTAAGATTGATCCTATTAATATGTAAGTCTTGCAGACCATATACATGTCAAATTGCTAATGTAGGTTCTGTTGACGATAATGATGTGTTTTTGCAGATGTACTATTGTTGATGCAGGCAATGAAGAGGCAAAACAAAATGAGTTAAAAAGAACACATCTTCAAGGAGAAAAAACAAAAACAGAAAAATATTCTGGGTAAAAAAAAGGTAAAAAAGGTAAGTAAAAAGTATGTGAAAAGAAAGTAAAAATACCCACTTGCCAACGACCCTTGGTTAAGTTTGCGAAACCTATACCTTGCTCAGGTTGCTGCTAACCAAGCTATAAGATTGTAAACAACAGAAATATTCTCGTTCAAAATGGTTCGATGAGGCTTTCTTGGCTCTTGGTAACTGTAGCCATCATCCAGTATGATAATACTATCTATCACTCACAGGCAAAAAGGTTGTGGCACTTTTTCGATGTTTCAAACTTTCAGTGAAGTTACTTGAACTTACTTCCGATAGCAGTTTTCATCAATATCGATGATGAGTATTGTACGTACTTGAATAAATTTTAAGACAAGTTTGCTCATTTAATCTCTATAGGCTGCATAACCAGAACCATAATTAGATAGACAAGTGCAGCCCTCTAAGTGCAGTTCTTGCTTCTGGGCACCCATTGTCATTGATGAGATGGGAGAGACTGTTGCTCATAATGGCTGAATTAAAATATATGGTGTTGAATGCACCACCAAAGGTACTGGTGACAAGTTTACACCAAAAACAACTTTCCAAGTTTCTGTACCCGATCATCATCCCCAGCAAGGTCGAGGTTAATTGAACATCTGCATGACTCGATACTGCCTTACTTTCTACTTTATATTTTAAGCAATTTAAGAAAAAACAATGGGAACCTCTTAGTCATCCGGACCAATTCGTCAATATCGGATTGATTAATCTTCTGGAGACAACTGAGACTGCACATCAACGCATGCAATGGAGTGAAAAGAGGACATTCTTCTTCTTCTCACACACTTGATCCCACACATGAGTCATGAGTGCCTCTCTTGCAAGAGAGGTTTTTCAAAACAGATTGTTTAAACCTCGTATATATGCGTCCACAACAAATGATAGCCAAGGTAAAACAGGCACCACCAAAATGCCACAAATTTTACTTCTAATCTGCACACGTACTCTTGTGTATGTCTAAAGGTAAATTAATCCAATTTGTCAATGAACCTGGAATCTCCAGAGACCTGAATTTGCCAAGATACCAAGCATGAGAAGACAAATATGCCTATATCAACTAGGCTACCCACTAGCCACACTCAGTCCAGCCTTTTCAAATATAAATCATACAGCAATGTACAGTAACCCAAATGTGTTACACCTCATAATAGGCAATTTTCACCTCATATAACTAGTCACAATTGCATATATAGATTGATATATATTCTACTAATTTGATTTATGTTTTTGTACTCTGTGCTTATGATTTTTTTTGTGATGTTACATATCATAAAAATCAATTTCCTAATTTTTTATTTTTTCCGTTTTCAGGTCAGTGGAAACAACATGTTGCGGTCGCTTCACCGTGTCCGCCGACACG
The DNA here is from genome assembly GCA_026936325.1 of Platynereis dumerilii. Taxonomy (NCBI): domain Eukaryota; kingdom Metazoa; phylum Annelida; class Polychaeta; order Phyllodocida; family Nereididae; genus Platynereis; species Platynereis dumerilii. Next base: position 3,302,188 of record JAPTHN010000014.1, read on the forward strand.
TTTTAGGCGTTATTAAATAATTTACACATTACATGAATTTAATCACCCTATCATTGAACACACAATATTGTCAATTCGGTGTTAATACCTGTGAACTGCATTTTGACATTAATCTTGACAGATGACATACCCAACACAGTAGTGGCAATACTGTGGAACACTAATCCCCATATTAATGCATTCTGACTGACAGAAATTTACAAAAAAAATACAAAAAAGCTTGATGGATTTACATGTGAAATACTTGTAATAAGATCATGATATTCAGAAATTATTCAATGAATCTAAACAGATGCAAATCAATGCAGGTCCCAAACAGAAATGACAGATAGAGCAGTATAATTTCAGTGCAAAAACACCAATTGATAAAATCATCTGGATGTTTGATTATAAGCTTTCTGTCCAATTGCAAAACATATTTTTTGATAATTTATGATACCACCAGCAGTAAACAACTGTACAATGGCAGTACAAATACACAAAATTATATATTTTATACATATAAGTGAGAGTTTTTCTGAGGTTTATATCCGGCTGATAAAAAGTTTAGCAGTAATGCAGTGGCATCGTAACTTCAATAATCAGCTGCTGATCACACTTGGCACCGTCTGGTACAATACAAAGACTAAAAATACATGAAATACATGTAATAAAGCAAATTAGAGGAAATTTTTCCTTCTGCAATATCAAACTCAACCTGCAATACTATAGGGGTAACAGTGCTTAGCTGCAATAGCTGACAGCACTTGTGCCGACAAGCCAGGTTCAATTCCGGGCCTCAACAGAACAGAGTTCCCAACTGACAGTCCACTGCGTCAAATGCTGGGAGACAAGTCAATTGGGCACTATTGCCAGCAGTACTATTCTAGACTTGACATCAGTGAGGTAAACTGACACCTGCTTTTGTGCCCTTCTTGAACAACAGCATCAGAACGACCAAACCATTCAGAACAAGAACCAATGCCTCCTCAAAAGTAAACATTTTAAACTATACTTACAATACAATGTACATACAGAACACAGCCTATCAGCACTACAACACAACCAACATCTCTAACCAAACCACACGCAAAGCACCACAGCATCGAAACGACCGAAGCCGTTCGAAACAAGAATGCTGAATGCTTGATCAATGCCTCCTCCAAGTTAGCATGTTGAACCACTATTATGAAGAGGGCCATTGTGGGTGATATATCAGATCAGAGAATCACAAAGAGCTCCCATTGATTTTGCAATGAAGACTCAGCTTGGAGCCGCACCATACATGATATGTAATGGCATATGCCATCGATCTCTCTTCAAAATGATCATGTTTGATATGTAAAGGTAGCATTATGATGATAATGACATTGCTACCATACTCGTTAGATTAAGTACACACTTTGTCTTGACTTGATTTATCAAATTGATTTAATTTTTGAGGACAGGGGTCCCACAAGATCTAACAACAACGACTTTCCATGACCAAATTCTGGACCATTCCTTACCAACTTTTTTCTTTCTGTGGTCGAGATGCACCCTGAACAGCCAACAGCGATAACCATAACCGATAACTGGACTTATTACAAAAATTGGTCCAAATTAGAATTTTCCATGGCTTTGCACTGAGATTGTTGGCTGGACTGTATCTTCTAACTACCTTGAAGGTATGACAAAGTCTAGTCGGTCTACAGGACCAAAAGGTTTGCCTCTTCACTGGGCTGGATGTTACCCTCGGGTTGTCACAAAACTGCATAGCTATTTGTAACACAGCAATGAATGTGAACATGCACATGCACTTGAGGGTGTGGGTTCAAATTGTTTCATCAAGGTAAAAATGTTATCACTAAAACAATAGGTGTTTTGCAGTTCACTATAGCATGCATAGTCAGAAGATGATTTCTGGAATTGCTACAATATAAATCAAGCTTAACGATTGTGATAAATACAGCATTTGCTGTAATTTGGTGTTTCTCCATTTATCACAATTAACAACTCATTTTGTGCGAAGATTGAACTGAGAACGCTGAGGAAGAGTGAGCATGGCATCTGGTACATTGGCGCTATGTAGGCTAGCCATTGCTGAGGGATCCTCAATATCTTATCATATAAAGAAACAAAGCTTTCAGTACTTCGATGTTTCACCATTTAGCATTTAACCACTCAGTTTATTATGAACAGTGATTCAGTGAACATGTGAACTGTGAAGAGCGTAGCCCAGAGAAGGTAACAGGTGTGTGGAGTATTTTGAGACGGCCCCTGTTCGTTGCAACCATCAGCATGAGCACAGCTAGAGCATCGGCTGCTGAGGCGAGGAGTTAAATGCTGAAGAGATGCTGAAAGGATGCAGAGGAGATGCGCATACTGTGCACTGGGCTTACTGCCGCTGATGAGGCTGTGATGCTCCGGCATAAGGCTGTTGCTATATATACCCTCAGATATATATGTGTGTACAAGATACAACATATAGCATTCATAGAGTAAAATTTAACAAACATGAACAATTTGAACATATGCATGATGAATGAAGCAAGTACAATCAGTACATGTTGCATAATATATTATTCTAGCCTACTTCAAGCCTAATTGCAAGATCATAATGATCATCATATAGATATCATCAGTAATATAATATGATAACTACGTAATATACAACATGGCATTTAAAGGGCATTTAAAGCAGTAGAATTTAACAAACATGTATAAAAATTAACATGCATAAAAAGCAACAAACATCTGAACATGTACAAAATTAAACAAACATGTATTTATAATGTTATTCTTGGAAAATTATAAATATAACCAGTAAATATGGGTATTGCTTCCAACCTACACGCAAAATATTCATCAGAAAGCAACAGTAAAATTGAGCAGTTTTGGCAGTCAAAATACTAGAAGGCAAACCAGTTTGCTATGGCCGTACGGGAGCCGTCGTCAGACTAAGAGGGATTGATAGAAATTATATCGGCTGAGATTGTTGGACTTTGACCACTCTGACGTTTCACCGCCACCAGTAGTGGGACTTTTAAAACCGTATTTGCTTAAATGTAGATGATATAACCATTAATGGCACAAATTAAAATAATATGGACCATCAAAGTCAGATTTGGTGTCCATGTTACATCTTACCACGTTTTTGCTCTTAGCTGAGTCCCCGGGGGGGCGGGGGGGGGTACTTCGCGCACTTTTGCATACGGATGCGCCACGGCAATTTTGAAAACCAGAACCATTTTAATCCGGAAACTGCACCAAAACCACAAACCATTTTAATCCTTCACTAAAAATTTTTGCAAACCAATTTAATCTTCATGGTTTTTAAACCATTTTAATCCTCTTTTGAAGCCGATTCTAACGGTACCAAACATGTTGCGGTTGCGAAAACCAGAACCAAATTAATCAGAATTGTCAAAAAACCAAAATCATTTTAATCCAAGAAGGCCAAAAAACCATTACCATCCAGCGGCGCCTCTATATACACTCTTATAGAGTGAGTACCCCCCCCCCGGGCTGAATCTATTTAGTATTTACTGTTAAATGTTAGAAGTTATAAATTTCTTTATAAATTCAGTGGAAAAGCCTTACACATGCATTATATAAATTTATTCACCACCTCTAATTTTCTACAGGAGTAAATGCCAGTCAAATGTGCAATTTGTGTCCTCGTTGCCAAATTCTTGCTCTCTATCAGTCACAGCCCTCTGTGGTCACAGCTAGGTCTAGGTCTGCTCTGCTGATCTAAGCTAGGTCTGGAAATACCTGTTGACTAGATCTACCACTAGGGGCGCTGCAGCATCAAGTAGCGCGGCGCCATCTGTCGGCAGGTGGTGCGTACAGCCTGCAGACCAGCAGTGGATGAACATTTTTATGCTTTCTAATTTTTTGGTTGTTTCAAGTCTGGAAAATACTAAAGCATCCAGTAAAACTCTAAAACTGAATTTGAATCAATTGCACATACATTGGATATTGAGCATGATGACAAACACACTGTATTAAAAAGCATATATGAAGCAGAATATATTTTCAACCGCAACATTCTGCAGATTAGGCATGAGCTGGTTTTGAGATTTTTTTGCCTCTCGAGGTGGAAAGGCAAGTAAAAGACAACATTTTGGGTTAAATTATACAGACTGACAGCACTGTTGAATACAGCCATCTAGTTATGCTTTTCACGACGTTTTTGCCGAATTTTACGGCAAGGGCGCCACCCGCATGACGTAAATTCGGTGCGCCCTCTGTCGCATTTGCGGTCGGTAACCAAGACAGCAAGATGGCGGCAAGCGATCCGAAAAAAATGTGAAAGGAAAGTCGGGTTTTAAATTGCTCCACTACGCAACGAAAAGAGGATGTACATTAAACTTTATACCACACAGCACAAGACCACAAGTAATAAAGGTATTATGCCAATTTATAGCCCCTGTGGGCCGCTAATAAGTTAGATCTCGAAGTCAAATGATCGTGAATGGGATCGCGGACGACAGCGGACGACGGTCGGACGACGGTCTTCTCTATCTGCTAAATGGCCGGTACCACCAGGGGTGGTACGGCCATAATTAATGTTTATTCTGGAATTCTTCAAAATAAATAGCAAAATTATGAGATCAGTAAATATAATATGGATATTATGGTATTATCTACATTCCAGAAACAATATATACACACGATATACAGAGTAAAATTGAAACATGCACATGACATTCAATCTATGCGACATACTAGAAGCCTAATTGCAAAATTGCTAAATAACTATTACAATTAGTAAGTGCACTCGATGGAGGACATGTACTACATGATGTACATCTCAAAATGCTCAGTACAATGACAGAGCACAAAACATATCAAAGAATGCATGGAAAAAACGGTACTTTACTTGCACTCATTCAAGATATGGCACGTGCACAATTAAAATAGTTATTAAGCCTTGTACAGTTGTAACATTCCATATATTCAAAATTTAAATCACATACCACAGACATGTAGTCATGTACAATTTCAAAGATGCATTTGTAAAAGACAATAATAGGTCATACGCCTTTTTTCGATGGGTCAGTCGAAAGTCACGAATAAAAAACAAGAAAAAAATCTTAAATCATCTCAAAGAATTGCAGCTTACATGCAAATGACATGTATTTCTTTAACCCCCCTGGTAACTTTGAAGTTGTTTGGGCCATAGGACACATAATATACCACAATACTACTGTTACAAGGAGCTGTACTGAACCTATGCATACAAGGCATACAGCCAATATACCCATCCAATATACACATCCAATGTAGCCAGTGAACATCATTAGGTTATTATGCACATAATCAAGATGATGGAATGAAGACTACACTAATAGCATACTCAATTTATTGGTTGACCTTCGTGAGCTACGTCCCAGCTGGGTGTCGTTGGGATGAGTATGATGAGACGCTATATTCGTCTCCTTTGTGTCAGTTTCTGTGCTGGGCAAGTGAAAGATCCAAAAGCAATGAGCAGTGATGAGAAGCTGTATGTACTTGTCTCTTGTATCAGGGTCTATGCCGGGAAAGTGAAAGACCCAAAAGCCTCGAGTAGAATGAGTAGTGATGAGAGGTTCCGTTCGCCTCCCTCATATCAGTGCTTCTGCTGGGCAAGTAAAAGATCCAACGGTCATGCCCCATACATGGGGTAAATGTGTGCCATGATGTGGACTCCTCTCTTGAGTCCTCTCAGCTTCTCTTTTTTAGCATTTCTTTCTTGTCTCATCAGTCGACTCTCACGAGTGGCCTAAACATTGATAGGTTAATTCATCAGTTAAATTGGGGATGTGTGATAGATGATTGGAGCTCAAATCGAACATGTGACCCAGCGATTGGCAGCCCGATGAGCTATCAACTGAGGTAACCTTCCCGCCTCATTTAAAGTGGGAATGTACGCTGATTTTACCAAAATTTTGAAGAATTTCTACACCTCTAGTTTATTTGAGGGAGGCTTCATATAGAGAGTGAGCTGTGGACGCTTTAAAATTAAGGAAATGCGGTATATGAACTCATTGAACTGTCATTATCACAAAAACAGAAATATGCAACATTTACACAAAGATAAACAAGGATGGAAATTAGAATGAGTGACATATCTATGTCAAAACATAAGTACTTATTTCATGTATTTTGGTTGGTTGACACAATAAACCCACAAATGTGTTTACAAGTAGGCCTACTTTTTGCAATATTTTGGGTTATTTGAAAGTTTCCTGTGATGAGCAAAGTTTCAATGAAAGTATATTATATATTGGCAGTTATGTGAAAATTTATAGGCCAAAAGGTCATCAAACGAAATCTGGCTAAAAGGTTTTGACAACGCAACAATTCTCATAGTGATTGTACCACATTTATTGGAACATGAGAATTGTGTAGACCTATCTATCACCATCATGATTACTGCAATTATAAACAGGAACAAACAACTGCTTCAGTGCAGTTTTTCTCTAAATTGTTTGAGATCAAATCAGTTTTGCTAATTCCCATGGCTTAAAAATATTAAATGGATAATAAGTTCAATGAATTCATAAATGGAATGCAAACAGGAACAACATAAATTTGCCTTTTTGATCATTAAACTTATCAAGCTTTGATAATTATGATCATTTTAACAAATTTCCACATCAATCCTTATTAAAATATTACCTCTGTACTAATTATGATGGATATGTATATATTGGCAATGCTGATTATATTATAATTAATCATCAATACAACATCATATGCAGCTGATATGTAGCATCCTTAACATCATCATCATCATCATTAGAGCAGCATCAGCAGCAGGACTTGTATCATCTCACACCAGACCCACCCTGTGTGCTGAGGAAGCAAGTGCATGCAAACCTCTCACATGCACACTGCTGAGTAGAGGCAAGCCAGCTGCAGGCACACACACACACAGCACAGCAATGCAGCAATGGTGGATCCCAGCAGTTCTATAAATAGCCTGCAGGAGCTAAAAATAGCTCACCTCTCTTTGATCAGCAGGTCAACAGCATGATGACGTCACAAGGCAGCATCCCTGAATCATCATGCCTGGAGTATGGATTCTCCTTCCCATCATTGGGGAAACCCCCCTCCTTTCCCATATCCCATCAGCAGTTGGAACACCCCCCCCCTCCTTACCAATCTTCAATATCATTAAGCAACCTCCCCCTGGACCCCCCCCCAGATCTCAGATTCTCCAGAAATCCCCTCAGGTTACGTAATTTCTTCTTCTCACACAATCACAAATCCAAGGACCTGCTAACAGCTGCAGCAGACATTGTACAAATTATGAAACAGCATCATGCAGCCAACAGTCTGCTTAGGGATGCAATTGCAAACCCTTTGTCTTAATTCTCTATGAGATATAATTGCCAGCATGCCAACTAATATAGAATGAAGTATCTCTAATCTAGACTGTTTCTCAAAGTCATCTCATTTTAACACACATTCGATAAGCTGTTCGACAAAGCTTGAAAGGGTTCTTGCGATAACATTATTCATGATCATTCAAAATTCAATACTGACTGTGTTTAACCATTGTGAAAATTTCGAAGGATGCTCTTTTATTCCTAATGACATGATGCATATATTCATTCGCCAGCCATAACCAGTTTGACCACAGCCGGCTTCAATATATTGCTTGTCTGAACTCAAATCCGATGGGTTTGGTAGATAAACGCCTCTTTGGCTCTTCCGACAGCACCTTATGGTGAATCAGATAAAATCAGATGATAAGCTAGTACACTAATGGGATGATTACACAAAGAAAGAGCAGGAAAACCAAAAACAATATAAATATTTTAACACAGCACATATAAATTTTCGGACCAAACTAACCATTTCCACACTCCATAGTATTATTAGGTACATTGTACAATGTACAGGTCACCAACAAGCAGTGGCGTCATTGTAGGTGGGGCTTTTTGACCAAACCAAGGATGTTGTATGGGGGGAAATTTGGAGGATTCTCCTGGACACTTCCCCTGGAAGGCTTCAACCCAATTTGCCCCACCACTTTAAAATGAAACTGACGCCCTTGCCAACAAGTCTCAAATAACTCCCAAAATCATCTCCATAATGGCTAAGTTGTCATGTCGCTCATCAACCAATAGCGAATCCCAAATTTCCCGATTCAATTTTACCAACAAACCAAAGCAACCAAGCAATCCCAAGTCAATCTTGAGTCAATATTCAGCTCATTCCACAGTGCGCAAACCTACCAATCTGTAATCACAATCTATCTGTCCGAATAACCCGACCAATCTTGAATCAATATCGGACTGAACTCCCATGATGTAGCAGTGCTCTGCTCCATACACAAACCTCCATGACCAATGATGACCAGATGATGTGTTCCATACATTACATACACTGCCAAACCAAACTTGAGAGAATTTGAGGTTTTCTTAGACCAGTGTTGCCTTAAATATGTCAATAAATGCATGTCAAAATATCACACTATAAATATATATAGCCTCAGAGAACACACCAATGTCAAAATAACTCGAAACCAAGTAATTCAATAACAAGCATACTCCATAATAACAGCGTATAAATCTACCTCAACCCTTTATCTCCAATTCAACAGTAACTTGTTTTTACCTTAATTTACCAAATAATTGCATGCATAATTATGAACAATAATCATTTTTACTCCAGACTGCTCACCCTCTATTGAAATAGTAGTTGAACCTACTCCAGACCAACTTATTCAATAACAATATTCTTTATCGTATTTGACAATATATGGATATTTTCCACCATGACTTTTATATGAATATTTTTCACCATGACTTTTAAATTAACATAGACAAAGTAATTGACAATGACAAAAATAACTTGTTTGACCATATTCATCATTAAATTTTTATGTTTAACATTGTCATGATTCAAGTTTACAATGTTCAGATGTTTACCTACCTTGCTCATGACCCCAAAAAATAATAACTACATGGTATACCAAAAATGGAAAGTAAAAAAACATTGCAACGTAAAAAAAACATTGCAATATAATATCATGTAAACAGGATGAAATTAATGATTTAAAAAAGTTGGAGCATGTAATTTAATATGGAGAAAAACTATTTATGCCACACAAAGATAACATATGGATAAGGTAAATATAGATCGAAACTAAATTTGACTACCTGGCTATATATAAACAAACACTGTTATTTCAGCTAAAAATATATTTGTCGAGCTTGCAAAATGTATTCTTAGAATCAATTATTATGACAAGAAATATATATCGTTCCATATACTACACCCAAGATTGCTCGCTCAAAGAGATTAAAAAAATAAGCAAATTACACATGTTACAAGATACGAATTCAATACTCAGTGGCGAAATGTGACCTTTTTCTAGTTCTGGCGTCATATCCCACATCATAGCATTTCAAATCATCCCAAGGATAAGGTTTCAGAAGGAAATTTAATAAAATATAATATAAAAAACATAAATACATATGATCCGCAGAATTAAATGCAATTCTCTCTTATTACAAGGCTGGAGATCCCACTGTGCCAACTTGTCAACAAGGTAAATGATGATGAACAAAATACATAGACTATGATAGTGCAAGTATTTACCATTAAGCATTGATTGAAGTATACAGGTATAGGCCTAAGTGTGTTTGCAAAAAATCAAGTGCTTTGCTCAAGAACAAAGACCTTTATCATGTTTATTCATTCTGGACTCAGCTGCTCATATTGGAGTATGTAAAATAAAATACAGCAGTGTGTACAGGATATTTATATTTAACCACTTTTGACTTCAAATGGATCTTTTTTGAAAGCCACTCATTTTTGTCTGACATGATGGAAAAGCTTAATTCAAACAAAGCTTTTGTCAATGTACCTCATATCATAGCAAAGTATCTAAATTATAATCACAAAATAATATGAAATTTGGTGAGCCGGAAAGATTTCTGTGTTGAATTCTATACCTCATCCAGATAACATCAAGAACATAGCTTCCCTCTCAAAAACACAAAATATCCAGCCATTCGACAAGTCGGGCCTATCATGCCTTTAATTAGATTTTGTCGGACCAATGCAAGGGTTTATTTTTAACTTCTTCAGTGTAGATTTATTAAATTCCCATCCAAACAAATCCAACATTGCTGCTGATATGTCACGAAAGACTCCAAATAAATTGTTCCCTAACTGAGAATCAAACCCTGTACCAACTGAGGAGCTAGGCGAAACATGGGATTATTTGCCGATATAAAATTTTTTAATTGCGCAATGGCTATAGAATAATAGCCTAACATATTCAGAACAACATCAAATTCATATAGGGAGCCCCAGCTGCCCTGCAATACTGGAGTAGTCAATGAAGCTGTGCACTACAGCCTTGGGCACTCAGTGAGCAGCCCACATCATCAGAAAATACTGATAATCCCAGACCTGTCAAGCTTTATCTTAATTCACCATCAACAAATGATCAAGTTAAAAATCTCAATACACATTGGCAGGAGGCCACTATCAGTGCAGAGGGCAGAGGGGGAGTAATGGTCAGCTAACACAAGATAACAGCACTTGATAAACACATGATAAATGCAGTTGAACAAGATAAATGGCGATAAAATATGAGGAATGATAATAAACCCGACCGGAGTAAAACCGAATATTTCGTGGAATTGAAACGCCAATCCGTAAATTGGAGTAATGTTGGAGCTTCACACAATAAATTGAATACTGCAATTGAACGATTGTCTCGCGAAAATAGTTGCTCTCATCTTCGTCATCTTCTGGTCTCCCCTATGCTGCTATGCTCAAGATTCAGATATGACCACTTATTATCTATACAATGTTAGCGATTGAGGTAGAAGTTAATTAATTAGTACATCGAATCAATGCAACATCATCTATTTCCACTAATGAAACTAAAAGATTGATCCTGATCAAATCGGTGAACATTTTACTGGTGCTGACTTGACAAATGCAGAACTTTGCATTCTAACAATATCTCATATTTTGAAGCCGAGATCTGGTCACATAATGTGATCTTACTTGAAGCCGATTTATTACTTCATGACAATGCAACAATTTCAATATCATTTATGCGAACAGCAAGAGATTCCTTCGCATAAACTCTAATTTTCATTCAAACTAATCTAACTTCAAACCAATAACTGAAAACAATGCACCAGTAACACAATCTAATTCAAGGGCAAAAGTAATATCCATATCATGCATATCAAATCATTGAAAAATTTTGTGAAACGCTGACTCGACAATATCCAGATATCTTGCTTTCATCAATTGATATCGGTGGCCCAAACAACATGTTCAAGAATCTAACTTCACAACAATGTTCATTATAACTGAAACAATGCAGCATGATACTAAAGATCTATCCATATCAACACAGTGAAAAATTTTATGAAATGCTGACTCAACAATATTAGTGATATCTTGCTTCATCAATTCGTATTGATGGCCCCAATCGACCTGTTCAACAATTTTCAACAATGATCAAGAATCCAACTTTACAACGATCGGCCTAACCTTTATAACTTAAAACAATGCAGCATGATCATATTCAATGGCAAAAAATCTATCCACAGTAAATCACTAAAATCAGTGAAAAATTTCGATAAACGCTGACTCAACAATATCCAGATATATTGCTTCATCAATTCATACCGGTGGCCCAAACAACCTGTTCAAGAATAAACTTCACAACAATAAGTCAATAACCATGATAACTCGAAAGTTGAAACAATGACCTGTCCGTATCAAATCAGTGGAAAAATTAGAGAAATGAATATCCAGATATCTTCTTCATCAACTGATATTGCATGGTAGCGCCAATCACAATGTTCACCAGTCACAACAATAACAATAAAGTCAATAACTTAAAACAATGTGAAATAATTTATTTCAATAGCAAAAGATCAATCGATATCAAATCAGTGAAAAATTTTATGAAACGCTGACTCGACAATATCTTACTTCATCAATTCGTATATATCTGCAGCTGATCAGCGGCCCCAATCGACCTGTTCAGCAATGTTCACAATGTTAAACTGCATGCTGTGCATATAACCTGTGCATACAACATGTCTAATCTAACTTATTTTAAGTCCAACAACAGCCCTGCAGCTGCCCATACACTGTACAAATGGCAATGTACGTGGTGTAACTTAGTCAGGCTAATAAGTTAGTTGCCAAACTAGAGATATGGCATGTGCAGTCATCGACATGATTGATTAGCGTAGGAAACTTATGCCCGATGAAGTTGTTGTAATCCCAAATCAGCACCGTGTACTTATATAATACAAGTTGCGAAGTCTTGCTAAGTAATGCATGAGAGAGCGATTGGTTGTGGTTATCAGGATACATTTGGAAGAGCTCCATGGAATAAAGAAGACCAACTGATTTACAAATACTAAATTTAGAATGTTAGCTTCTCTGAACAAGTATTAACACCTCATAAAGAGTTTTCCAAAACAGAATTTATTGTATTTGGAAATCTGGTTTATTGACCTAGCAACAGAATCATTCCATGATGACAATCAAAGAACAGAATCATTCATTAATTCTGGATTGACTTTCAGAAATACAGAAATATTCATTAGAATCTAATATCATTTGATTATAATGATCCAAAACTTATCATCGGCCAGAGCATATAATCTGATAATGATTGTTTCCGAAAATAGTGGTGGAATCACTGGTGTATATACACGAAATTCTACAATTGCACAGAAATTATGAAACTAACAATCCTAGCAAAATGGTCAGAAATGTGTCATGGTTTACAGAGCATTATACACCAATGATAAAACCATAAATCACATGACCATTGACCGATAACGAAAGAAATTATTGCAGCTCGACCTATGAAATAGTGGATCATCGGATGATGAATTACTTTTCATTGTAAATAACACAACTAAAATATGTCATTGGTGACATCAATCAGTTAATAGAGTTGTGCGAATTCAATGGAATTTATTGTTAACAGTGAAAACCACAAAGAATGACCACAAAGTAGACATTCAAAATAATTTGTCATTTTGTTCACTAAATATATGTCTTTCTAGTCCAAGGTGAGCTTTTGTAAGGAAATAATTTGCTGACTTTGAGGGAAATTACTAGTAACTTCCTCTCAGTTCAGTTAGCCTTCAGTGAATAAGTCAGACGAACATTCCTAGACAGCCAATGAGCAGTCTTCAAGACTCAATATGCAAATTTATGCAAATGAAGACACCAAGACTGATTGGGCCTAACCCCTATAATATTTCCCATTGTACTTCCAATGCGTTACAAATTAGGAATTTCAAACTACAATCAACTCAGGGCATACATTCAAGGAAGCTCCCAGCATCATAGCTGGTCATTCAAACATCTTTAATTGGCATATCTTTGACATAATTCATGATATCTACAGAATTACAAATTATACAACAGTTTACTAATCTTAATTTTAAAATGTACTTACATGAGGCGTAGTCTTGGAGCTTCTGAAACTCTTCAGGACTGAGCTTCTCCCAGTTGAGAACTGACATCCTGCCGTCCGATTGGCTGACTAAGTCAGGTGACCTCCGTTACTTAGTTACAGCCTTTAAAGTTCTGCTTTCCAATTGGCCGAGGGCATTATTTGTAGATCCGATGGTTTTTATCCTTATGTATCCATTTTCATAATCCAAACTCATGATACTCCGCTTGATTCGATACTCGATACTTCACTTAATCGATTGAAGGATTCACAAAGAGGCACAATGGCTGCTATTGTCTTGAAAACAATGATGACGTCATGGCGATTGTGTTTGTGACGTCACTCTTGCGTCCACCACATGTTCTTTTATCTGTTCTTCCAGGAATCACAGAAGCTCATCTCCTGAAAAGTAAAAGAGATAGCTGATTTAATAATAGAACATTCAAAAATATTAATAGAACATTCAAAAATATCACTTTCATTTGCGTCTAAGAATATCTTGTGCCACTGGATATTCTTAGCTTGCATCAAATAAGCAAGAGAATTGTTATACAACATAATTCCCCTCACGTCAGACAGGCAACAGTTAGCCTAAGCTGAGTCTCCAATCATTTCATCCAAATCTAATCCTAACCTTGTTTATAGTTTTATAAAGTAATTGAATGGGCTGACCAATATCTGTCAGATTGTCAACCAGCCTTAGTGTCTGTCTTGCACAAAGTCGATATGTACATCCAACCTAGGTGTAGGAACTGGCGAAGGCTACGTAGTCGTAGGTCTCCAAGACAAGAACTTCTTGCCTTTCATGAGGGTCGATTGATGAGACTCAACAGACGAGAGACACAAAATTCTTTACAAGTTTGATTCCAAATCAGTGAATAATCCATTAGCTGAACCTTCACGAAATACCTAAATGAGAAGTTAAAGTGGTGTCTCTAGCTACAGTGTCTTTGGCTGTTGGCTGGGGCAAGTAACCGATCGAAGACAAGCAGTAATTGTGTGTGACTCACAATTTCTAGGCAATATTATCCAGTTCGAAACAATCTATCCTCGACAAATCACTATGTTCTATGCATGATCTATGATGACTATCAGTCCAATGAGTCCATCTGTTTATCTATAAGGCAATATTGACACCAACAACTGCTCAATATGTGACTTTAGTGACATACATCAAATAAGTTGTTTAAATATATACATCATGTACAATGTACCTGACATACTCCCACAAAATTGTACTTCAACGTCCAGTCAGCATTTGATCAAAATACTTCATCTATCGATAGATATATCTCCAAATATCCATGTAAACATTATTACATTCAATGATGTATGGAGTTGGCCTTATAACAACATTGAAAAGAAGGATGTCCATTGAGTAAGCAGGACGGAGCGCCTTTTCACACTTTGGTAGTCCCTTTGAGTATAGAGACAGCGAAGTATCGTTGAAAAAGTTGAATTTTCGCCGAGTTTGCAGTTTCTTTTCGTCGCTGCCCACAAGTTGCCTACAAGTTGCTCCTTTAATACATTAGTTTGCCAACGTCCAATATATTAACCGGAGGCCACTCTGATGTAAAAGGTCAATGACTTGGTTCAATTGACTGATTTATTTGGGCCTCGAGACTTCCCCATTGAAACTACCTGGGTGTTTTGACAGTAATTTAAATATTAATTTGCTATTAAGTCAGTAAATCAATAAAACAGATGACAACTACTGTTTTGACTGAATTCGATCATTGTAAATTCGAATGTGAAAAATGTGATCTCGGCCAACTTCCAAAGGTCAGGAATATATTAAATCCATCAATAGTGACCCTATGTCTGTGGTCCACTACATAGTATTTTAGATTGAAATCCCAGCTGGATGTGTTCTGACGACCTCAACCTAGGGACAGCTAACTTGGGACCTCTAACTTGGGACCTCCAACTTGGGAGCTCAAACTTTGGACCACTAACTTCCGACTTCTAACTTGAGCCTGCTAACTAGTGTCTCTAACTTGGGCCTCGATCTTCGGATATCTCTCCAATATAAGGCCATGTCACAAAATAGGCTGTGGGGTAACTTGAACGGCTGTTCAACCACTTGTTGCTAATGAAGCATCCATCTCCATGTCAAAGATGATGTTTTCTGGGCGATGTTGTAGGTTGCTAATGAGCCAATATTTGTATTGGTGGACATCCATGAAAAATATGTTCTACTAATAACAACTGTGTGTCTGTCGGCATCGTTCAGATGACATCCTGATTGAATTCATAGGTCGGCCTGTATATTGCAGCCAGTATTGCATCTGATGGGTGTTGTATTGCATCTGATGGGTGTTGATTAATGAGATGATACAGAGAGCGGGAGTCCTCAACATGTTTTAATATTTACCCATTGAGACACAATGATACGAGGGTCTTCTAGTTCTACTTTCCCAGCACAGACGCTGATACAATGGGATGTCTCCTAAGTTAGAGGCCCCAAGCAAGAGGCTCAAGGCTGGAGGCTCCAAGTTGAGAGTGTAGAAACCCCAAGTAACAGGCCCTAAGTTTGACAATGAAATTTGAAAGTGAGAGGTTCAAAGGAAGAGGCATACAGTTTAGGCCTCAAGTAGGAAGTCCCAAATTTAGAGGGGCTCCCAAAGTTAGAGGTACAAATTAGATGCCTCATGCCAGAGGTCCAAAGTAAGATGCTTAAAGTAAGAGGCCCCAAGTAAGAAGTCTGAAGTTAGGAGGGCTCTCTAAGTTAGAGGCACAAAGTTAGAAGAGGCACAAAGTTAGAAGAGGCACAAAGGAACAAAGTTAGAAGAGGAACAAAGTTAGAAGAGGCACAAAGTTAGAAGAGGCACAAAGTTAGAAGAGGCATAAAGTTAGAGGTCCCATATCAGAGGCTCTTGTCAGAGGCACCATCTTGGAATCACTAACTTGGAGCCTCTAACTTAGTGGCTTCGGGTTGGAGGTCCCAAGTTAGAGACCCAAAGAGAGAAGGCCTACACTAGAGGGTCCACGCCAGTGGCCCTAAGTGAGAGGTCCATAAGACCGAGACATACAACAGAAATCTTGTGGTTCTAGGACTGGTCGGTTACGAATTGCAGAAGATGTTTACATCCCAAATAACCAGGAAATAGGAAAACATGCACTTGGCCAGTGGCCACAAGGAAAGCAGACTTATGGCAACCACATAGTATGGCCACCTGCACAGTGATATGATGCAGCCTTAGACCAGTGAAGCATAATCTAGGGTGAAGCATGTAAAGTATAGTATTCAGAATTGACTATGCAGTTAGCAGCTAAAAAGGGTGCACCCTCCATACATAAAACAAGCTTATTAATAGATATAATTCAACATCTGGGTAAAATTTGACCACATAATCAGGGTTAAACAATAGATGAAGCTTAAAACGATTGATAATCAGTGAAGGAAATGATTGTGCAGTCAGCCGTGGATCAGAAAGTTCCATCTAATTTAGGAAGAAGTACTCACAGCTCTCTTCACGAATAATATCGTATATAGCCAAAGTGAAGTGATTTTGAAGGGGATGCATAACGCTTGGTACCGAAAACTGTTTTAGAAGCGGTATCCACCTAAAAAAAATTTAACTACATTACAGACTATTACAGATTTTTTCAAAAACCAGAAAATACTACCCTTCGATCAATCGTCAAACTATATCATATCTATGATCTATATATATACAGATACACAATATAGACACAGTATAAACAAATAGCGCAAGCAAATAGGGACTCATCGAGGGAGGGAAATTGTGTTGATAAAGTGGCACAGAGCTAAGCTATCAACTTGGCCATCTCACATGCACTGTCACATTTATATGCAAATAAAC
This sequence comes from Platynereis dumerilii, assembly GCA_026936325.1. NCBI lineage: Eukaryota > Metazoa > Annelida > Polychaeta > Phyllodocida > Nereididae > Platynereis > Platynereis dumerilii. Next base: position 3,319,435 of record JAPTHN010000014.1, read on the forward strand.
CTGTAATATTGCATCATCATCAATTTCATATCATTCTGCCACAGTAATAAGGAAAAGGTTGGAGACAAATACTGAACACTGGGAAAGTAGGAAAAACTTAGAAAAACCGTCAAAGAGGGTAGGGCCTAGATGAATTTCATTCAGATAAACTAGTTATATTGCAACGTCATCAATTTCATACCATTGTGACTGAGTCATAAGGAAAAAGTTGAAGGCAAACACTGAAAACTGGAACTTGGGAAAGTAAGCGGAACTTGGGAAAGTAAGCAAAACTTTGTAAATCTGTCAAAGAAAGTAGATGAATTTTATGCAGATAAACCTGTAAAATTGCAACGCCGTCAATTTCAGATCATCCTGCCACAGTAATAAGGAAAAGTTGAAGGCAAATACTGGATACTGGGAAAGTAGGAATAGGCCTAACTTAGTAAAACTGTCAAAGAGACTCCAAGGGAGTATATGAATTTAGTTGCACATTGTATGATCATTGCGCGAATGTTCATCGCTAACGTTCAGGACATTAATTCTAGGAAGCTACATACACACTATGAAGGTCCATGGAGTGTACTTTTATAAACTTTTTCATTCATTTTATCGAGCACAACATTTAAACTCCAGTCCTTGGGAATAAACAACAATGTGGGAAGAAATAAGGTTTATGACAATTCATTGTATACATCATAAATACATGCACTATTTGTCACTATAAAGCTCCTGAAGGCTATTTTTGACAACAAGCCAAATGTGGTATTCATGTCAAAAGGTCACACTAAATGTAGTCCTTATTGAAATGTTAAGTACAGCATAACACATATAATGCAGCCATTGAACATAACTCTATTCAATTTTGACTCGTGTAACCAGAAAGGAAGAGCTTTGTAACCCACATTTATCATTGATAGATCCAAGGATTTTTCGCCGCTCTCTAAACGATTGAGACAATGGTCACTTCTGAAATGTTGTGAAATGCTTTTCGCGTCATCTACAAAATCTGTAAAACACCTAGTTCCCATTGAAATTCAAAAACTAAATTCAAAGATTTTTTCAGGACATTCCAAGAAGAAGATTGTCAAATTTCAAGGATTAGGCTATACGAGGCATTTTACCCAAGTAATTTCTTACCCACACACCCTTAACACCGCTTGTTTTGGAACATCAGCCGAGGAATTGACATTAACGCAACAATGAATTGATTTTCATTTTTCAAAGACTGTTTTCTGCTGATGATCAGGATTTCAGGACCATCTGATTTTTAGCAGTCTCCAAGGACTTTTCAGGACTTTTAAGAAATTCAAAGGAACACGGAAACCCTGGTTAAAGAATTTAACCCAGGACCATCAGCGGACAAGGCAAGAGACCTTACAGTTGGGCCGTCCGAGCAAATGATATGTAAATGTACTCGCAGAGGCCAATATCCTCGCAGGATCTAATCTGGATTAGTTAGTAAATGAGCAATCCTAGGCATCAGTGTCTATTCTGGGTAAATCCCACATAATGATGTGATACATGCCAAAGTTGTGTAAGTGATGTGAGCCTCCCTATCTGCCATCTGCCATTCCAACATTCAACCATGAAGAGCAACAAGAACTATTTTCGAAGGGCCGCATTATCGAATATGCCGAAATTTCAAGATGAAGATTTCAAATGAAATCGGTTGGAAACCATTGACTTTCAATAATATTTAATCATCTTCCTGATTTTTTTTTAGCCATTTTGCCTGAATCTTACTATTTCCCAAATTTTGTCCCCCCCCCCCCCCCCCCGTCCGGTATGCCTCTGATAAAAGGGATTCAAGCCAGCAAAAAGTAGTATTTCTCTCAATGAAGACCAAAATGTAAGTTTCATTTGTTAGTGAGAATACCTGCCTAATCCTCAACCAAAAGCATGACAATTTCTAATAAAACAGACCTGTACATTAATCATGACTTTTAACAAAATTTAAAGAATCTGTCAAATTTAAACAACACAATCCTGTATCCTTCAAATATTGGAAGTTCTACGACAGATCCTCCAAATCAATGGAAATCACAGGATAATGCTTTGGGTGCTTTAGTGGTTCAAAGCAAAACCAATATTGGCAGAGACGCATGTATACATTAAAGTGCACTAAAGAAAATCCATAGTTTATAGGATCATTCGTCAATGCGTTTCTTTTGTGCGGGCCAAAAATGTTATCCCAAACAGCTGAGACAGGATACCAAGTATGATACATAGTATGCCCCCAGCCCCACCTTAGTGTTGAATATACAACATTGTGCCATCTTCAAAACCTTGAAATCAAGCAAATCTACCATTGCAATTATTGAACCTTATAGCAATGTACTGGTGTTTAATGTGATGCTACTGTGTCATCTTCAGAAGCCTTGGAAGTTGGAAAACAAACCTCTGGAATTATGGACTCCTGATATTTGATCAATATTATCAGCGAGTATTCGCAGAGCAATTCTAATATACAAGAATATTAGAATAACAGTGTATGATTGTGTGTGCTTACAGATTAGATGGCTCTAAAGTTTTATTATTGAAGTTAAAAAAATTTTTTATTCAGCCACCGATTCGACGTCTCATTCGAGTGACACCCTGCTGGAATTTTGTCCCTCAACTTTTGTTGAAGGTACCAAAGTCTTAAGTATATGTAAAATCAAGGTGACCAGAATTGAGAAAACAAGGTACAACCAATTAAACTCAGGTATCAACATGTCATTCCAAATGCAACAAATCATTTTTTGTAAAATCAGAATGACCAAAAACAAGTCACTACCAACTCAGGTATCAGCATGTCATTCCTTGTGCAGCGAATCATACCGCCCATCATACATGGACCCCGGCCATTATACAGTGTACGTGGAGCCCATCATATACATTTCCCCATAGTCCCCCCTGACCCCCTGCGAAATATGCCTATGCATTTCCCTATAATAAAATAGTGTATAACGGAACCCTACATGGGCATATTTTATTGAAAAATTGCTTTAAAATGTCAAATGCTGTAATGCTGTTGTTCGTACAATCAACATGAACAGAAAACAAGTCACTATAGACATAGCAATGTTCATATTCCGTGTGCAGCCAATGATATCGCTTATATTGCCCATCATACGAGCTGCCCATCATAAGAGCGACCCATCATGCATGGTCCATGATCATACGGAGAGTACTCGGCACCCGGTACTCAGGTACCCGGGCACCCAGTACCCGAGGCCCTTCAGTGCAGAGCTCTATGATTAGTAATATGCATTAAAGCCCCAGTAACTCCACTACACTCTAAAAAATATCGGGACAAAATTGGTTTTTTAGATTCAAAATGGTTTTTTGAAAAACCAAATTTCAATGCAAAAAATCCAACATGGATTTTTTTAAAAATCCATATTGGTTTTTTTCATTGAAATTTGGTTTTTCAAAAAACCTTTTTGCTTTGAAATTTGGTTTTTCAAAAAAACATTTTGAATCTAAAAAACCAATTTTGTCTGAAATTGTTTAGAGTGCAGGACTCCACCAGGACTATGCAGCATCCTATGCAGTCAGGATTAATAGGGTTTATCAAATGCCAGAGAAGAGTGAACTCCCAGAAAATCAATGGCACAGCACTGCCACAGCAGGGTGTGTCAGTTCCCAAAGGCAAGTCCCCACATGCTTGGCCATAATACATCCACAACCGCCTTTCCCAACTTTTATTTTTCATCATTTTCGTCTTTTTTTAATCTATTTTCTTTACTCTTTTTATCGTAAACTCCAAATTTGATTTTAGGTATTTTTTCCTGTTCCGTTTGCTACGCTTGGTCTCTGGTCTGACCACGGAGCTTGCCGCAGTGGTAGGCCAACAACCAAATATACATTCCATAATATCCATATTATCACCCACTGAAGAAATTAACAAGAAAAACATATAATGATTTATACCGATCTTAGACTCACATTTTAGGCTTTTTTCCCCTGTTTTCGTCGCAACGCTTGGTCTCCAGAGCTTGCAGGGCCAGTACCAAATATACAATATGTATGTCCAGTCGTCCACATTACTACCCACTAAAGAGGCCAACACGAAATAGGTATTTGATGATTTGTACCAATCGCAGTTGGTAAAAGGCAGAAGTAAACTGGGTTTTTTTTTTTTTTAAGGAAAAGAATTCACTTTAACACTAGCCGCCACTGACTTGTTTGTTTCCAACAGTCGCTGCATGACAACCTCTAAATGGAAACCCTGCTTCGAAAGACAAAATAAAAATTCACCAATAAAAGAGTTTGCAGACAGGCCGATTTATTACTAACGCAATACATTGAAAAAACCTTTTAAAATGTTAAATGTTTACAGTATACAATTAACTAATTGTGGTTATTTCAATGTCAGTGCATGCAATCAAATGATGTAAATCAACCGCAATTTACTTCCTATCTCAATATTTCGTGACAAATATTTCATTACAATAGGAACTCCTGATTTGGTGACGCTAGGTAACATCCGTTATTTTCATTTACGTAAATAAATGGCAACAAAGAAGGTAGCTAAAGCATATGAGGTTCACAGTCTGCAGACAGTGAAACGGTGAGATCCAAATGATGGACAAAAGAAAAAGAAAACTTCAAATACAATTCCAGAATCTAGTTCATGGTTCTATTCCAAATGAATGATGTCACAATGACGTCACAATGATGGTTGCCAAGGTGAAAGGGTCTTGGCAATCACCATGACTTCTTAAAAACTGTGACAATAGCATTCGCTTGTCTAATTGTCACAAGTTGGCAGGATACCCATTACCCAGTGCCTATTCTTAGAGCTCTATTAGTCCAAAGCATTCTTGACATGTTTTTTCACTCTTTTCACATCACAAGTTGTTTTTGAAAGTCATGAGCAAGACTATATATTCCTAACTAACTGTATCAGAATATATTCTTTTGCCATTTCTGTTACTCAAAAGCGCAATATTACAGTATCAATATTTCAACTATTTGTTTTGAGACGGACAACATTTGATGTTTCATGCATTGGACAAAATACGGAAGGAGAAAGACGAGATGGTTTGATATTTCCTGTAATATATTATATATATACTAGCAATTACTTGCATATATATTTAATATGCGTTAATAGATACAAGCAACGAATTGAGATTCCAGTATGGATTAACGGTACCTTGTATTGATTGTGTAATAATGGTGTAATAATGGACTCATAGCTTAAGATTTAGGGCAGTGTATACATTCATGCATGACTATTAATAAGTATTTCGAAGTATAATATATGCCTATATGTTAACAGATATGATGGATTATACTTAGACATCGATTGAAGCCTAATCTGTTTTATCACAGAACCCAAATATATGCTGTTCTGAAGAACAGCGCGAAAAAATTTTGATTTCAGACTAACGGAGTCCAGGCATGCCCCTGAAGCCATGTTGCCCCACAACTAAGATGGCTGATTTTGAAAATCTATAACTCGACAGCGATTTATGGGAGAAAAAGAAAACAGAAAATGATCAATGGAAAAAAAAGAGCGAAGTTTGTTGACGGAACATGTCTTGCATTGTCAATTAGTTCATTGAAAGTTAAAAGTTGGAAACAATATTTACGAAAAATGAGAGCGGAAAAAAGTGAGTAAAATATGAAAGACTGACACAAAAAAATAAATCAAAATCAAAAAGAAGAAAAGAAGTTTAGTTGATCAAACCAACAACAACTAGCTCAGAAAGACAAATAGCCATTCTGACACCGAGGAAAAATTGAACAACACAAAATGAACGATAAGCCAGTCCATTGTTATTCAAGTTTAGTCCGACAACATCACACATGAATGACTCCGCAGCAAAAACAAAGTTCTCAAAAAGCAGAAAAGTCAAATGCCGAGCGATTCATCACTGGAAACAGCCTCCAGACTCCAAATACATTTATTTTCCCTTCCAAAGCTAAATCACCGACTTATCGTATTGTTTCAATGGTGTAGGATCAAATATGAGAAACTGTTATACATTGTAACATGCCTTATTAAAGGTAATACCAGGTATAGTATGGACAGTTGGACACAGATAAGGCATGATCGGTGGTATTATAGGTATGGGTCCCCAAAACCCCATCCAGAGCCTCATAAAAGTGTCTAATAACATGTTACATCACCTGTTAAGTTACAAATATCTTGGGGTGCTCTAAAAGTATATGGCTGGGTCCTTAAGTACAAAAAGCTTATCACTAGACTTGCATGAGAACATCCAAGCTGGGTGTGAGCCTGGGGCAATGCTCACTGGTGGCACACTGAGCTGCTAACCTCTGAGACCTGGGTTTAATCCCGGCCAGGGCAATTCATTTGGCGCTGGTCACGGCCTGTTCTAATCTCTTCACTGATTATTTAACTGATCTCAACAAGTACTTAGATGTTAGTCAAGGAATCGCAGTAGGTGACAATATTGTAACTCATTTGCTATACGCAGATGATATGGTTCTTTGTTCGGAGTCAGCAAAGGGATTACAGATATTAATAAATGATTTATATACATTTTGTAAGAAATGGCATCTTATTTTAAGCATTAGTAAAACTAATGTAATGGTATTTAGAAAGAAAAGAGAAATTGTAAACCTTCAATTTAAATATGGGGATGATGAAATCGATATCACTGACAACTATAAATACTTAGTTGTCATATTTTCAAGTAGGGGGGCAATGTTCAAGAAAAATTTTTCACATTTAAATGAAAAGGCCAGAAATGCAGAATTTGCACTTAGTGCACAAGTAAAATGTTCCGTTGGATACTTGCAACCCATACTAGCATTTAAAATGTTTGATGTTCAGATATCTCCTATCATGGAGTATGGCTCTGAAGTTTGGTTTGATAACAAAGAATTATCTGAATCCGAGAAAATTCATCTTAGCTATATGAAAAGGACATTGAGAGTGAAACAGTCAACATCTACTATTGCGCTGTATAGTGAAACAGGAAGGTTTCCATTATCTTTAAAAATGAAAGTAAGAATGATTAGTTATTGGCAAAAAATATTGTCATATGATGATAATAGTTTAGTAAAACAAGCTTATAATGCATTAGTGTTATCATTAGACTCAGGTAGACCGAATTGGTGTACTACTATAAAAGACATTTTGAATGAGGTTAATTTAGATGAATGTTGGGTTCAACAAAACTTTTCAAAGAATCATTTGTTAACATTCAAAGAGAAAATACATGAAAACTTTATGCAAAAGTGTATGTTGGAAATTCAGGATGGTGTTAGAAATCCCAAACTTAGAACCTACAAATTGTTCAAAACTGAATTTAAACTTGAAAATTATTGAAGACAGGATTTTAACGTTAATCACCAGTTAAGTCTCATAAAATTTAGAATCAGTTCACATAACCTTGCGATTGAAACAGGGAGATTTACTAGACCAAAAACTCCAGTAGATGACAGAAAATGTTTGTACTGTGATTCGGGTGAAATAGAAGATGAGAAACATTTCTTGCTAAATTGTAGACTTTATGAAACAGAAAGAACAATTATGTTACAAAAAATTAGAGATACTATACCAAATTTGGACAGTTTAACAACAGCAGAAAAGTTTAGATTAATGATAATGAATTGTTATGGAGTGGTCATAGGTGTCATAGGTAAATATGTTCATGATTGCATGAAAAAAAGAATTACAATTGATCTAATGTGAATTATTAATGTTATATTTTTAGTTAAGTTGTTAATATTTCCATACTATTTAATAGTCTCTAAACATGATTGATTAATAGAACATGAAATATGTGTTTGTGGATGTGTACTGTCTGTATTTTTGTTGATATTGTTTGTCTGTGTATTGCATGTACTTATGTTTGTTGATATTTTTATTATTTCCTGTATGACACATAGGTCATTTTGACCTTTACAGCGTCAATAAAATGTTATTATATTCTACTGAAGGTCAAGCGTTTGATTTGTGGACTCATGTGGTATCTCCCATCTCATCCGTTGAACCTCATGAGCAACCAGAGTTGATCTTAGAGGGGTGTACTATCCAGAAGTAGCCTCTGTCTCTTCGCCATTTTAGTTTCAAATGCCCTGTGGTCATGTGTCGTAATGTCGTACAATTTCAGAAATTTTGCATTTAAATGATGATTACATGTACTTTACAAATATCTATTATGCAATATTATACACCACTGGAAGGCCTGACTTCTTCTATATCATATTAGGTTTTAAAAAGTCAACTTTATCACAAAATGAGGCTTCTAGCCATCAAAAACCTCAGGAAAACAAGTGATTTTTTTGTGTCCCGCGTTACGTCAGATTTGAAAAAATCTTCTAGAAAGTGAGTTTTCTTGCCAGCAATAAAATATATTTTAATCTGGTTTTCTCTGCAGGAGGTCCTGGTTCCTACTTAAGCTCTTGAAGCTTAAATATTCTATCTAACTATTACAATGCCTACTGTAGATACTCAAATGTGCAGGGACGTGAACCTGTCCCGCTGGCAAAAAAAATTCAACACATTTTCTTAGATTTAGTCTGTAGCTATTAATATTAAAGCTAGGAAGTTCAAATATATATCAATTAAATGCTCATAAGTTCTACTTTAAAATACTTTTATCAGATTTTGTGTACAGGTAAAATTCTTTGTTTGCTGCTAGTCTAGTTTAGGCTGAACTTTTCGTAACACTTGCAAAAACCCGTAAAATTGGAGAGGAGTTCTAAGTTTAAACCACGAGAACTCGAAGTAGGTTAACCACACCCTGTTGATAAGGCTATTGCCTAAATGCTCATGAGCTATATTTTACTATGGTATAAAATATTGCTGTGTTTTCAATCATTTTCTCACTTCTGTGATGCTCTGAACAAGGCTGAACCAAATGTAACACATACATGCTTGAAGCGTACACAATTTTTTCGCTTAATGTAATGGACTTCCAAAGGGCAAAAAGGGCAGGCCAAAGCATCAAATGAATAAATAACAATCACATTTGATAATCTTGCTCTCATATAGCCAAAAAAAGAGATGTGTATGGGTTAAATCCACAGATAGCTCCAGAATGGTATGCTGACATGAGATGTTGATTTCTCATGCACTAGACAATAACTGATATAAGATATATTTGCAACATGTCATGTAAATATCTTGTAATATCTTATTTGCAATATCAGAATTTGTTCTCAGGTGTCTTGGTAATGTTTTTAAACATTTTACTTGTGATTTTGACAATAATCAGGCTTCTGGCACAGTTTTAAACATGACGCCTAAGAATGTTTTTTTCTCTGTCGCAGTAACATAAATTCATTGACGTATATAAAGTCTTTTGGAGAAGAGGACGTATTTTTGATGCTTTGATTAGTAGGACCAACTTCTGAACTAACTTCAGTGAAAATTTCATGAGGATACAAGGAGTACTTTGTACTTTATAGTGACATTACTGAAATATAGTCGTTTTTGAGAAAAATGCCTTTAAAGTTTGAGCTTTACATTGATTTGTGTGGTGAATAAAATCAAATAATAAGACGCACAGCCCTAATTTTGGTGAAATAACGGTGGTTTTTGGTTTGAATAGGATATTTAAGACCTAAAAGAGACTATTTTGAGGAAAAAAATTTTTGGTCCAAAACCACCATGTAACGCAAATTGTACGACCTTGTGACACGCGACCCTGTAGGTTCCCTTTGTAATTTTGCTGTATGTACTTTTGAGTTCCCTGTCCTTATGCTCTGAATGAGGTTTTGTGTCCCCCTGTCACTTGGCCATTTCACTTTTGAATTACCCCTCATCCAGAGCCTCATTTATCCCAAGTGAGGGATCTTTTATTTGTCAAGCACAACGCTGATGGATACACATAATTACGGAAGATTATGCTCATGGATTATAAATTTTGAAATTATCAAAAAGTAATACAGTGCAGGGCATAAATGAGCACACCCCTTCCCAAATAACAAAGTTCAATTTCCAGTCCACAGATGGCAGCTGACTGCACAATTATCTTAATTCACTGGTTATCAATACTTTTAAGTCTTTATTGAATCCAAAACCATAATTAAGTGTCAAAATATACTCAGAAGCAGAATTAATAAATAATCGGAATTATATAAACTATTTTAGGCTTATGTATTTGGAGAGATGAACAAATTTATGCTTGCCGCCACATGTTACAAGAAATTTTAACGTATAGTTTCAATATCAGAAGTTCTTACCATTAGTTTTGGACTTCTAGTTTCATGAGTAAGGCCCCAATGGGAAATCACAGCCACCTGAAAACAAAGAAAAGAATTAATTAATACAGAAAATCATCAAATTTCAAATAAATATTCTGGGAGAAGGTATAATCATCAGTAGATTCTATTTTGAAGTGTTATTCAACACAATTGTGTTTCATATTCAATAACAACACTGGACAACCACCTGTTCATTTCTCACAGAAATTCATGTGACCAATCTAACTGACCATTCTTGTGGATCCTTGGATATTCTCAAACAAATTTATCCTTTAGTAGTCGCAATACCTCATTTCATTGTACAAAAAGAAACATTCTAAAAAAGGATTTATTGCTTTGCAGCCAATGTTCAATTTATTTTTGTCATAATTAATTATGGCGAGCACTGTTGTAGGTAAGCAGGTATAAGATCACATATTTAGTGCCATTACTACTATATCACATGTTATTTCATCTCCACCACCCAGAGAATCTGAGTGATCTTCACTCGTTGTTAACAAAATTCAGCTGAGTGAGGGTTTCCCACTATGCAGTTAATTTTACCAAATTCCATAATTTAAAAAAATACCCTGAAAAAAAAAATTTTTTTGTAAATCATGCCACTGGCCTTTTAGCATAATGCTCATGATATGTCAAAAACTGTTGTTCCGAAAATGGAAGCTAGCTCCCTGTTTATGAATTTCAGCGACAGGAAGATATTAATATTCTGTTGTGAAAACAAAAGAGACGAGGAAACATGAGAAAAGGATTATGCCCAGTACAAGAATATCTACTTTTTATGCTCCGCCATGTACGTTATTGTGGTGACATCTTTTTATTTCTTTTTAAAAGTTTTTTTACAATTTTTTGTAGGTTTATATTCTAATTAAACTCTTGCGTCACGCAGATGTCGCAGAACAAAAGCATTTCAGAAGCATTCATAAAGGACTCGTGGTCTCATGCTATTAACGCAAACGGAGCGAGTGCTAAGCGTCCAGAATCTGTAACAATGACGTCACAAACGTCATCTAGTGCACACACGACGTTACGCGGCGTAACACGATGTTACATCCGCACGTCATATGCGCATTTCCCAACAACACTGATGGCTAGAATCGTCTGAATGGGAAAACTTCCAAGGTTAGGTGATGATGTGTGAAGAGAAAGCAAGAAAGATGTAGATCATAAAAGAGAATACAACCATTGTGAAGTGGGAAGATATTCAACATAGGTGAGCATCTGATGTGCCGTTGACAGGGAAGTTTAAAGTATCAGAATATTTCTATCGTGGATTGATCGATGATTAGGTCTTTACATCCTGTGTTTATTTTAGGCCAAGGTTGGAAAAAATATCCCACACTTCCCCCTCCTAAGTTTAATACGTGCTAATGCCGGCTTGGGCAAAACTGACTCTAACCCATAAATGGGTAAAAACATTAATCTGTCTCTCGAAAAACTTAAAAAGTGTCAGGATTTAGTTGGACAAATAGGCTAAAGCACAGATCTTCTTTAAAATGTTCCATTATCCACTCAATTGATGTTCTTAAAGGTGCAATAATGTATCCACACTGCCGAAGAACTTTTTTTTTCTGGAGAGTCAAAAATTGCAAGGCTAATTTATTATTATAACTTCAAGTTCAGTGAAAAGAGGCAGAGTAAAACTACTTTTCAATGATACCTCCACTTTATTTGTGAGCTTCCCCACATCTGAAAAGCCAGACTAAAGGTTTTCAAAAGAAGGATTCACTGAAAGACCGGAAATACCATTAATACAGTACCATTCCCTCTACTTAATCATTGTTAATACTACCTTTGAAAACACTATTTGAAAGAAAATTGTTATTGCCAAATGAACTCTTCACAATCAATTCATCATAATGCTTATGTACACCATAGCATTCAGTGTCAAATCATTCACACAGAAAAGGCCATACAAAAATCCAGAAAGAATCATATTACAGGTACTTCGCACTATACAATGTTCGTACAAAAAGCAAAATGGACCAAAACATCAAAGAACACCACTTAACAAACCATTAAAAAATACAACCATTTTTACTCCAAAACCTTAAAAAAACCTTCTGAACAGGTGAGAGAGACTCAAATGGAAGAGATGCGAAAGTAACATGTCTTCTGAATCACATCCAGATTTGACACTACATGTAGTTTAGAACGACCAGAGCTCCATTCGAACTGGAGTTTGCGAAGGTTGGTCTAAAGGACCAGTGGAGTGTTTATTGGCAGCCGGTTCATCGGGCTACGCCAAAAATCGCAGTTTAATACATGTTAAATATTGGTAATCAAAGATTTTTGCTAAGACTAAACGAACCCAGGACCCAGCCGTTAGAAGTCCAGAGCATGACCAACTAAGCTTACCTGACATCTACTCAATAGTACTCACCTAGAGAGAGCTCCAGAGAGATATAGATTGATAATCAGTCAAGGAAATTACCATCTGCTCATGACAACCAATGTCTTCAGCCCCACATGACACTCACCCCACACTGCCATCTCTCTCCCATGACCTTCTCACTTAAGCAGTGCTCAAAATCATCTTTGACAGGCTATATAAAAATAACTGTTGGTGCTATCACTTCCAAACGTGGCATAAAGTTGTGTGACTGTATCAACTAACTCCATAAATTTTGGCAGGCTTATCCATTACATAATGAGGAAAAAAACCCGAAGGCTCCAGAGAAATTAGGAAACTGTCATCAGCTGCTGATGACTTTGCAGTATTTCGCGAAATTGGATAGAATAAGTCCCGCTACTGTCATGCTGCTGTGTGATGAGGATGGGCGCACAGAGATCAGACTTGCTTCTGATACCCAACTGATCAATCCCACACACTCAATCATCCCGTCAGGGCCAGGACTAAGCTGGAATTTCAATTGTCATCACATGATGGTAATTTCCCAGACTGATAATAGATAGATAGATAGACAAATCTATAGAAACGGAAAGTGCCGCCCTCTAGGCCGAAACCAGGTTCTGGGCGCTCGGCTCGCAAGGGTGGATTGCAAAATTGAAGAAAGAGCGGGAGTCCTCAACAAGTTACACATTTACCCCATGTGAGGGATCTTTATGTGCTCAATTTTACTGTCTCAGTATCTCTATATCCCATGTATACGGAAATATTACAGATACACCCAAGTAACAAAGTGTAATGGATGCAATCTGATGCATTCTTGTAACATTGTTAGCCAATGTTTGGCCAGTGCATTTGAACAACAAAAACATGATAATTACACCCGCAGCCAGGTGGTGAAAATTCAAGGATCCCAGTGCATAACCTCAGCTACCTCACCCAATTTCATTCAATTTTTTCCTCTGTTTGGTTCAGTTCATTCAGTGCATCAAGATGCAGGTATTCAAGTAATTCAACATGTTCAAAAACAGGTTAATAATTTTAATTCTCAGCATTGAACTGATGAGGCTGATGACACAAAGAGACGGATACTTGGATAGTCTTCAAATATTATTGTACATTAGGCCTACACAATGTGACAGTCTAAAGTATGCTGCCGTCTTGTAACAATGCACATGATATGGTGCATTTGTGCCGCTACACACAGAATGGATTGATGGATGATTTGGGCTTCATGTCCTGTATTTATGCACTCAGTAGGCTAATTAGGACAGGAGGAGGACACGACAATAAGGCAAAGGATGATTGAAAATGGTGTCCAACATGAAGTGACCAAGATACTATGGTAGGTATTGAACCCTGGACTCATCGATTCGCAACCCAGGCACAACTAAGCCACTAACCCTCCACCCTCAACGAATGAACCAGCTTAATTTCCAAGCTACATGTAAGTCAGCTGGCCGGTGAGTTCAGCGAGTTAAAGCCGAGTTATACACAGGTGGCAGCAAAACAATTCAAAAATCTAAACTAGGAGATCATAGTATCAATAGCCTAGTATTAAAGAGAAATTCTTCAATGAAATTCTTCAATAACACCCAATGAATGAACCAGCCTTACTCCAAGCTAAATGTAAGCCAGCTTCAGCGTGTTAAGAGCCGTTGAGTTTAGCGAGTTAAAGCAGAGTCATGTACAGGTGGCGGAAAAACAATTCAAAAATCTAAACTAGGAACTATCAGACTAGTATTCTAGAGCCAAGTACTAAGCGAGTTAAAGCAGAGTTATGCACAGACCTGTGGCATCAAAGCATTATTTTTAAAATCTAAACTTGGAACTTGGAGACTAGGAGACCAGGAGCGCCCAGAACAGGGCTTAGAGGGCTGCACTTACTAATCTATCTATAACTATAGTGTCTTGAGCCCAGTACTAAATAAGAAATTCTTCAATGACATTTGTCAATAACACCCAATGACTGAACCAGTCTCCACTCCAAGCTACATGTGAGCCAGCTTCAGCGTGTTAAGAGCCGTTGAGTTTAGCGAGTTAAAGCAGAGTTATGCACAGGTGGCATCCAAACATTGATGAGCTATAAGCGAAGTTCTCCGAAGCACTCGGCTCAGCTCAGAAGGGTGGGGTCCTTTCTGTGTCTAACAACTCATCCACCTCCAGCAAATAATAGCTGCGGCAATTTATAAATACAATGTCATACACGTGTCATGTGTGGGCTTTTGTAATAAACAATATCACAACATTAATGTTTTACAGAGTGAAGGAGATTAATGGAGATATTTCGGTCAAATAATGAGTAATTGCACAATCAATTAAAGAAAGCAACATAATTATACTAAAGAGAGATCTAGGGCGATACCATAAATCCATGGATACAGGGTTTAACATAAGTTGCAGTCACTTATCATAGTATGGATGAATGGATGATTGGGGTGTTACGACCTGCATTTACGCCCTCTGGTATGAAACAATATGATGTTAAGGGTATCAGTGGTATCGGTGGTATCGGCGCCAAAAAGCGGTACCAGCATCGAATCTTAGCCACTGCTCAATACACATAACCTTGGGTATCAGTGTCGGTGGTATGACATGGGGAGTGAAAAAGTGTATCAGGGCATCACTGAGCCCATTAAGACAGGAGGACAAAGTAATGAGGCAAACAATGATTGAATCTGCTGTCCAACATTGGACTTGTCGACTTGGTCAAAGCTGGAATGAACCCAGGACCCAGGGGTTGGTATCCAAGACTTCAGAGCACTACAGAGCTGACCTCCCTCACCTGGTAAATGACAAGACCTTGCCTTAGAGGGCTCCACTTCCCATATCAATCTATATATTTATATTTTTTGAAAAGGTAATTCCATTATTTGGGGTACTTCTAAACAGTTCCTGTCACTATTAAAAATTACCAGTCCTCTATGGACAGCAATCTGCAATACAACAAAACGAACAAATATTATTCATTGAACTATTTAAATGAAGTAAATTCCCAAAGTTTACTGCCCACTAGCCATCTCTAGTTCACATATTTGTGATGTCAATAACCACATTTACAATCAATTACCCACATACATCATCAAGTGCTCAAGTGCTCAGTGATCACTATGTTAATTTATTATTGATACATCCCATAAATTAAGTAAATGTCAATTAACCCACTTCAGAGCCAGTATATATATATCTATGTTAATTGAGTGAAACCCAGAAACACTGCTGCTAATGCCAAATCAATAGAGTTACATCTATATTTTTAGTTATAACATACAAGTCATGCATAACAGTTACAACAATTTTATTCTGTAGATATGGATATTGCAAATACTGCCAAATAATGAAATGAATAATTTTCAAATCATAAATTAATATACATATATCCTTTTCATCAGGGCTTTGGAGTCGGGTACTATGCTATGCGAATTAACCGACTCTTTGGACTCCTGATTCTTTTGGCTTTGCGAGAGGCAACTACGACTCATGTGGTCTCCTGAATAATGACTGCGACTTTACAGCATTGTTGCACACTAATCTTACAAAGTTAACAATGCAGAAAAAGTCAAGCACTATGTTTCCACGTGATTTTGTAAATGAAATACTTTTCCAGGAAGTTCTGTGTAAAATTTTAAATACATTTCATACTGTAGCAATTGGTCTTTGTTGTTAATTTGTTTGTAAATTTATTAATAGGCTCCGAATTATGCAAATTTTTTTTAGGACTCCAGCTGAAAATATTATTCCGACTACACAAAAAAAACCTCCTATTTCACAAATGCGGTTCTTGACTCCAAAGCCCTGTATTTCATAATGAAAATTAACGTCACTCATATCAATACTATTATCTGCGGTAAATAGGTTTATCCAGAGTAATTATTTTGCAAATTGCATTAATGTGCTGCACCTTTTTTTCAAAAATGTTATCTTTGTTCATTTCATTTCAATTAACATGTTACCAAGTGAGTAAATTAACCACAAATTGTCACACAGACATAAAGTTTTATATACTTCCTGGCTGTTGTTGCAAAAATACATATCATAGATCTGCAGTTCGTGACTTTTTTACCACCTGATCACTTGTGGGACATATTACCACAGGCAGGGCATATCACGTTACTTTTTATTCACATATGTCATAAGTCCATAACAGTAATAGGCAAAGGTTAAGTGTGCATAATACAGTTCATCAATTAAAGATGTTCATTTTCATGAAATTCCAAATTATAAATGCAACATTTCCATGATTTGCGGTCTTGAAAATGATCGTAGGCCTATGTATTTTGGAAGTTTTTGCACCAAAAACTTGGGAGAAGGTGGAATTTGGTGAAACTTTAGTCCATCTTAGACAATTTTAGAATTCAATGCTAAAATCTGTGAAAATGGGACCTTTTAGTCAGCCCTATAAATGACAAAATGGTCATATATTAATTTTCATAGCACAAAGGTCAGTTATTTTGGACTTACCAAGAGCTTTAACTTCTCATGGGCTTCATCAGGTGTCTGAAGCTGCTCAGTTGGATACATGAGATATGGGTGAAATTAAGCTCTTGGTGGGTCCTAAATAATAATAACAGACCATTGTGCTATTAAAACTACCATTCTATGGAATTCAAACGGGCAGGATTAAGCTTACAAGCCTTACATAGTTGACAAAATTGTTTGTTTGTTTGTTAGTTCATTTAAAGGAAACCATAGTCATTTCAGAGAATCATTAGCAGATCAGAACAGCCATATAAAATTTCAAAATTGCAGGTATAACATACCCTTTAGCCTTTGTAACAAAAACTTAGGTGTCTAATTACCACCCCATGCTCATATTATAG
The DNA here is from genome assembly GCA_026936325.1 of Platynereis dumerilii. NCBI lineage: Eukaryota > Metazoa > Annelida > Polychaeta > Phyllodocida > Nereididae > Platynereis > Platynereis dumerilii. The sequence continues at coordinate 3,336,760 of JAPTHN010000014.1, forward strand.
AGGCCTATATCTGATGTACCTCATCACTTTCAATTGCTGTTAGTCTCAACCGTTTTGCCAGCCATTACTGGTAGAAGGCTATAATAAAATCCACACTGAAATAATTGATGAAAAGTTTATAATTTCACAAAGCTGAACAGCCTGTACTTCTACTTTAGTCAGCAATACATTAGAAGTAGTACTTACAAATTAACTTCAAAAATGTCATCTTTTTCTACGCTTTACCTCACTTAAAACATGATAAAGTTGGATTTTGTACAAAAAAGTGAAATTTCAACTACAATTTCAAACACAATTTGGTTTTATCTGTCAAAATCAGGGAGCTATACGAATATATCATGATATATAATGTACAGTTTGTACACCTGTAAAATTTAATTTCACACTAAAATGGTGAGTGAGTGGTGTGATAAACCAGGCAAATCAAGAGTTATGGACCTATGTACTTTCAGCTGTGTTCTGCCCAATGAGGATTGCATTCACATTGATACACCTGTGTCTCCCTCAACATAAAGACAAACTGACATCCGGAAGTGCAATAACTTATTTGCTTTATTAAGTTTCATAACTCTGATTTGCATTTTGCAACAAATTAAACTGCTGACTCATTATTTTGTTTCCAATCATTCATAGACCATGGTAAACTTCATTATGTATATTAGGATCTCATCCATCAAAAATCTAACAAATCTAATTAGCTGATTAGCTGATTAGTTGTTTGTGTATATATCTATTTTGTTCTCTTTTTTATTTACTCACATAATCATGACCTCTTTTCCTCACATTTTAATCGATTAAATCATTTTGGCTTAAACATGAATTGAATTGAATTGAATTGTAAAGAGTAGGGAATTCGGGCTTGTCACTAACTGGAAATATCTAAATCTCACTGGAAATTTTGAACTTGGCAGTAGACGCCAAATTCATTACCAGTGGTTGGAAATTTTTCATTACTTCAATTACATTAAAAAGGTTTCTTTATGGATATATTCAAGAAGAAACTTATTTGATCAAATATATACATTTTTTTATGTCAAATTAAGATAAGCAAGTTAGAATGTTACACAAACCATTGGAACAAACGACTACAAAAATTTAATCGAAACACTTTTTTTTTGTGAGACCAATCAGAGAACGCAATCGAGCAACAAAAAGTGAGCTCTCATGCTGTAAAGTTACAACATGTACATGTACAAGTAGAGGAGTGTAGGCTGATCGCAAAACTGCCACTTCGACAAAATCTTGACTTTGCATCAAAATGGTATCACAGCCTGGCTATAAAAGCATGCTGTGTGTATATCAATGGACATTGTGTATAACTTTTTTCAAAAGAAATGTTGCCATTTAGAGTGAGGATATCCAATATTATCATAACAATTCTAAGGCACGAATGCAAAAGATAGCAAATGTTGCCATCTGTGCATTGTGGTCGGGTAAAATATTTGGATAACAAACATTAAAAGAGAGATTAACTTTAAACACTATTCTGCAATCTGGCAAAGAAAATAAATATTTGCTAACATGGGACGCAGAGCAAACTCAGCAAAGCTCGCTAAGGTGAGGAGGTGGTTTTTGAATTAGACAATTTCTGGCCCGTTGACGTTGTGATTTGTGAGCTCGTTTCGGACATTTGGGTGGAGATATCTTATTGCTTATCATTATCCCGGTTTGGATGGATGTTTGGGGCTTTATGTCCTGTATTTATGCACATGGACCTTGGTAGGCTAATTAGGACAGGAGGAGGACACGGCAATGAGGTGAAGGATGATTGAAACAGCCGTCCAACATAGGCCCAGGTGACCCGGCAAGAGCTGGATTCGAACCCTGGACCCAGCAATTGGCAGTCCAGCACGCTACCACTAGACCAACCCTCCCCCCCCCCCCAATCCGGTTTGATGTTGGTCCAACCGACATAATCATGTAAGCATTGTTACTGAGATAGATTAATTCGGCTCTGAGTAAAGTTAGATGACGTTTGGATGAGACATTAAATTGACGGCCCCTTGTATCAGGGTCTGTGCTGGGCGAGTAAAAGATCCCTACATGGGTTAAATGTGTAACATGTCGAGGACCCCCACTGTCTCTCTCATCAATCAACCCTCATGAGCGTGTAGAACTGGGCTTAGAGGACTGCACTAACCAGCTAACCATATCTACATGATCTATCTATCAATCTATTAGAAATGCTCTGGGCTTGCATAACAGAAACTTGCCTGTTAACCTGGACTGAAATATAATATTTACACTTATGCACTCAGGTAGGCATATATATTAATTAGGACAGGAATGTGGCATAGCAATGCAGTAAAATTTATGATGACTGAAATTGTTGTCCAACATAGGTCCAAGTGACCCGACAAGAACAGCTGGTATCGAACCTAGGCCGAGCCATCAGGCCATTGCAAACTGAGCTATGGCGGTGTAGGAACCAGGGTTTTGAGTGTTTGCTAGATCCAAAATCCATCTCTCTTCAAGCATTATATGCAAAAAGCATCTTAATCATTTAATGAACAATCAGACATTTTTAGCCAAAAATTTGCTTTGTAGAATATATTCAAATCAAGATGATATCATTCATGTTTGCAACTTCAAACTTTCAAAGACACTCAAGTTGACTTTGAAAATTTTCTCAATAAATTTCAAGCCTCACTTACAATTAACAATGTCCAGAAGTTAGTGAAAAGAAAAAGTCAAGAAATTTTCTGGCGTCCATTCATTTTCATCCCACATGCTTTGGGTAAACACAATGAAACATACTGATTCATTCAACACGTTCAACGGCCTTCTGATCAATTTTTTTTATAATAAGAAACAATGTTTAAATAGTCTCAACTCCCACGCATTAATGGCCTGGTTATTTCATAAGCAGTTTAGTTGCACAAAGTTACTTCAGATTTTACTTATACTAGTAGATATAAAAATACACACATATATTTATGAATACATTATGCATTACTTTCAAAGTTTATAATACAAATGCAATAAAAAATATGCTGATTTTGTGCGCTGAATAATTTAAATTATAAATTTCATCAGTTTCTCAATAACATCAGGTCCTACTGTACGTCCTGTTCCTAAATAATAGCATGGATAGCTAATTGATTTAGATAAAACTTTTAAATTAAAAGTGAAGTAAATCACTAATTAAATCACAATTTTAATACATCCAATGTGGAAGAGGGGCTTTACGTCCTGTATTTTTGCACTTGGTAGGCTAATTAGGACAGGAGGAGGACACTGCAATGAGGTGAAGGATGATTGAAACAGCTGTCCAACATAGGCCCAGGTGACCTGGCAAGAGCTGGATTCGAACCCTGGACCCAGCGATTGGCAGACCAGCACTCTACCACAAGACAAACCTGCCCCCCTGCACATTACTGATCATTCTGATTTATAAATGACAACATCCAATTACTCATAAGCTTAATCTTGACTCATATCACTTTGACAATCGTGCCACAAAAGGTCTAACTTTGACTCATCAGGACCTTTTACCCGTTTCCAACGGGCTTCATCAGCTTTCACAACATACATCACACTTTTTCAGAAGCATTGATTTAAGGGATATAACCCACCATCCAATTAAATTTAGGTCTTTAATTCGGATAATATCATAATTTACCTTACAACACTCATGTGCCAAATTGTTAATATTTAGCTAAATCCATTCACCCTATTTGTTCACCCCTTTTTAATGGTCCGCGAGAAACCTATTATTCAGATTTACATGGCATGAACGTGACAAACCCAAGCATCTAATTTTAGAAAAAGTTTCCTAAAAATAACATGTGAATCAGTGCCAGACAGTCGCAAGTCAGGGTCAAAAACTTTGTCTATTTGATTTAAGACAGCTTACACATTTTGAAGAATCAGCAATTCAAGTTAAAGCTTTCAGACTACCAGTAAACTGGTACAATGTCATACATTTTATTATTTGTATATATACACGTACTAGTATCATGAACTAGGAAATATTTAAAATATTTGTCACAAAGTCATTATCATTAATTTATCAACCACAACCAAAATATATATATCCTCACCTCCACTCTACAGGAAAAAGGTTTTTATATTTAATTCGGATAATTCCACATAAACATTACAATGACAGAAAATAATAATTCTTTTTTTTTCAAGAAGGTCGACAAAACAGTTGCCTATTACCCAAGCTGAATTTAGTCACCCATTATAGTAATAAAGAAACAATTAACTGACAAGGCCAGTCATGGACAGGTCTAAATACAGCAAGCAACCACAAACAATATGTTTATACACAGGGGTCCTCTTATGCCTATGATGTAACATTCAACCTTCAGCATGTTAAATACACAGGACAATAGAAAAACAGTGGAAAAAGTCGAAAAACCAAAACAATTACGTTTGGCCCCTTTGAATTCTATCTATAAAGGTTCTTAGGAGCTCTATAGGCCATATACACAATTATACATATAACATGTATAGACTGATAAAGGTTCATAAAATTGGCCATGCAGTCACCACCAGTCTACAATGCTGATATATATGCCATAATATACAAATACGGCATGATATGAGTGCAATATGAAAATTTATTTGCACGAGGGAATTCATATTGAACGAGGGCGCAGCCCGAGTTCAATATGAATTTACGAGTGCAAATAAATTTTCATATTGCACGATAATAAGTGCCGTATTTGTTTTATTACATGACCACTATGCTTCCAATATAATGTCCCATTCCGAAAAAAAAAAATTTTCGGAATTTTTTTTTTTTTTTTCAGTCAAAAAACAAAAAATGAAAAAAAAAATTTTTGGGAAATTTTTTTTTTTTTATAAAAACTCATATTGCACTCTAACCATGCAATATGAAAAAATCTGAAAAAAAAAAAAAAATTGTAAAAAAATTTTTTTTTGGAAAAATCTCATATTGCACCCGAACCATGCAATATGAGTTTTTATGATGTCGTCATGTGACTGATTTAGGCCAATCAGCATCGCTCTAGCATAGTGGTCATGTAATAATATACAGTTATCGCACAGCACCGAGTGCAATATCAGTTTTTATGGCACCGAGGTGACTAATATTGCACGAGGGCGCAGCCCCAGTGCAATATTAGTCACCGAGGTGCCATAAAAACTGATATTGCACGAGGTGATGTGCAATAACTGTTATATCATATGGTTTTTCTGTGTCAAATGCAAAGAAAAGGGCTGGAATTCCTTGTCCAAACTGTTTTTGTGTTTCTTTTGATCCGCATTTTTATAATGTATCTCGTCAAAAGGCAATAAATATTTCACTCACAAAAAAAATGTTCACACTTTCGGAATGGAAAAATGATTTGCTTGATGATGGATTTTATTTTAGATTTTTTTCTGAAACTTTATAGCAGACTTTAGACCTCTAAACACAAAAAAATCGGAAAAAATGCTGTTTTTCGGTCACTTATTGCTTTATTCTGGAAATAAAAATAATATAATCAGTACAAAAAATAGATATCCTGATAGCCCTTAAAAAGACGCATCTTTTGCCGCAAAAACGAGCTTTCTAACTGCCTCCGTTGCCGTACAGTGCAACTTTTTACTAAACTCGGAAAACACTAATTGATTGCCAGCCTGTGGCTGCAGCAGCACTGAATCGTTGTGCTTCCTCTCAGGTCCGTCCCATCTCTCACATGTTAAAATGATCGTGCAATATAATGCGTGCAATATCGTAGAATATTGCACGGCTGTCAGCCAATGAGAAGCGAGTATTTCCGCTAGCCATATGATATTAGTATTTATTTGACACACACAAGATGAAATAAAACCTAACTTTTTAGTGCCAATATAGATTACCTGTACATGCTATATGCATTTATCGCAAAACTACCAAGTACATAATAGCTATTTATGGAATAGTTTGCAAAAGGACTAATTAGATAACATATTATCTGATTGTCTGAATCTATATTATCATGATTATATCACAGTTAAAACAATAGTATACCTGACAAAAATCGAAGTGACATGTTCTTCGTTCATATATATTACATATTTAAGTATAACATATTCATGTACAATCTCAAACACCACGTGGATCTAAACTGACTCATTTAGATATATATATATCTATCTTACGTTCATCAGTTCATTTTATTTCTTGACATGGCTTTTGGGCATATTGATAAGTAATAATCATGGCAAAGTTATAACCAATAACTAAAGATTTTTTTTTTAAATCAAGAAGTAGGCCAAAAAAATTTGCCAACATAGCGATCCTTTGATTTTTTTTCCATTTTTGTACAATTTTTTCAAAAAAACTTCTTTCAGTTGCGTGATGGCCATTATGAATAATTTATGAAGTTTACAGAAATCAAAAACATCTGTGGAAAAGCATAAACTAAGAGCAGGTGATGCTCGGATCGAGGGATTCTGCGAAAAAGGCGGTGAACTGTACATACCTGGTGCAAATTACAACTGTTTAAATATCGAATGAAAATGACTAATCATCATCATTATAAAACTGAGTGCGAATCATGCAGTGTCAGCATTTTCAAAACATAATCATCATCAGACGATGTTAAAGATGGTGCAGATAGGTTAATGAATGTGTACGTGAATTTGCTCAAATCCACCTAAAGTTTCTGTTTTATGTTATATAATATGAATGGACGAATAAAAGTATATTCTATTCTATTCTATGAATCTATAGATCTGTCTATCTATTCATCTACACAATCTATCAACATGTATCTAGTTATGAATGATCGGTCTATCTGAAATCAATCTACCTATAAGTCTATGTCTTCATACATGATCTAGCTGTTTGCTTATGAACTAGATTGTCCATCTGACAGCTATCTATCTATCCTGTCTATCTAAATCTATCTGCCTGAGCATACAGGACCTATCGAACACTTTTCGTAAAGTCAATCTATCCAGTAAATTTTCATTTACAATAATCACTGATAATGTAAAAAATATTATATCCGATATTTTATTCATTCATACTCCCAGTCCGATATTATCTGGATCCGCCCCTGGAGCTACCAATGGATTAATGGACGGATGATTGGGGCTTCACGTCCTGTATTTATGCACTTGGCAGGCTTATTAGTATACGAGGCCCTGGAGCTACCAACAGCCTATCGAAATATGTGTGCAATCCAGATTCCTCCTTTTTTCTATCCATTCATACACTAATCAAATTACGAGTGACTACATTAACACATTAAAGCAATGGGTTAAAAAAATTAAATGATAAAAGAAAATGTTGTATTATGACAATGATTATGTTTCTGTAGTTGTTGTTGTTAATATAATTTAATAGGACAATAATATCATATGATGACCAACAGCTGTTTTGATGGAGACTTCACTGTTTTTATTTTTAGTTTTAATAATTTTTTCTCTCTTTATCTAATACATTTATGTATTGTCGAAATGCACATGCAAAAATAATGAGGTTGCTCGTATAACACAGGCTGCACTTTTATGGTTGTCCTGTAAGTATGCATGTCCTGCCGTCCTGAAATTAGCCTCATGAGTGCATAAATGCAGGACGCAGAGGCAAAAGGGCAACTCCACCCCCGTCAATGTTTGACTCGAGTCACATATCTTATTAAAAACACAAGATCTTTCTTAAAACGCATACATCTGAAAACTAATTGTCCTGCTGTTTTATAATTAGCCTACAGAATCCATAAATTCAGGACGTGGAGGCAAAAGGGCAACTCCACCATTGTCACTGTTTGACTCGAGTCACATATCTTATTAAAAACCTGAAGTCTTTGGTAAAACCCATACATCTGAAAACTAATGATTATCAAGACAAGAAAATGTCTGGAGCCCAGGGCCAGGTTGGGGCCTTTAATATCGCCGTATCAACACAGAATTGCAATTAACATGGCCAAACAATTCTAGCTGATCAGGCAAAAGAGACCTATAGATCAACCGGGAACAGAGGCTGCCTGTGTCTCGATCCTGGCACAATCGATACTGTTCTATAGGAATATGGTGGAAAATTTGGAAATATAACAAAGGAAACAATGAAAGATTTTTAAAAATACTGAAAATTGGGTTTACAGTTTCTTAAAACATAAATTATGATAAGTGATTGTGAAATTATTGAAATACTCCAGCAAATATGACAGAACATATAATTTATGTGTAAGTTTAACAATAGGCCTAAACATATATTAATCTTTAAAAAATCTGAAGACATGTGGTAATGCCAATGGTGCATACGGTATATTTGGGACTAGAACTAGCAGAAGTGCACGTTGGGGCACAATCAATTAAAATCGTTTATTCAAAGTAATGCAAAAAAAAGTTCAACGAAAGACTGATGTGAGAAGGATTATTTTCCTTATGTTAAGGCCAACATCTTGCCAATATGCAGAATATTATTTTAAACTTCCTGGAAGAAATTACAATGACCCTGAAGTTAACAAATTTTTAAGGGTTATTCATAGCTTTAACTGCGCTTTCTGAACACTTTTCCATTAATGATTAAAAAAACTATATTTTATTCTTTTTGAGAACGCAATAAATCAGCCACTAAAAATGCATGACTGTTAGCAGATCTATTAGTCAGGAAAAGACCTAGCTGAGGCAATTGATGTAGATGACTTATGATCTGATGACGGAGCAGTGGTCTTGGCTTCACATCCTATATTTGTGCACTCAGAAGGCCAGTTACGACAGGGCAACAAAAACAACACAGGTCGAAGTGACCTAACCAAAGCCTATGGAATCAAACCCGGTATAAAAAACATGGTCATTAACAATGATTAAAGTCAACATGGCTTTATATATATATGGGACTTCAACTAATTATCCTCTTTAACTTGTAACTTAATTAACTCTTATGAACATCAATCCATTTGGTTCTTTGACAAATAAAATAATCAACAATGAATAAGATGGTTTAATTAACATACTAACCATATTACACAATGACTTGGTTTAATTAACATACTAACCATATTATACAGTTATCGCACAGCACCGAGTGCAATATCAGTTTTTATGGCACCGAGGTGACTAATATTGCACGAGGGCGCAGCCCGAGTGCAATATTAGTCACCGAGGTGCCATAAAAACTGATATTGCACGAGGTGATGTGCAATAACTGTTATATCATATGTTTTTTTAGGCAAATGCTAAGAAAAGGGCTGGAATTTTGATGTCCAAACTCTTTTTGTGCTTCTTTTGACCTGAATATTTAAAATGTATCTCGTTGAAGCTATAAATATTTCACCCACAAAAATTTTTTTCACACTTTTGGAATCCATGGATGACATATTTGATGATGGGTCTTCTTTAGTTTTTTTTTCTCATACTTTGTAGCAGACTTAACTTCACTTAAGAGCTAGAGCGAATGGGGGGAAAAACTGTTTTTCGGCCTCTTAATGCTTTATTCTGATTCAACAAATAACATAAACATCACAAAAAAGTTAATATCCACTTAGCCATTGGATATGCGTGTCTTTTTGCTACCACAATCATTTTTCTATCTATTTCCAGTACTGTGCAGTCACTTTTTTTATAACTATTTGAAGCCAACAAACAATCTTGTTGCTGCTGCAAGTCTCAATTTGTGTTTCTTTTGAACCATATCTTTAAAACGTATCTCATCAGAAATGGATAACTATTTCACTCACAAAAAAAATGATCACACTTTTGGTTTCCAAAAATGATACACTTGGTGATGAATTTAATTTTCGATTTTTTCTAAAAACTTTATAGCAGACTTTAGAACTCTAAACACTAAAAAATCACCAAAAAATCGGCAAAAATGCCGTTTTTCGGCCACTTAATGCTTTATTATGATAAAACAAATAACATAGTCAACACAGAAGATTGATATTCGACTAGCCCTTAAATCGATGCATCTTTTGCCGCAAACAGCATCTTCCTATCTGCTTCCGTTGCCGTGCAGTGCAATTTTTAGTATTTTTGAAAAACACAATCTTGTTGTCAGCTTGTGGCTGCAGCAGCATCAAAATATGGTGCTTCCTCTCAGGTCCGTCCAATCTTTCACATGTTAAAATGAGCGTGCAATATCATGCGTGCAATATCGTAGAATATTGCACGGCTGTCGGCCAATGAGCAGCGAGTATTTTGGCTTGCCATATGATATTACACAATAAGTCATTATGAAGATTAAGTATTATAAATATATTATCAAGTTCTCAATGAGTAATCTCTATCAGTAGCAGCATAGCCTATATAATTATATGTATCACAAGTACTTATGCTTCAAGTAAGATTAGGAAATATTATTATGGAGGTGTGTAATTAGTCATTTTGGAAGGACTACATATCCTGTACTTCTTGCTTTCTTCAAGGCCTGGGAAAATCAATCATAGACTAATAACAAAACTAACGGTTGACAATTCCATTCTAGGTCTTGCAGCAATTAGCACTGTAAACTTTTCTTTTTCTTTGACACAATTCAGTTTATAAAAACATCCACAAGTAACATAATTAATTTAGATTAATCATTAGTTACAGCCCTCAACCCCTATGAAGAGTCATTAATCCCAAGCATTTTTGTAATAATAAATTATTAATTGTGCCTCTAGCAAGTAACAAGTTATTGTCATTCAATTAGGTACACCTAAGGCAATATAAATTAGGACCTTCTTAAACTGATCTTAATTGTTGCATCTTTGATCATGTCTCTAAAATAAGGCAATTGAGCTGGTCCACATGACATAATACTTTTTACCATGGCCGGGAAAAAATAGGGAATTTGGGAATGTCATCGCCTGGAAATTTCTGAATCGCAATGGAAACTTGGAAGATGGCGCGATATTTTCAGAAACAGCTCAAGCTTTTTTAGAAGCCATCGTCACCTGTTTTTGGGGAAATGTTGCTTTTAATTGTGGAGGATGTATTTTGATGACAGGCACATGCAATTCCTATCAGAACTGCAATGCATCCACATCAACTTATCATATCATACAAAGCATCAATTAAGACTAATTAATTAGCGCTAAATAATCTAGCTATTTCCAGACATACATATATTAGACTTAATCAGTTGTGATATAAATTGTGTATAATGTTGATGATTACAAAACACAGGTGTCGGAAGATGATCACAGATCTGCCTTTAAGCGACACATTCTAATTTCTAAGGCTGAGAATAAAAAACTAAGCACTAAATAAGAAATGCAATCTAGGCCTGCTGACAGGCTAATATAACAATCTTTCAATTTGTGTTAGACAGTATGTGTGCTATTCACCAGCAGTTATTATTAGGCCTATCTACCTGCATAATTAAAGGCACATTAGTATGGTGATAGATTTAATTACTCTAATTAACTTCAAAGTCTTTCATTTCTGAGTTTGTCTTAGATTTATTAAGGTGCATATTAAGATGCACAATAATATGTATGTAATACACAGGCTGCATCTTGCATAAAATAACATGGACAGATTATATTTGTTGTTTTAATGTATTATTGCAATATTGCAAGATTAATGAATGCATCTACAAGTAATTATCAAATACAGCAATTAATCCCTTAATAGAAACCTTATCAACAAAATAATTGACATAATACACATCATAACCTATGTCAGAAGCATGTATGTAAAACCAGAAATGAGAGCTGTCAAAAAAGATCGAAAAATCTGTCAGTGAAGATCGAGACAGAAAAACGTTAATTACGTCGAAATTACGCCAAACTGGGACTTACCAGCGCACGTTAGACATCAACAGATACTCCTGTAGCCTCCTGTAGTCGTTAAAATGTTTAAATTAGAGCAATTTTGGGCGAGAACACAGCTTTTTCGTGAAAATCATGATCACCAGGCCACGGAGGAAGTCCCTCTATAAACACGCTTTTCTGCCTCAGCCAGTGGAGAGCTCCAATAACGCCCACGCGCCACCACCGGGGCCATCTCAAAACTCAGCAACACTAGCAGACGACATTTTGGCTGCTCAAATAAATAAATTCATAAAATTTTGACAGAATTTAGGATACATAATGAAGTAATCTAAACAACTTTTATCAATGGCATGCAGGTATGACGCTGAAATGCATGGTTTTCTAAATTTGTGAGACAAGAGCAAGACCCTTTAAGCAACTTTTTACAAATTAAAGGGGCAGTGTCAACAAATTTTTGAAATTATGAAAATTGTCTCATTGTGTTCACTGTTCAGGACTCAGAGGTAGACCTGCACTGGAGGATGGGGGCCCGGGAAGCCTTTTTAAAAAGTTTAGGGTGCCCGCGTCATTTCCTTCAATGCTTCCTTTTATTAAAGCAAATCAGTGACCGGCGAGTCATACAACCATTAACCTGTGCTACACAGGCATAGGAGGTCAATGAATTTGGGGGGGGGGGGGCTGGCCAAAATATATTGCCCAAATAGTCCCAAAAATATTAAATTCCCAAAATGTTCTCCCAAGACCAGTCACTGGGCCCAGTGGGGGGTTTCCAGCGGGGGGGACCTGGGGGGCCACGCAATTCTGGGGGGGGGGCACCCACTACACTTATTGTATATTTTAGCCAGAGTTGGAAAGTTCATATGGGGAGCACAGGTCCAATAGGGACGCCACTGCCCAAGAGCGCATGAAAAATTGATTTTCCAAAATTTTTTTTGGGGGGGGGGGGGCTGCAGCTCCCCGACTCCCCACCTCCTATGCCTATGCTATATATACTCTGCACATATGATCCTGCACGAGAAGCAGTGAGCTGTCACCGGCAGTGAACTCTGCAAGAATTCACATCATCACATGCAGCAACTGCCAGGCAACTGCCCCTGTGATGGAACAACTGCCCTGAAAGTAGAAACTGACACATTTAAACCTCGTTTATCACTCGTCACTTTTCATTTTAGAATTTCAGCCGAAATAATGGAAGAAAAACTGCTCTAAGTTGGGGAGTTTGAAAGCACAAAGAAGAGCGGGTACTCGTGTATACGTGACTCTGAATTCTGCCACGGCTGGTCAGTCTGGCTCTAATAAGTACGCCTAATTGATTAAGTCGCTTGGAAAAAACTTCTGTCGAAATGAACGTATCAAAAGAGAATGTTCCATTTTCAGTATTCTCCATACCAGCAGAACATATTGCAAAGGTGGCAGCACAGTTTGATCAAAGGTAAGTGCTCCACCTGGTGAGTCGTTGAATATTTTGTTCATCACTTGATCACCAGATTTCTCAATGGCCTGATGGAAAAGAGTGCCTTTAAATTGTTTTTGCAACCACAGGCTCTGAAGTCTTGAGTTCGAATCGAATCCCACTCCTCAAACTAAATCTAACAGAAGAGAGACTCTGATCATGCAGAGAGAGAAAAGAAGAGACAAGAAAGAAAAAGATGAGGAGGAAAAAGAAGAGAGAAGATCACTCGATCAGATTTAAAATAGAAAACTGAGAAAAGACCAGATACATGATATATGACCAAAAAGAAAAGCAAGGTTTTCAACGGAGCGAAAACCATTTTGTGGTGAACGGCATGACCGCGCCAATTCTCCCGAACGGAGCGCACCGCTTCGGCGCATGCGCACTCAGCGGCGTCTCCTCGTGCGAAAAAACTTTGGAAATTTTTGTCTGCGGGTTTTAGAAGTTTTAAACAAGTCACAGCCGTGTATAAGAGTGGAAAACAGGGAGAGAGGAGGGGAAAGGAACGTCTGGCTACTGGACAAGGACGCCGCCAAGCTACATTGTCGATATCTGGTCAAAAATCAAAGTTAAGTTGACATTAGTCATGGCGCACCCAACACATGGTTTTCGCGCCCATTCATCTAACCTCTTAATCATGGGAGACAGCTTTGTTTCCAAGTTAGAGAACTCAATTATCTACGAATACTCAAGGTCCCCAGCCTCTCAGATCATGATGCTCAATGAATATTCCAGGGATGCCCTGAAGACCCATTTTGAGATCAATAGGGTTTATTTTGACAGCCAGCCAGGCTCCGGTCTCGCCATCCCTAAAACCTACGTTATCCCTGAGCCCCTAATCATTGAGAAACGCCCCAAGTATGTGATCCTGGAAATAGGGGGTAATGATGTCGATTCCACTGTTCCATTAGACCACATCCTTTCCTCTAAACTTGCCCTTGCTGAACAACTGATCTCCAAATTTGATGTCTGGTCAGTGGCCTTCTGCTCTATCCTCCCCAGGGACGTCACTCGCAATATCCCCCCGGAGAAGTACAGGGAGAGGGCTGAGGCACTGAATTTAATGACCTCTGAACAACTTAAGTCAATCCCTAACTTATTTTTTCACAAACACAAGGGATTTTGGAGAGACAATCATCTGGTCCCTGTGGATAGCAGCCTGTGGTCATCAGATGGTATCCATCCCAACACTCAGATCGGAATGGACAAGTTCCGTCGCTCCGTCACCAAGTGTATCCATAAGATGGTTAAAACCACTTTCAATGCCAGGCAGACGCCTCAGTAACACTGATTTCCATTCATGAATAGTCTGAACTTTGGTTACATCCAGTCACCACATTTTTGTGACATTTTTTCCATCAGTTACACGCAGTCACCACATTTTTGTGACACTCCAACAAGTTACATGCGGTCACCACATTTTTGTGACATATCTTTCGGTTCAATGTTGCCACGAACTTCCTTTTCTCCGATATAACTGTCTGATATTACTGACACATATATTTCATCCTTATCACTTCTGACTGGGTCCTATACCTGATGGCGGAATGCCACGGGAGGAGATCGTCAGTGTTATTATGTCATTGTGAGTTCATCCACTAAACGAGTTTCCTGGTCCTTTCAGATGCCGCCTAAGAAACGTGTAAAGCGCCTGAAAAAGGCCCCACAGAGGTTCACTCCATCAGCGAAAATGGCGACCCCAGCGACTTCCCCCTGGGTGGTGACGCCAGCAAGACGGCCACCCACCCTTCAACCTGATCAAAGTGTGTTCGCTACACCGGAGCAACGCCATGAGGACAACACAATCCAAGGCCTACAAGCTAGAGTGGCTGAGTTGGAAGCCTCATTGCGGCAAACCCCCGGTAGTGTCTTGCCTCCAGGACGCCCTGCTGGTGAGTCGACCCCGTATTCCTTACCCACATCCGGCTCCCAGGCATTACATCTGTACACGTCCCTGGACAAAGAGTCTTGCGAGAGGATTGCTAATGGAGACTTCCTGGATTTCAAAATGACGGCTAAAAAGTCACTAATCGGCTCTAGCCAACAGAGGCCCGACACGAGACCTATGTCGGTCACAACATGGTGCCGAGTCTATCTACGAATGATGTCAGAGATGCATCGCTCCAATACCGCCGATCCCCAGGACATGTTCGTCCACATGGACACAGTGCTGTCCTTAGCGGAGGAGTATCACAGCTGGGAAAGTTATGATGCAGAATTCAGGAGGCAACAAGTAAATGCTGGCTACAGTCACTCACAAAATCGAGTGGAACTGTATGCCAAAGCAGTCACAAGGACACATCCTCAGCCCTTTCGTCAGCGACAACAGTCAGTGCGACGTGAAAACAACGCAGTGCCTCTTGGATCATGCTTCCCATTTCATTCCCCTAACCAACGATGCTCAATACCTTCCTGCACCTTCTCCCACAAATGCCCTCATTGCGGAGGAAGACACCCCCAGTACATGTGCAACCAGCAGCCTAAGTCGAGGCCAGACCAACGCAAGTCGGATACCCAACCAGCGGGGGACTCGAAAGAGTCCAAGCAAAAGAAACAGTAGTGTGAGGAATTGTGAGACCCCGGTAAGTGGTGGCCCTGATAGCGGAATGCTACGGGGTGATCCACATAAAGGTTGCAGTGGGAAAGCTTCAATGACAAAACAAAAACTTACATTGTCCAGGAGTAGTAAACATTTAAATGTGTGCCAGTCTGATGTGGAGCCTGATGGCGGAATGCCACGGGCACCTACATCTTCAGTTGTTCAGTCTACAGTAGTAACGCCAGTTAATGTGCCCCTACTGGCGAAGCTCTTGGTGGGCTTCCCAAGCAAGGAGAAAATCGTGGAAGGATTCACGCACGGATTCAAGTTCCATTTTGCAGGAGAAGAGGGGCCCTTTGAGGCCCGCAACTCCCAGTCGGCAAATCTGAGCCCAGAAGCAGTAGACAGGAAGGTGGCAAGTGAGATTGCAAAAGGCAGGATTGCAGGACCGTATTCTGAGCCACCGTTCGAGAACTTTAAGTCCAGCCCGTTATCATTGAGGGAGAAATCCGAACCTGGCACCTACCGCCTACTCCACAATCTCTCTTATCCTTACGACGTATCGTCTGTGAATGGTGGGATTGACCAACAATTTAAAACGGTTAAATATGCAACCCTCCAATCGGCACTAAAACTTATTATCCAGTTGGGCCGCGGATGCTTTATGGCCAAGGCGGACATTGAATCAGCTTATAGGATAGTTCCCATTCATCCAAGTCTTTACCACCTACTGGGCTTCAAATGGCGCAATGTGTATTATTATGACAAGTATTTACCGATGGGCATGGCTGAATCGTGTTCTATTTTTGAATTAATCTCAGACGCCTTAGCCTACATCATGTCCGTTTTCGGCATAAAGAATATAGTGAAAGTGCTGGATGACTTCCTTATCTTGGAGTCAAATGAGCTGGATTGCAACTGCTCCCTGAAAAAATTCATCTTTCTATCCCAGGAATTAGGAATTCCGTTGGTGGATGCTAAGACCTCTAAGATGGCGGTACAACAGCTAGTGTTCCTGGGCATCCATTTAGACACTAGGTCCATGGTGGCTAGTCTACCGAAGGATAAGCTGGTGCGATACAGCAAGGATGCAGCAGCCCTACTCACAGACGACACAGTTAAAACCAGGTCCTTACTGAGCTTAATAGGAAAGCTCCATTTTGCTACCTCAGTCGTGCCAATAGGCAAACCATTTCTCCGACGACTCATAGATGCTACAAAGGGCACTACTTTGATTTCCACCATAAGGGTGACAGAAGACATAAGGGAGGATGTCCGCATGTGGATTAAGTTTCTCAGGGACTATAATGGGGTTTCAGTCATCACGCCCTATTTTGAAGCCTGTGACGCCGACATAAACTTATTCTCCGACGCTTCGGACCTGGGGTTCGGTGCCACGTACGGTCCCCATTGGGTCCAAGGAGGGTGGAATCCTCATTGGAAGTCTCTAAACATTGCCGTCAGGGAACTCTATCCCATTCTACTACTATCCCAAATGTTCGGCCATCTCTGGGCCAACCAGAAAATTTTGATTCATTGCGACAACCAGGCAATAGTCGCATGCATTAAGAAGCAGTCATCAAAAAGCCCCACCATTATGAAACTTCTCCGCCCCCTTGTGCTGAATCTTATGCTGAAGAATGTGAAATTTAAGATTGTTTACATAACATCAAAAAATAACACCATAGCTGACGCTATTTCTCGGTTTCAGGTCACTCCAGAGTTGTTGACTCGATATGGTCTGAACCCCTCGCCCGTGCCGGTCCCCAGGCACCTGTGCCCGGAGGCAGTGATACCATCTTGAAGATTATTAATACTTTGGACCTGTCGATGGCCCCGACAACCCTGAAGGCCTACGACCACCACTTGAAGGCATTCGACAAGTTCTTAACTAATTCACATTATTCGAGGTCATACCCAGTGGCAGAAATTACAGTTATGGCGTTTGTCATGGATCTCAGGAAGTCAGGGAAAGAGCATTCGACCATATTGACTTACGTTTCAGCAATCTCGTTCGCCCATAAGGTTAGAGGGGTCGCTGACCCAACCTCCACTTTTCTTTTCCGTAAGTTTATGAGGGGTGTGAAGAATTCAAGTCGGACAAGACCAAGGTTGGATCCACTGACGGAGGACATGCTTAAGGAACTTATTGGCCTCGTGGACAGCCTCAGAACTTCACAATTCACAAAGGCGTTACTGAAGGCGTTGATGTCTATCCTGTACTATGGCTGTTTCCGTATCAGTGAGGTGGCTAGATCGGGAAAATCTGACCATGCTATACGGGAAAATCAGGTCAGTTTCAAGTTACGACCGCCAGAAGTTCGCCCCTCTTCGGTCAGGGTGACGCTTCTCAGCTTTAAACATTCCAAAGCCCCCCAAACTGAAGGCGACCAGTCAGAAACAGTCATGTCCGGTCACTTTGCTGTGGAACTATGCTAAACAACGCCCAAAAAGTAACTATTTCTTTTCTGACAAAGCTGGGAAGCAGATATCTAGAAGTTTTGTGATGAAATATTTGAGAAAACTCCAGGGATGGTCGTCATTCAGAACGAGACGAATCAACACGCACAGCTTTCGGGTAGGCCGGACCACCGACTTGGTTCTTAAAGGAGGAGTGAGTGATTCTTATATCCAGCATGTGGGCCGATGGTCCTCTGATGCCTATAAGAAATATTTCCGTTCCATTGTGGTGCTGTAATCGTTTGGAGCCTCTGCCCCCTGCTTCTTTCCCCCTTTTCTTGGCGCAATCCACGTTGTGTCTTGTTTGGTGGGGAAACTTCGTCCCAGCCAAGAAAGGGAACCTTCGCCATCATTTAAACCAAGGACTGTTACATTGTGTGTGCTTGTGTATACTCTGTCTTGTTCATTGTGTAAATATTTTCTAAACATTTCTCGGATTGTCCTATATCTACCCTCATTTATTCCTGACGGTGCTCACAACTTTATGTACTTAATTTACTAGTCGTGTACTACACTATAAGTATTAATTAAACCAAATTTTATTCTACCAAAAATTTTGTTGTTGAGTCATGCTTCCACAAACTGGTGTTACAGCCGATAGTTCTACATGCCCAATTTGCAAATCGGGCTGCCTTTTGCATGCCAGACACTAAAATAGGTTTTTGTCAGAATATCTACTCCCCTGACCATGCTTTGCCAATATCCCTAACAAAATATCCAAAAAAAGCAACCAAGCCAAATTTTCTACTGATCTTTTCCAAAAGTTCTAATGTGCTATGTTAGAAACTTTGTCACAATATATTTGACAGCCATCTCTTCTACATCAAATAGTCACCAAATAGTGTTTCATGGTTAGGAACTATTTGGGACACTATTTCGTTTGATCTTTGGGCTGTCATGGACTGCCATCTCTTCTACGACACAACAGGGCATTGAAAATCGCGATCTGTTACGCTTATAGAAACGGCCTTTTTGACTGCTTAAAAAAATTGTAGATGAATTCTGAAAAGCAGATGAGAAAATTAAAGTGTTGACTGAGGTATCTCCCAACTTTCATAATTTTCCTATACACCGTTGTTGAGTTTCAGGCATCTGAACATTGCATGTTTTGCAAAAAAGTTAGCAGCATGACGCAAATGAAAATCGCGATCTTTTATGTTTATAGAAACGGCCTTTTTGACTGCTTAAAAAATCGTAGATGCATTCTGAAAAACAGGTGATAATATTCAAGTGTTTACTAAAATATCTCCCAACTTTCGTAATTTTCCTATACATAGTATTTGAGTTTCAGGCCTCTGAACATTGCATGTTTTGAAAAAAGTTAGCAGCAGGACACTAATGAAAATCGCGATCTTTTATGTTTATAGAAACGGCCTTATTGACTGCCTGAAAAAATCGTAGATGAATCCTGAAAATCATTTGATAAAATTCAGGTGTTGAATGAAATATTTCCCAACTTTCATAATTTTCCTATTCATAGTATTCGAGTCTCAGGCCTCTGAACATCGTATGTTTTGCAAAAGAGGTAGCAGCATGACGCACATGAAAATCGCGATCTGTTATGTTTTCAGAAACGGCCTTATTGACTGCTCAAAAAAATCGTAGATAAATTCTGAAAAGCAGGTGATAAACTTCAGATATTATTTTGAAATATTTTCCAACTTTCATAATTTTCCTGTTCATGGTGTTTGAGTGTCAGGTCTCTGAACATGGGTGAAGTTAAAAAAAAAAAAATTCTTGCAGTTTTGGTCATCATTACCTATGCATTACTAATTATGCTGCTTGGATCAAACTTCAATCGAAAGGAACGTATTAAAAGAGAACCTTCTATTTGCAGTATTCTCCAGAACTTATTGCATAGGTGGCAGCACAATTCGATCAAGGGTAAGAGCTCCACCTGGTGAGTCTTTCATCACTTGATCATCTGAGTGTCAGGCAGTGGCCTAATGGTAAAGACTTAAAAGGCTGTTTATGCAACCACTGGCTGAGTCTGACTCTGAGGTTGTGAGTTCAAATCCCATCTCACTCCTTAAACTAAATCTAAAAGAAGAGAGAAAAGAAGACTTCAGACAAGAGAAAGACTATGAAAGGGAAGAGAACAAAGAAGAGATCACTTCATCTCATTCACTTTACCAGATTTATAACAGGCGAAACCAGAGACTTAAGACTTTCCATTTCAACTTTCAAGGGACCCAAAAGAAACCAAATTAATTTGTCACAAGTTTTCAACAAGAGTTTATCAGCCTTCACCATCAAAGGCCACATAAAAAAAAATCTGATCCCTGAGTGTGGGACTCCGGATAGGACGCTACAAAGACCTTTCATACACAAAATTTTCGTACAAATTCTCACGTTAACCCAATAAATTTCAATAGTTTACGTAAAACATCTTTAACTTTTCTCATTTTCTGCATTTATTTAATATTGGTACCCGAAATAACATCATACATATTTTACAACATTCTGCACTTAAGATAGATGACATCACTAAGTGAACCAATATGACATCATCAAAGAACCAATATGACATCATCAATGAATGGAAAATACAATAATATGCAATACTGATATAGCAAACCATTGAAATAACAAATTATCATGCCACTTAACATGAACCGATTTCAACTTATGTACACACTTAACCATAACTTTACATACATCCTTGCACATCATCATATATATATCAAATGCCTTATGAATTATGAATGGCACACTATTTGGTTTATGATAAGTTATAGTATATCAGCGCAACTTAACTTTCTTTGATTAAACATTCTAAAGGACCTCAGCAAGGAAATTTCACTCATTTTAATTATTAGGCCCCTAATCAGTATTTGAAAAACATAAATTAACATAATTTAAGAAGTCAAATTAATTGCCAGTTTTACTACAAACTATTGATTCATGCATTGAATGAAATCAGTAAACCGTAACATATATTGACTATCCAAAATTAATTTTTTTACAATAGCTATTCATTACTTCACTGCAATTATAGAATTTATTATCATTCAGAGTAACATAATTGGCATTAATTGCCTATTAAGCATATTGGTCAATTTTTCACTTCTGTAATAAGTTAGTTTAAATAATGAATATCTATAAATTCAAATAATTTACTGATTCACACTCTTATCACAAGTTAATCATCAGACTTCATTGATATAAATAATGGGCAAAATGCTTATCAATTTTTACAACATAGCTTTCAAATTTCACAAGAAATCAGAGGCTCAAGTTGATTTGATAACAATTTATCGTCATGGCAACTATTTCTCTTGACAACAAATAAACCATAAGTTTTCTCAAATGTAAGTTTCACAAAACATCTAATAACCAACAAAAATATAAACTTCCAGCAAAATTTGTTCTTTTTATAATATCGCAACATACCATTCAAAACGACAATAAACAAAGTTCAAAATCATCTCTCATACTAAATTCATTTTCACTACACTGGCATTTATATAACAGTGATTATCAATGATGAAAATTAACATTTATACTTTGTGAAAACCTCTAAAATATAGCATAATATTCTGAAAACATGTGAGAAAGTAAGGCCAAAACTTCAAATTTTACAGGTTGCCATAGAAGCAGAGAAGTACATTGTGATATCTATAGAATGGGTGATTGGTTGAGAGAAAAGGTAGGGGACAAGGCTAATTATAATAGAAGTTTATTGTAAATACTTCGACAGTCAACATTTACTTAAATATGCATAAACTTAGAAATTGGTATGTACCACATTTGCAGTATAAAGCTATCAGTGAAATGTACCGTGAAATCCCGAATGAATAAAAAGCACATAATTATCAGTGAAAAGCTGGGTTACGATCAACCCTATTTAAAGACACTAAATAATGGGGGCATTTATATATACACTATAAGTCTCTGGACATAACTAGAGTGAGCAGTTATCTTATTTATATCATCTTTCACACTTTCATACCCAAGCATACTCTACACCTAATTCATTCATAATTTTATAATACAATATTATATTACAATATTTCTACATTTTTTACAACATAGTACTGAAAGACTTAGTTATATGCGACATATAACCAATGCAAATACTCAATGAAAGAGACAATTAACAAAATAAATTACAATTTTTATCACAAACATAAGCTTTTCTCCCTTTTACCCCCCAATCAGTATTCACATAAGCTACTCGGCGTTCCTGCCCGAGACGACGCTTTTGAACTTGGCTTTTTCTTGGAGGCTTTTCCCGGCTTTTTCTTTCGAGAACTTGTCGTACCTGTAGCAATAAATTATTCATTAAATCATCTTTAATTATGTACTTAAGTGAATGGAAGAAACATTGAAAAGCTGTCCAGCGACAGATTGAAGTAAGAACCTTAAAGTTTGAACATACACTTACTAATATTAACGGCATTTATTGCAAACAAAGATGGTCAAAACGGTTTTTTTAACATTTTCCTAGGACTGATCATATTCCAAAACAGAAGTTGTGTAAATTAATATAGAACATTTTCATTCGTTAGAAGGAATGTCACACAGTTTATTGTCAAAATTTTATGACAATTGCTTGACATGTCAGGTTTCATAAAGATCTGTGAGTTCACTTGGTCAATTTAGAGCAAAAAAACGCAAAATATAAGCATAAACAAAAAAAAGAAAATCTTTTTTATCTATTCAGCTCCATTTCAGCTAACAGATTTAACTTCAGATAATTTATTTGTTTTATGATAACGAAACATCCGAACAATTTAACAAGTCTAAAGCTTCTGAACTTTTTACAAGAAACAAGATGGAAGTATCATGCAACATAAATCAAATTGAACTCAACTCAAATATGCAAACGCATGACACATTACAAACCATCTTTAATTAGTCTAAACATCACCTAATGGTGTAGAGTAACAAAATTAGTAAAATGCCCAAAAAGGGTCCAGTTGCACTGATGAAAAAGCTAATTGACGACTCATTGACAATTTGACAATAATATCTATTTGATGTGAGTAAAGCAAGGCACTGTCACACTGACAGTCACAGTAAAGAGAACTTCTGGGTTGGATGGATGGATGGATGATTGGGGCTTTACGTCCTGTATTTATGCACTCGGTAGGCCAATAAGGACAGGAGGAGGACACGGCAATTAGGGAAAACTTCCGAGTTAAAATCATTGAATTTCAGAATGATGGACGGATGATTTGGGCTTAACCCCCTGTATTTTTCCATTTTCGGTTCGGCCAAATAAGACAGAAGCACACAACCATGTGGAGAAGCATAATTAAAACTGTTATCCAACATCAGTCCTCATGACTGGGCCGAGCTGCAACCAAACCCAGGACTCGACAAAACTAATCACCCATGGTGAGTTCCATCCCTATAAATTTCCGGAGCAGGCTTCCAACACAGGGAAACATCAGAACTCGAGTGCCACTACACTGTATAGTAGTTTATTGTTTTCCCTGGGCTCCGAGGAGGGAGGGATGGGCCCTTGTCTTCAGACTACACTGTATACAGTATCCAACAGATGGCCATAAGTATATATGATAAACTGTAGTTCAATAACATACAGCTAGGCGGCTATAGTACATTGTCGCGGTTAGTAACCAACCAGTTTTCCTCATTTTGTGGCAATTTTGCTTCAGTTCCAGAATTTTTTTGTTGTAACCACCTAAATTTGGTACGGATGGCTGATTGAGGGTTAACTTCCTGTATTTATGCACTTGGTAGGTTAATTTGGACAGGAGGAAGACAAGGCAATGAGGCGAAGGATGATCTGTAAATTTGGTTAGACCGGATCAGGCATTCACACGAGGGCCAGAAATAGATCAGTAATGGAGGAGTCTCGATTCAGAATGGATGAATGGATGATTGGGGCTTTACGTCCTGTATTTATGCACTTGGTAGACTAATTAGGACAGGAGGAGGACACGGCAATGAGGCGAAAGATGATTGAAACAGCAGTCCAACATAGGCTCAGGGGACCCAGCAAGAGCTGGATTCGAACCCTGGACCCAGCGATTGGCAGCCCAGCACGCTGCCACTAGACCGACCCTCCCCCTCTCAGTAACACAGAAATCTGTTTCAGAATAAAGGGGCACTGTACAAAGAGGTTTATAGGGATCGAAGGATACTTACTATTGGTGGTGGAGGTAGAGTCTGCAGGGGAGGGGTTGGAGGAGGCTTCCCATTGGAGGGAATCACGGAGGGCTTGTGCGTCACCGTCCTCATAGGAGTCTATGTCCACAGTCACGTCTGTGTCTGCGTCTAGCGATCTGGACAAAAAATTAACTATCACAAAGAATTCTACATATCGTATTTTCAACATTGAAAGCACACCCCTTAATAAAAGCCACCCCTCCATTACGAACCAATTTTAATTAAAATTCCACCAAAATATGACTATCCAGAGTTTTTAATGCAAAAAGCCATTAATTGCCCATCTCATCATCACATCTGCCCACAGGGTGCTTTATACATTCTACATATTCCCTATCAATAGAATTAGATCAATAATTGACGAAAATTTTGGGAACTTAGAATAAAATTATTACAATGAACTGTAGGAGCCATATCCTGATAGATAGAAAGATAGATAGATATGACAAGTGCAGCCCTCTAAGCCCAGTTTTTGGTGCTCAAAATGGTTGATTGATGAGATGAGAGAGAGCGCAGGAAACACATTTACCCCATGTGAGGAATCTTTTACCTGTCCAGCACAGACACTGATACAAGGGGCCGCAAATTTAACAACCCATATTAACGACATCTGGCTGGGGTTTCGCTCATGAAGGTCTACAGAAAATTCAGGTTTCTAAACCAAATATATCTGATAGAGAAGGGCTAGTTATTCAATGTTCATGGCTCTCACCTTTTAGCTTTTTAAATCCACAATTAAGGAGGCTTCAACAAAATGCCATTTTTTCTTGCTATGCATCAAAGGATGGATGGATGATTGGGGCTTTTCATCCTGTATTTATGCACTTGGTAGGCTAATTAGGACAGGAGGATGATTGAAACAGCCTTCCATCATAGGCCCAGGTGACCCGGCACGAGCTGGATTCGAACCCTGGACCCAGTGATTGGCAGCCCAGCATGCTACCGCTAGACCAACCCTCCCCCCTAAACTTACGAAGGAGTCCTTAAGAGAAATGCTCGCACGTCCCTCCTCTGTTCGTCACTGTGTTGCGGACACCGCTGAGATCGCGTGCACATTTTTCGTGTGTGTTCTGAGATCACCCCACAAGTCTGCACGAGCAGAGCTTTTCTTTCGTCTGAAAATAAAACCATCGATTTAAAAGTCAATTACCGACCGGAAAATACATAAAAAATATTTTGACCATCTGATGTATGCAGCATATTTGACCTTAAACAATCTACAGTACTGAAATGTTTGTGCAGTTAAAATCACTTTACAGACAATTGAATTAATATTATATCTGGGTAACTGGTGAATACAAAATTTGTCCATTGTATCAGTATTAAAAGCCTCACCTGGTCCTAAGCATTCATATGCTGCAGGTAAAGCGCTATTTTCTGACATCGTACCAGTCACATTCGGACTGTCACGGCCTGTAAAGGAAATTATTTTCAAAGTAAATGAGGAACCTTTACAGTGTGAATAGACACAAAGAATTCATACGGTTAAATTGCATTTAACTTGGATTTCATGTCCCATCATCTATAAAAGGGATAATAGCTGCTAGCCGATGACTAAATATCGATAGACTGAGGTTATGTGAAATGCCAGAATCACACAATATTTAAGAATCATTCTAGGCTGAACACTCACCATTTTTGGTCCCTTTCAATTGTTTCAATTTCCTCGGAGAATTGTTACTATTTTTTTCCTTCTTGAACTTTTTGGCTGAAAAATAAATAAACCAAATTCTTATAAGATGCTCTAGTTAGAAACGAAGTGGAAAAGACAATTTAAGGTCAGACGTGATCGGTCTATAGGACGAAGGAAAAAAAGCTGTATTCTAAAATTTTTATCATGTCAATTTCACAAAAAATGTGAGGCAGCTCAAGTTTTATTAAATTGACATTAAAAATAAATCTGTTGGGTTGGTTGATCATATAATAGGGGTGTCTTGATAACCTATCCCAAAATACGATGCATACCTCAACATCACAGCCACGATACCGTATCATCGATACGATACACGATACGATACACGATACGATACATGCTAGACAGCAACAGACAGCATACAAAATGTTCAGTTTCAACTAGGGGACAACACTGGCGATAGTGACAACTTTAGTTCAGTACATATTTCGTGAGACAAGCGACACAGATTTGCCATGTTTACAAAAATGTGATGAAGTGAGATGTTTTCTGTCGTTCTCTTCAATCAAGAATGTATCTCAGTATATGCCTCAAGATGCGACATGTGTATCTATTCTAAACGCAAAATATCGCGATATATCGACAGCCCTAGTTGATCATGAGAATCTAAAATTAAATTTGTCTAGCCTATTATAATTGATTATCCTACAACCAGGAGTTTCATTGGAAAACTTTGCAAATGCAAGCATTGAGTGAAGAGAATTAGAAAAGCGCATACATCTACCTTTCCGGTCTCTCCGGTCGGAAGAGAAGTTCCACTCGCTGTCGTTGTCCTCGTTCTCTGAGTCTCCGTGGTCCTCCTCCACTTCCTCTTTGGCCTTCCCTGACCTAGCAATTCTACAAAAAGACGGAGAATTTTATAAAATGTTCGACATACATTTCAGCAATTCACCTTTCTTTAGATTCAGCGAAATGCAAAGTAAAATTCAAAAGACTGACACGGCCCTGGTGGAAATTATCAGGGCTAGAAAAAATGTGAATTTCAAGGCAATTTGACTAAGTACGACAAAATTTCTCATGAATGATTGCGATTAGCGAATCAAACTTCTATTTCAGAGTCAAAAGTTTGGACCTTTCTTCAAAAAAATATAGTGAGACTTGGAAATTTCCAGGCAATGACATGCCCAAATCCCCTACTTTTCCAGCCACGACGACAGTGCAACATCAATCAAGGTAACCCCTCAAGAGCAGAAATTTAACCTGGGACCCAGCAATTAACAGTCCAACTGAGCTAACCTCCTTTCAACATTTGCTGTACATGTACATACTTATAAGATAACCTTCTAGGTTTGGGTAGGGTGATTACAGCATGAAAATGCTAGTGACTGTCCCCACGAGGTAAAATGTTCTGTTTGTATTAATGTTCTATTCCTCATGTATGTAACAAAGTAGCTCTATATAACTGTCACCATTATAATTGTCATGATATCCATACATACATGTGTAAATTCTCAAATCAATTCAAATTAAACAATTCTAAAATAAATTTATGAGATGGATTCAGCCACCCTTCCAGCATAAAGCTGATCAAACATAGGCTAGTTATACGACAAATTGGAATTTTTTTATGACTATTTCCAGTTTTAACTTTTTCTTCATGACTTTCAATAGATATAGGAACACCGATTGCTCAAGGAGATCACAATTTCATGCTCTGTTATTGAATGTGTGAGTAGGGCATTATAATAACAGTCTATTCATAATAACAGTGTATTCACAGTGGAATTATTCATTTTTTAGGCAATATACCTCCTGCTAGCAATCCTGGAACTGTTGCGGCCCATGCCCATACACTTCTCTAGATGAGGAGCAAATCTGGACGCAGCTAAATTTCGAGAACAATTAGGACAAACACATTCTAACTGCTTCTTCATTGGCACATGGCCAAACACATCTCGGCCCTTCTCTCCTGAAATTTCTGCAAAAAAAAAGAAACCTAATTTATTTACGTTCAGGTTTATGGTTAGAAACTGCCGTACAAAATAGGTCCAGGTGACAGGCCACAACTGGAATCAAACCAGGGACTCAGATATTGGAAGCCAAGATTGCTACCAACTGAGTTAACGCTTTTCTAGGGTCGGTCAGTAACTTTTTATTATGTTAATTTAATAAAATAATTGGTTTACAAGCTCAATTTTTTCCTGCACGCAGAAAATCTATTAGGTTGGTCGATCCCAGAAGCTAATTATCAACAATCAATTATGTCTGGTATCTATACCTGAATCCATAACAATTTATCAATGGTGGGGTCAAAGCTATCATAAATATTCTAGGTTGACTAAATTTCCATTAATAGATAAATAAGTTTTTATTTCCATGTTTAAAACCCAATCAGAAGCTCAGAACAGGGCCAGAGGGCCAATCAAATGAATACTTACCATATTTTTTCTGAGATCTGAAAAAGGCAGAAAAATGTAATTTAAACTTGAGACACAAATGAAGTAAATGTAAGTATTTAAATTGCAACTGGGCTAAGTAACGAGGCAAAAGAAAATATATTTGTACTTCTTTTCTGCTCAAACAAAAATTGCACATAGAACACATACAAAAGTGATTTTGTTATTTTCTAAATATTTTTAAAATAACTTCGGGCAATTTGCAATGGAACTCACTCTTTATCGGTTTCATCCAAAAAGAAGACGTCCAGTTTGCACGCCCTGTGGACCTCAAAGCACAAACCAAGGGACACCTCATCCACCAATTCCTCCATCAGCTCCTCTACTACATCCTGAAAAATGTAAAATTAAAATGTTTTAATAAAAATGGCTAGTAATTGTGCTCCAAAATTGTCAGTCTGATAATAACAATGGCTAGTATGTGTTCTCAGGAATTGTCAGCCTGACCTACACCTTTTTTAATTGTGACTTAAGAAAATTTTATGTCGGGAACCTTCTCTAGAATTTGGGACAATATTTGAGCAAGTACAGCATAATTAAACAATGATTGTCCAGTTAATAAAATCATAAACACAAAGTTGTGTTTGTTCCAATTCCATCAATGTCTGATTCCAATTTATACCATACACTGAATTAGAAAACTAATTCCCTTATATTTATTTAGAAGGGCTTCCATCACAGCTTATATTGTGAGATGGGCCTTTTTCCTTAGTGTTCTTATCTTGAGAACACAAAAGAAAAGGAAATTTTAACTATAAAGTAATAATGTGCTTTTCAAACTATGACAGTGAGGTAAATTTAGAACGATGGATCACAGAGGGCCGGTATTTAGATATAAATTGCAAGTAGTATGCCATCATCATCATCATCATCTGACATCATCATCATCACAGTCGCGCACCTCATACTCATCTCGGTCCTGCTCCTGGTGGGCGTTTTCTGCCTCCGAAGCGGCCTCTTCCAACATGGCCAGGAGTTCATCAGGAGAGGCCATGATGTCACCCACTGACACCAGGGGTGAGTCTTTTGACTTCAGCTCACTGCAACAAAGCACAATAGAAATGAGAATCAGGAAATAAGACATATGTGTCATTCCTGATATTTTAATGTCTAATAAAATGTATATATAATTATATACATACTGTTTAACCCTTGCAGGAATGAAGGGACATTTATGTGCATCCCCAGCTTACTGCCTGCTGGGCATTTATGCTGCTGATGACGTCACAAAGACAGATTGCTGTCCTGGCAAATTGTTTTGTTGGAAATGCCCAGTCTGGTTATGGTTAAATATATATGTGCACATTCCTTTAACTTCTTTATGTTCCAAATGCGTGGAAAAAATTTCACCATTCATTGATTTTAAAATCTGACTGTTTTCCGAACATCAGCAGCGACACCTGGTATTTTCTTACCTTCCAATACAATTTTAAGGTTAAAGAACTTGAAATTTCAGTCATGAATATAAACAGCATAGATTTCAGAATGTTGCCAGAAAAATGCCTAAAACCCAACGTCCATACGCAAACAAGATTTAATGTTTCGTGGACAATACGTTTGAATTTGAAATGGCATTAGCGTCTCTGGTGAATTCTGACTCTTTTTGAAACAGCTTATACATGTAGAAAGTAATTCAGTGGGTCAGAAACACACAGACTTAATAATCATCACATTAAACTGATGTCATGAACAAGATATTTTTGGGGAAAAAAAAAGTGTTTGCAATCATTGATCTCAGAAACTTGGGAATAACATTGTTACAACAAGGAAAAAGAGTACCCTCTATACAAATGGGACCTGTCATACATAAGAATACATTGGCAAGTCTGCCAAATTCACAAACAAAAGGATAAACACTGATGAATGACATCTTCATCTGTCAAACAGGAATATTTGACAGCTTTGAATTTCGTCTGTCACGACATACTAACCTCGACTCCACTTTGCCGATTTAAATCCCACCATAAAAGGGTCCTCCATCTCTCAACCACCTCATCTCCAACTGATTAAAGAGTTCTTGACTTGTCTGACAGCATTAACAGGGTAGCATGGCTGTCTACGTGAGTCTATTTCATGTTTTTGAGCCAGACAAGCTGCTTCTTCAAAATTCTCACCCACTTTTGTTTAGCCGGGGGTTTCCTCTTGCGCGTGCGCGCTGGTGCCCGTGACGTCATACGGCTTGGGAATTCCTTCACAGACCGATTTCCCGCCACTGCTCAACATGATCATCCACTGCAGTGACTGCACCTTGAGGTCTCTGCACTGATGGGTAGAAGCACAAAAGAAAAACAATTAATTGCATAATTTTTTAATAAGGCTTGACAATCATGGTAGGCCTACAATTAAAAAAAAAAAGTATACACATGCATATTTTAATTGCGAAATATTTTTGTGAGCTATGATGGCCGATGGCAGCCATTGGTAGGTACCACAGGTCAGTGTTATACATGGCAATGTCCATTAAATTTTAATTTAATCTCATTTACGATTTAAATTGCCATTTGTTGGGGGGGGGGGGTGATAGATGTATTAAATTGCCATGCACAACAATAATGTACAAAAAATGAATTGGGAGGCATAATTGATCAACTCTCATGGCTACAACCGGACAACGCTACAGCTGATAATTTTGAGACTGCACCTCTATATATTATATAAAACTTTTAATTTGTTGAAAATGAATTATTAATTGCGCGTGCGGAAAAAAGTAGATTGTTCTCACTTACACACTGTTTTTGTGTGTGTTTGATTGTTCACTTCACCAAAACGGGAAAAAAAGCACTATGTAGTCAACGAAAAATAGTTTGGTCCTTATTATCATATTTCAGCCTGTAAGCAGTGATTTGGTCCACATTGTTATAGCTGAGCAAGTGAGCTAAAAATCACCCAAATCTTTATACATGTTATGCAATCTCCGAAGTTGTGTCTGTTATTTAATAAATCAACAAAATCTAGTCGAGCGATTAAAGATGAACCAGTCCAATCAATGATAAATCATATATTAAATGTGCATGTTGATTTATGTTTGACAAGTTCATCGGTCTTGTAAGGCGACCGAAGCCAGTTTATCAGCTCTTGTCTGTCACTTAATTTTTTGTTTTATTGAGTATCCAAGACTATCTGTATTTATCTGTTTACTTTGCAATCTCAATACAAATGCAGTGGTGGATCCATGGGGGGGGGGTGGGGAGGTGTTAAACCCCCCCCCCCCCCCCGAAGACCACTGATATGGAAATAAAATTTTGAAGAAAATTTGCCAGTAAATGACTCAGAATGAGAAACGACGCCTACTCGGCCCCGCGAATGCCAAAATGACACCTGTCCCCCCCCAAGACTAGCTTGTCTGGATCCGCCACTGAAATGTTATCAATTCACAACTTTATCACTTGGCATACTTTCAGAGTGTACTTTTCAACCCAGTAACAACACATGGTGATTTTCTAAACTTAGTGGACTTTAAAATAACGAAATTGTTGAAATTCTTTGAGATTAATTGGGAGTTGGATACCTGGGAGACCATTATAAAGCACTTCAGATAATTAAGGTAAGTTGTTGGCAAAGCAAAATGATAAAGATTTATTAATTTTCTAAAAATGACATTGTAAGAAAAAGGCAGTGACACACAATGACCTTGTCTATTGAACATCCTGGATTAAATTTCAAAAATTAAACGATGCTTGTAAATTTATTTCCAAGTCAGTTTATGAATTTGTAAGATGGCTAATTAATGCAAAGATGGTAATTGCGTCATTTTAAATATATAGTTAATGATAAATAATTTATCAGGATTCAAGTAAAGCTGTTAGGTCCCACGGTGGTACAAAAATACACCAGAAAATCTTAAAATAGGACAGGCATCTATAATTAGAAAATGAATCACCTTCATGAGCTTGATAAGGGCCAAGGATGTGCATTTATATCACAGACACTGATTACTTATCTGAAACAGTGAAGATATACTTACAGATATGTGCTTTATATAAGTTTATGATATTATTATAATTATTCAGAAAGCAGAAGTACCTTCTTTTAATTGGTTCCATGTCCCCCCCCCCCGTATTGGACCCAGGTGCCCCCCATATGAACTTTCCAACTCTGGCAAAACTATAAAATTAGTATAGTGGGTGCCCCCCAGAGAATCGCGTGCGCCCCCAGGTGCCCCCCCCTTGAGACCCCCCAGTTATGCCACGGCACAGACATGCTTGTAAATTTGTGAGGGTCTACCTTTCCAAAAAAAAATTAAAAATTTCAGTTGGCGACAACTTGCTCTAGTAAAATAATAATAATTTCCAGGTCTGAAACAGCTCCTATACTTCTGCAGAATTCCTACCTGTTTAAGAACTCTGCACTTCTGCATAAATTCTGCACGTCTTCTAAAATTCTCCCAACTATCCATTCCAACCAACCCACTCCTTTGCCACTGTCCTTCTGCAGAAGTATTGTATACTGAGCAAGAATAACGCACTTCTGTGCAGATTCATACTTCAGCTCTCTGGGTGTATGGTGGACGGGTTAAGTGCATGGTGACTTCAAGTCATGATGCAAAGGTCCCCTTTGGCAGAGATGTTCCTTGGGTCTATACATTGGCAGGAATTCTATACTTCTGCAAGATTTCTACAAGAATTTTGTAATTTTCCAGGAATACTGTTCTTCTGCAGGAATTTTGTATTTCTATATAGCAACTCTGTACTTCTGCAAGAATTCTGTACCTCTGAATGAATACTGTATTTCTGCAAGAAGCCTGTGTTTTCTGCAAGAAGTCTGTGTTTTCTGCATGAAATCTTGACTTCTGAAATAATTATGCACTTCTGCAAAAATTCTGTGGTTCCAAAGCAATTATGCACTTCTGCAGGAATTTTGTACATTGCATTTCTACAGGAATTATTCACTTCTGCAGGAATCATGCACTTCTGCAGGAATTCTGAACTTCTACAGGAATTCTGAACTTCCAAGAAATCTGATCTCACACACAAAAACTGTACTTTTGCAGGGATTATACAATTCTCCAGAAATTATGTACTTTAATATGCAACATTTCTCTACTCCTTCTAGAATTACGTAAAAATTCTGTACTTCTGCATATTCTGTAGTTCTATAGAAATTATGTGCTTTCGTGGGAATTATGCACTTCTGCAGATATTCTGTACTCCTGCAAGAATTGTGCACTCATGCAAAAATACCTTTGCTCAAGAATTATGTCATTCAGCAAGAGTTCTTTTTTCTTGAAAAAAGCTGTAGTTCTGCAAGCATTCTGCAACCTGTGTGAATTCTTCAAACTTCCAACCTCCTCGCTCGAACCTCCTCGAGCCAATGCACTTCTGCATGGATTTAGCATTTCCGCAGGATTTCTGCACTTTTATATATGCTTTCTATACTTTTCTGGGAGTATGGTTCTTCTGCAGGAAATCTGTATTTATGCAGGAATTTTGTTCTTCTCCAAAGATTTCTGTACTGCTTCGAGAATTCTGTACTTCTGCAGGAATTATGTACATTTCGGTAGGCATTTTGTAGTTCTGCAAAGATTTTTGTACCTCTGCAGGAAATATACTTCTGCAAGAGTTCTGCACTTCTTCAAAAAAATGATTCAGTGCTTCTGAGGGAATTATGCACTTCTGCAAGAATTTGATACTTGTGCGGGATTTATCTATTTCTGCAGGAGTTCGGTGCTTCTGCAAGAATTCTGTGCTGCTTGTTTGATTATCTAAAATGTACCTTCACTGAGTTTCACAACCAATATTTACCAAGGCATAGGTACATACAATGGTTAAGAAAGCATGATGTGAGTGCAATGAGACCAATATTTGGCAGTCTCAATCACATGAAACATTTTCTTTTGTGATACCAATAAAAATATATCAATTTTTAATTAATTTTCAGAAATCACTGGACTAGACAGTGTCGGCATATTATTTCAGCCAAGATGGGGCCACTAGTCAACACTTTAATATAAACACAACAGTATCATCAACGAATGCAAGAAATTACTGAAAGCATCCGCCATGCTGCGTTATCTGTCATGCGGAATTGCAGGAGACAAAGATGGGGCTAAAAATAGAGACAAACAATTATCCCTTTTGTTAAAACAATGGAGGAAGGAAGAAGCAAAGATTGTCAAACTACTACTCTTAGGTAAGACTATATGAATTTAATTCTTAGTTTTGGAATTGTTATGATTTAATAAAGATTGACCAGGATCATGATATTATTTGTAATAATTTGCAACATTTGATATCCTCTGTATCATCAAACAGTATTATCACTGCATTATATTGCCACATTGATAATGAAGTTATCAAATAGTCTTTCATCAGGTTCCAAACGTGCACTTTGGTCCTTTTCCTGTGTCCAATAGTCCAATATATGGGGGGGGGGGGTTGGTCTAGTGGTAACGTGCTGGGCTGCTAATCGCTTGGTCCCGGGTTCGAATCCAGCTCTTGCAGGTCACCTGGGCCTATGTTGGACGGCTGTTTCAATCATCCTTTGCCTCATTGCCGTGTCCTCCTCCTGTCCTGATTAGCCAACCAAGTGCATAAATACAAGACGTAAGCCCCAATCCTCCATCAATGTGTCCAATATATGCAACATGGTGGAGAACCCACCTAAGGATCTCTTGTTTGATGGTACAGGGCCTCAAAGGGGATGGCCTCAGAACTGCATGATCATATGGATGATTTTCAGTACTCCTAAATTTTAATCAAAATTTTGTCTTGTCTAAGGATCTTGTTAATGTAATATGGAAGTCTGTTCTACATGTTAACCTGAAGTCTTTGAAGACAGAGTCTAGATAAGGGTTTTGTTGATCTAAAAATAGAATCCCAGGTCATATTTTGGTTCATGCCTACAAACTGAGATATTTTGTTGACAAAAACAAAAAATTCAGATAATTATAACCGATAAGTATATCATACAGTTATATAAACATACTACACTCTAAAAAATGTCGGGACAAAATTGGTTTTTTAGATTCAAAATGGTTTTTTGAAAAACCAAATTTCAATGCAAAACCAAAATGGATTTTTAAAAAAATCCATTTTGGTTTTTTGCATTGAAATTTGGTTTTTCAAAAAACCATTTTGAATCTAAAAAACCAATTTTGTCTGGAATTTTTTAGAGTGTAGTCAAAGGAATTAATCTTATCACAGGTCCTGGAGAATCAGGGAAAAGTACAATCACGAAACAAATGAAAATCATCCACATCAATGGGTTTTCACATGAGTAAGTATTGCAATAACAATCTGTTTTGAAATTAAAATGTTTAATTGAGTAATGATCATGATAAAAAAATTATTTATAGAAATACAGTTGCATGCAAACAATAACAAGAGTCATCCCATAGATTTTATAGTTTTTAAAAATGTTGGCACATGCTCAGAGTTCCACTATAGCATGATAATGATGATATTGTGTTTGGAGTTTTCTTGATTATTTGAGGTCTGCAATATATATAATCATATAGTTCATAATTACAAATCATTTACTATGCCATGATGAAAACTGTATATATATAACGATTATTTTAAATATCATAAGTACAACACAAGAAAAAAAGGCATTTCAAAAATTGTATTAATCTCACCCTATTACAGAGAGCAATTGGAAAGAGCCAAAGACATCAAGAAAAATGTGAGAGACTCTATCTTGGTGAGTTAATAAATTAAATATTTTAAATTTTCACAAAAAGAGGACAAGGCGCTTTTTAAAAATAGTGTTTTGATGGAAGTATGACGCTAATTGAATTTTTTTTCTCCAGTCAATATTAGGCGCAATGTCACTTCTTCACATTGATCTGGCCAATGAATCCTTAAAGGACAGTTACAATTACGTAAT
The DNA here is from genome assembly GCA_026936325.1 of Platynereis dumerilii. Classification (NCBI taxonomy): domain Eukaryota; kingdom Metazoa; phylum Annelida; class Polychaeta; order Phyllodocida; family Nereididae; genus Platynereis; species Platynereis dumerilii. Next base: position 3,372,908 of record JAPTHN010000014.1, read on the forward strand.
GAAGCATGCGACAGAAAGTGACTTCGCATATCCGCAGGCAAGTAGAAACCAGTAAATTGAATTAAATTATCTTTTTCAGTACTTTCTATTTTGACCTCCTTCTTTTGCTGTTTACAGTACAATAAAATTAGAAGTTAGAAAATTTTCAGTCAGAAACCTTTGTTTGCCAATTTTGCCCTTCTTTCTCCCCATCCCAAATCTTCTTACAACTACCTTTGCTCCTCACTGCAACTTTATCCCGTTCATAAAACGCTCTATAAAGAAAGCTGACAATGTAAATGCAATTGGCATTTGGCAAGGAGAAACATATATCGAAGTCATCAAACACAATGAGAGTGATGAAGTACACTCTAACAATGTCGGGACAAAATTGGTTTTTTAGATTCAAAATGGTTTTTTGAAAAACCAATTTTCAATGCAAAACCAACATGGAATTAAAAAAAAAATAGTGTTGGTTTTTTGCATTGAAATTTGGTTTTTCAAAAAACCATTTTGAATCTAAAAAACCAATTTTGTCTGAAATTTTTTAGAGTGTACATGAATTGATGGCCTAGTGTAAAAATAATTTAGTTCGAAGTAGGTAAAGGAGCTCACCCAGCTCAAAGGTGTGAAAGGGTAAAGTAGTGGCTGATGCTTCCTTCACACTGGGGTAGTCATACTTTAAAGTGGGTTGTACTGTATGATTTTGTCTTTTATTCTAGGAATTCTTCGACCATGTAGTAAAACTCTGGCAGGATGGAGGAGTACAAGAATGCTACTCGAGATCCAGCGAATACCAATTAATAGACTGTGCCAAATAGTAGGTGTGAATATTTTACTACAAAAAGGCCAGACATTATTGATCTTAGCTTCTCAGATCTGCTCTGGGCACTTTTTTAGGGTCAGTCGATAGGATGAAAAAACAATGCTGTAATTTAATTTTTTTTATAGGGATGCACCGATACCACTTTTTCACTTCCGATCGGATACTGTATTACTGATCCTGGTATTTTGTTGCCGATGATACTGATATCCGATACCATTCCGATACTGATACCATTGGTTAAATGTAGAGTAGTGCATCCGATCCGATACTGCTTTTTAGTGCTGGATCGGCACTGATACCGACCCTTAGTAATGGATCGGTACATCCCTAATTTTTTATAATGTCATAGGCCTACTGATAAAAATTGTGGGTAAGCTAAATTTCTTCTTTAGTAGGCAGAAGATCGGTCGATCCGAGAAGCCCAAATTCAAATTTGTCTGGCCTAAATTTATTAGTTATCTACCATAAATAAAGATTAAACTTTTCTTTATTATAGCATGTTGTCATTATTGCTGATTGGCATTTTCATTCATTTTTTGCAAATGTTTATGTCAATCTGTTTCTTAAAATTACAATTAGTATTGTCTTAAATGTTTTCTATAGTTTTTTAGACAGAATTTCAGTGGTCAGACGAGATGGCTACATCCCAAGTGACCAAGTAAGTCTGTCTACAGACAATTTTCAGCTCTGGTCCACTAATTTTCTGCATTATTTCACGTCTTTTAAGATCTATCTTTACATTTGCTAAGATTCTGCTTTCTTACTTTATATTCTTAATCTTCACATTGCTCAGAACCTGCTTTCTTATTCTAAATCCTCACATTTGCTAAAATCATATCTTAATTCATATGCTTAATCTTCACATTTACTCAGATTCTACTTTCTAATTTCATATGCTATTTAAATCAAATCTTCGCATTTGCTAAGATTCCACTTTCTTATTTCATATATGCTAAATCTTCACATTTGCTAAGATTCTGCTTTCTTTATTCATATCTTCACATTTGCTAAGATTCTGCTTTCTTGTTTAATATGCTAAATTTGTCACATTTGCTAAGATCTGCTGTTTTAATTCAAATTCTAAATCTTCACATTTGCTAAGATTCTGCTTTCTTAATTCATATCTTTGCATTTGCTAAGACTCTGTTTTCTTATTTTATATACTCCACTTCACATTTGCTGAGATTCTGCTGTCTTATTTAATTTTTTAAAAGTTCACCTTTGTTAAGATTCTGCGGTCTAGATCCTCACATTTGCTAAGATGCCACTGTCTCACTTCGTATTTTAAATCTCCACATTTGCCAATATTCTTATTTCAGGATATTTTGAGATGTCGAGTGATGACAAATACAATTCAAAGAATTGACTTTAGTGTAGTGGACGGAACGCATAATGTAAATTTCAGGTAATGATTTAAAATATACTCTTGGCTATAAACTAAAATATTTTGTTAATGTCAAAATAGGATGGTAGGTGCTTTTAAACGTTTTTAAGGACCCTTTTATAAACATAACCTGAGAAACCTTCTTCAACAGAGAGGTTCGATCTTGCAAATCAACAAAATATTTTCCTGAGAAAATATAATTACATAAATTTATAAATTACGAGGGGTGTTCAGAAATTTTGAGGCTTTTTTTTATATGTACCCTTAAATTCAGCATATTTGGAATGGATTTCCAAAATTTAGGACAATTTGGACATTCTTAAGTCATTCTGTGTCTAAATTGGAAATGCATTCTATATATGCTGAATTTCATCCCGTGAAAAATTCATAGTTCTAGATTGAAAATACGTGTCCTTATAAAAAAAAGCCTCGAACTTTCGAACGCCCCTCATATTGATGTGTAACATTTGTCACTAATAATGTGTAAGTCAGACATATTTTAATTCCTCCACTGCCAATTCAATACAATGATACTTTAGTCAGTAGTTTAACCATGTTCACCATTGCGAACTTGAGGCATCAGGCTTTCTTACAGTAGCAAGTCCAGTCAGGTTTCTTCTAATTTCTGCTGTAATGAATTACCCTGAAGGCATCTCATCTATTTGGCAAATTTGCAAAGAAAGAAAAGGAATAGGATAGTTTCCAATGATTTACACAGCTACTTTAGGAGCAGAAAAGAAAGAGAATAAAAGTACAGATTTTGGCAACCATTCTAAAATCATTCCATTGTACAGGGTGTCTACAGAAAAAGAGGACAGTCACTTTTCTTCTTTTTCACACTCATATGAGTTCAGAATTTGGTGATAAGTCTAACATAAGAATGGATTTGATAGTCAGCCATATTAGGTCTATTGCAAATATGTTTATTTGTGAATTAGATCACTACTAAAGGCAAAATGCAAGTATGATATTCGAAAGTGCTTGCATTGCTCTAAGCTGAAAAAGGTCGTCCTGTTTTCCTCATTCTTTATGAGAAATTTTTCACCATTTATGGTGCTTGTGAGAGTAGGAATGATTCATGCGTAAGTAGTGGGACATTTGCTGATGCTTCAGCTGCCGATAATTCAATTCAGGACCTAACATTTGGTCATCAACATGGAGTCATCTGATGACAAGAAAATCACAAAAATGTCTCAAATAAACCATTGACCAGAGTACCGGAATCAATGCAAATGTTTATACCAACATTCTGAAATAATTTGGGTGCCATGGCGTCGATGAGAAACTCTTTTGTTGGCAAAATCTTCTTCCTACAAGGTGTAGCACCTGTTCATACTGCGAAGAAGACTCAGGAGTGCCTCAAAACAAGCCTCCTGAGCCAGGTAGAGTGCCACCCCTTGTCTCCTGAGCTGGACCCAGTGGATTATTCAGTATGGGCAAATTGGGAGACAGAATCCAGCAAGTAATCGCAACCCTCGCATTAAAGTTAAAGGCCTCCGCCATGTCTGCATGGGGCAAAATGTTCGTGGAGAGCATGAAACACGCTTTTGCATCATTTATGCCTCATCTGCAGAAAGTTACCACATCAAGGGGTGTGAAAAATGGGTAATTTGACTGTTCTGAATATACTGTTCATATACAAATCATGTTTTGTTGAATAATGATGCTTGGCACAAAATAAAATGTAAACAAATCCAATTGTGTTGACTGTCCTCTTTATCTGTAGACACCCTGTAAAGTACACTCTTAATAATAAATATATACGGAATCTATGCATTTTCAGAGAAATTGACCAATTAAAATTTTTCTGTTGCATGGGGCACATTGCTGAATGATGGTCAGGAAATCATCATTGTTAAAAACTCATATAAAAGTATAAAAAAAATGACTGTCAATTTCTATTTCAGTGTCTTTGATGTCGGAGGGCAGAGAGGAGAGCGGCGGAAGTGGCTGCAGGTTTTTGACTCCGCCAGCGCCATCTTGTTTCTCCTTGATTCATCGAGTTTCGATCTCCAGCTTCGAGAAGACACAACTAAAAACCGACTGTTAGAAGCTGTCGAAACTTTTGATCACGTCTTCAACAGCAGGTGAATTAAAAAGAAATTTAAACATTAATTTGTTTTAGAATATTCAAGACAAATTCAACCATAAATGTTTCTAAAGTTTGAGGAAGCAATTTAGACAGGAACTGTGACACCTCTCTCATGGTTTGAGCCTATATTCTGTTACTTGTATTTGAGAAGTCAGAAGCTCAAAACCTCAAATAGGCGAGGACTTTAGATTAATTGATTTTGTCCACTTACTTTAATAATTCTTAGTTTTTTTTTTACTTCGAACGAAAGATACAGGCCTGAGAGAAAAATTGAACATAGTGACAACGATGAATTATTTAGACCATCAAATTATAATTTTCTTTCAGATGGCTGCGTTATGTGTCAGTGATATTGTTCATCAACAAAACCGATCTCCTTGAAGAAAAGATAAATGCGGGAAAATCATTTCAGTCGTTTATTGACAGCATAGACCCCTCCAGTGAATACGCCAAGTACTTCCAGGGCTACAGTCAGTTCCAGCCAAAAGGTAAATTTTATATTTATTTTAATCTTATCTTATCTAATCTAATCTAATCTAATCTAATCTCAGATGATCTAGTCTAAGATAATTAATTTCTCATCTATCATGACGTCTACATGTAAGATACAGTAACTATCCAGACTTATCAGATTCACATCAGAAATGTTTATTAACTAATTAATGATTTTTTTTTTTTTTAAATCTGTTTTCCAATAAAACATAGGACTACACATATATATCTAACCTTATCTTCAAATCTCGATTCAGAAATTTTTATTTTTTTAAAGGCATATATGGGCATTGAAAATTTGTTGGTCCATTTAAAAACATTACATTTAACCCATACACCATAATATAATATTTTTTTGACAAAATACATATCAGAAATAAAATATTTGTTTTTTTTTTAAATCATTGAAATACAAACAGGTAAACAACTAGCTACTAAATAATATAATAAACACATTTATTGGAAATCTCTGATATAATGTTGTTATGTTATTATATATAACCTTCTTATATCTAATCAATTTTGCCATATTCTACCTCACATAGGTCCCTGCATTCTGAGCATGTATATATTATAAATTCTCTATGTTACATAATCTCCTATAATCTCCTATCATCCATCCATTGTATATAATAGCAAGCTTCTTAGATAACACTATACACCAGACCTGTTTACCAAACATGGTGACAAGACTCGCAAGAGGCTCTCCTGAAAGGTACAGATGCGACTTGCACATTAGGTGGTGATGAATCACTGTGCTTGGCCTGTTGCAGCTAGTTGCAGTGTCTGTGAGAAAACAGGCCATTTTGCCACTTTTGTAGCCACAAAGGAAAATTCCATTAGGACAGGGCTAAAGGTCTATCTCAAAGGAGAAGACAAGGAAAGACAAAATTGGGCCCTTTGGAGAAATTGGGTCTTTGACTTGCTAAGGAATCTGGCGTCTTTTTCCTTGCATCCTCTGTGTAATGCAACCAGAAAGAGTGGGGAAAAAGAAATGGCAGGCTTACATGTATTATTTAGTTCATAATCTCACTCTATTTTTATCTCTACGCAATATCGTAGCAGCTTTGTGACTGTATCATTTTGATAGCAAAAAACACAATGTAGTCAAACATTATTGTACAAAAGCTGCATGCACAAAAGTGTGGCACTAAAAGTATACATGTCCTTCCTCTAGATATTGTCTCACCTTGGGCCCTTGTAAGAAATAAACTGAGCCAGTGTGTCCGTAATATTTACAGGCCTAATATTGACATTGCTGTTAAGTAATGGGGTAAAATTTCAAGGCAATTTGTCCAAAAAAAAACCAGCCCGTTAAGAAATAATTGCCAGAAACCAGACCCGTGGGTTCGTCAAGACTTAGTCTGATCCTTAAGAATCAGCCAATGCGTCTCACAAAAAGGAATTTTGGCTAGACGAAATCACCCCGTGAAAAATTACAAACCAATGAAAATCAGTTTATTCGAAAAGACGAAAACTTTTTTGAACAATGAAAAAAGAAACCATGTTATCCCATTTATAAACTTTCTGATCAGGGGCGTATCTAGAAATGGCCTGAGGGGGGGCAGAAATTGGGGTGAATACGGGGCGCTCCATGGCTTTTCGTATCTCTTCCATGTTAATTTTTGGCCTGAGGTGGGGCATGGACCAATGGCTCCCCCCCTAAATACGCCACTGTTTCTGAAAAACTGTATGGAAACCATTTCTCAGAGTAGAGCTGTTGGTTTGACGAAATCTGACATATTTTCTCATTTCTTCTCACAGAAGCAGAAAGACAAGAATTCATAGAAGCCATCTCGCACATGGGAGACACCACGACCGACAATTCCAGTTCGAACAATTTAAAAGTTTCAAGAAAGTTTGGCCGCTCCCACTCACAGCTGATGAGGACCGATGTCAGTGATGAAGTCGTGAAGGCTGCAGTGTTCATTAAGAAAGTATTCATGGTGAGTAGAAATAGAAAGGTGTTTTATTTTTTCTTTTGTGAAGTATATACAATATTTACCTCTGAAGAAAAACTATAGATATGGAATTCATATTGGTTGATTGAAAATTGATAGAATTAAAACCTCAAGCCACACACGTACTATGTCTATTCAATTCATGTCATTGCAATTTGTTAACATGGTCAATTCGATTAAATTCATGTCGTGAACATTAATAATTTGAATTAAATTGAATTATTTCAATTCATGAATTTAAAAGTGTCCACCTCTGATATAAACAAAAACACATCACAAAAAGAAGAGAAGCAAAAGAGAAAAAAAAAGCTGCATAATTGGGCAAGAAATAGGTAAAGCTTGTCGCGAACTCCTGTTTCTTTCTCATATTGTCAAAAAGGTTGTGGTGAGCTCATTTGATAGTTCGTGTCTTCCAATTGCAGGTTATGATTTCAGCTCTGCCTGGGACAAACTGACCTTCTCGTTTAAAAAATTACCTGCTCCACCAAAACGAGTTCAAAGTTGGCTTCCTATCAAATATAGCTGTGAAAATAACTTTATGCTACTTGAAATGGGCTTTAAAATGATGGTTCATATGTTTTGATATCTCCATCAAATCCACAGATATGGCACCTCAAACATTGATGACGAGAAACATCAAACTTTGAGAAAATGGCATTTGAATTTTCCGCCATTGCAATGAAAGAACTAAGAAAATCAAGGACAACCAATTTAGATAACTTAAAATCAATTTCTGGTAAAAATAGCCTAAAATATTCAAAGAAAATTATTTTTGCTAAAACGTGGTACCAACAGCTGAAAAAAATCAAAATGTGACCTTTGACACATTTTGCCCATTTCTGGGAAATGCAAATTGGCTGCTTTGAACTCATCTGAGAGGAGTAGGTCACACTTATAGGCTACCCAAATTTATCTAATTCAATATTAAATTTTCGCAGGACGTCGCCCGCAAACCGAGGCAAGATGACTTCGGCCGAGATTGGCATTCTGGCCACAATTGCGAATATTACTACACTTGTGCCGTGGACACTCACAACATCAGGAAAGTGTTGGAAGGCTGCAGAACCATTATTATTAAACACCATCTCAAGATATGGGGCCTGGGGATCTCTTAAACTATGCAACACAGAGCTAAGACCAAGGAAAATGTTTCTTTGCTTCTGAGAGACTCCTAAGACAATTATCATTTTGTAAAAAAGGGAATGTATGTATAGCTGAGATTAAAAGATAAAATTAGATTTATTTAAACATATTTATTGGTTGTTAAATTCATTCATTTTACTACATTATAGTTCATATATATTTGTATTTGTGATCGAAATATTCGAGACATATGTAGTAAATATCCTATTATACAATTTTTACATACTATGTCATGTACTATGTACATACAGTGGGGCTTTCCATGTTATTTAAGATAAGACTACAGACTGGACTTTGTATTGAACGTTTTTTCTATCAATAAAAATATATTGATTATGTTTAGTAATTGTTGTTTTTTCAAAATTCGAAATGTCAAAAAGAAGAACCAAAATACAGGACTCTAAATGGGCCACGAAATGTGCACCTTCGTCAATATGAAATGAATTGGCACTTTCCTGAAAAGTATAATTCTTCGAAAACTTAGTGCTTTACTGTCCTTGTCATACTTACGTGGAATCTCAAGTTCTTTTCTATGCTGTTGAACTGTGATGTCAGAGATGACTCTATTCTAGCATTGCAATATATGTAAATTAACTACAAGCTGTGATGTCATTTCAAACTGGGTCAGATTCCCCCGCTTCTAGGCAATGTTGATCCTCCTGAACTGAGCATCACAGTTTCAACACAGTGTCAGAGTAAGAATTTTATCAGGGATAGCCCCTGCAACCACGTCATCACAGCTTGATAGCCAATGGGCTGACAGTAAACTACGCATCACAGTTCAAACATTGATACGTATATTGAAGGAAGCATCACATTTGTGATCCCAATGATTTATCACAGGCAATCACCAGTCTAATCCTACCAAATGGCAGCTAGATTTGTGAGCATTCACATATAGACAACTGTTTTAATCCCCACAGATTTGTTTGATTAATCTACAAACTTGCTAATTTACAACTTTAAACTTTGATGGAAGTTGACCAGTATAAACAGAAGGCTTTGCCAATTTGTTTGTAAACACATGGCTTATGTTATGTATATTTGTTCTTGCAGCCCAATGGCTGAGAGGCTGTGATGTCAAACTTGCATGGGTTTTCCCAGACCCAATTTTCACTCTGACACTGAGTTGAAAAGTTCTGTGATGCTCAGGGATTCGCATTGGCTAGAAGCTAGGGAATCTGACCCAGTTTAAAATGACACCACAGCTTGAAGTTAATTTAAATATATTGCAATTCTAGAAGAGTGTCAACTCTGACATCACAGTTCAAGAGCATAGAAAAGAACTTGAGATTCCACGTAAGTATGACAAGGACTGTAATATTATGAAAGCTGATAGTATTGTTTTTCATGTTGTACCAACAATGTTGTCCCTATGACAAGTTCTGATGAAGATGTATTATGAAATAATAGCTCCCTCCCTGGCTGTGGGCTCCTCTCTCATAATTTAAGCGTTCAAGACAAAATTCATGATTAAAACTTCATTACTCATGCAAGTAGGCATTTCCACACTGTAAAATTTTAAATTTATAGTCAGCGTAAATGACTGAGATGGTTTCACAATTTGAGCTAACATAGCTTGTTTTAAGTTTTAACAACAGACAGATTATTATAACTTAAAGCAACAAGTTACGTAGGTCAGATCAAAGGAATTGTGCAAACATTCACTCAATCATTTAAGCTGACTCAAAATTTCAAATTTTACAGTGCATTGTTGAAAGTATTAAAGAAATTATATGTGACAGGATTGACAGCCTCAGGTTTATCACTTTGAGACTGAGACAGCTTATTCTATTCTATTTTTACAGATACAGGCCATATATCTATTATATTCTCTTCTAGAATCCACTGGCCTACAGATGTTCTATTCTATTCTTAAACTAACAGATGTCTATTGTTTTCTATATTTTATTCTAGATATTCCATTCTTACACTGGCAGATGTCTCAGGAAGCCCAATTACAATGCTTTTGCATGAGACATTAATGAGATAAATGTACTGTCCTAATCAAATTAAAGATAATTACAAACATCCACCCTGAATAATCGATTATAGAATGTATATCTTTCCATAGTCTAAACTCCTTCCTATTAGGCCCATGCAACGTTCAGATTTAGAAATTCATTTGAAACTTTCCTTTATTACATGGATTATATCAGACAACCTTTGTGGGGCTTAATTAGCTTGATATGGTAGCTACAATGAAGCCTGGTGATGTTGCTGTAACATTTAAGGCTTGCTATCCAGTTACTCATTAAGGAAGGGAATTTTAGGCATTGGATTACAAAGACTGGCTAGATGGATGGTGAAAATTATGTTATAAAATTCAGAGATCATGTAGATTATTTTTTATAATTATATGATAATCACATGCACAACTTTTAAATCCAATATTTTATTAAGATTGAGGAAAAAAAAATGTACCGATTCATCACATTTAAGATATTTCATCATTTATGGAAAAGAGAGAGGACAGTTTCACGGGGAAAATGATTTAATTGAACTAAGTGAGCCATGATGCTGGTGATCTGTTAGTTTCAAGACAACTTTTAATTTAGGAGACTAATATGCACAGGCTTTTCAATCATTTGCCAACACAGCTCTGTGGCCTGCATGATACTGGCCTCCTTAAACAGTACAAGGAAGGTGGGAAAGTCTGGGCAATTCCCTTGAATCAGCCACCCTGCACCCCATTGGCATAACATTACTGCAGGGTGGTCGATTCAGGGGACTTTCCCACCTTGTATCTGTACCACTGGTAGTGGTCCAGTGCTGAACTGTTGTGAACAATTGTGATGCCTGTGCTAATATGCTACTTGTTGTTACTGAAGTGCTAGTTTGGTGACTGACAAAATTAATGAACAATTGAACATATTATTATTATGAATCTGATTCTTACCCTTTTTTATCAGTATGAGTCATAACATATGACACATCATTCCGGTCCTGATTTTAAATCAAACAGCCTTTATGGTTTCAATACTAAAAATATAATCATGACATATCATAAGCTATTATGATCCACAAAGTGCAAATTTTCACATGTATAACGGTCGTAATTTGTCAGATAGATAACAAAACTTCCATAATAAAGGTAGGTTTGTAAGTTTTACAGACAGTTCTGACCAAACTATTCTCGGAAAAGTCACTTCTATCTGAAAAACCTGAAACATTTTGCTAAAGATATTTACACTGCATTATCGCAAATATCAGCTTTTAAAAATAGTTTTATTCCTACCAATAACCTAAAGTTCTTTTTTTGAAATGATTAATTGATTATGATAAATCAAAGAATATAATTGTGTCATATCTGAAGCTATTGCTGAATATATATAGGCCTACAGACGGATGGATTGTGGAAAACCACTATAGATGGCTGTACTTTTATACTTATTAGTTATTTGACTTGTCAAATGTATACACCCTACCATTCGTCACATGATTTTGGAGGAGCCAAGCAGGGGTAGCCAGGGTGTAGCTTCCTCGAGTATTGATTTAAGCCAAGCTGCTTGCTTCAAGCTCAGCTAGTGTGGCCCCCATAGGCACATCTGCAGCAAGTACAGGCTGTAGTTGATGCCTAAGACCGCAGCCAGAGTGCTATACGGATAGGAGCACTGCCAATGCAATTTTGCGTGCTACATAGGATCATTCAATGCCTATTGTAGGGCTCAGTTTAATGAACAACACTACAGGGGTGTATCGACACTTCACAAGAGCACTGGATATTACATGGACTACTGTTCTGTGAAACTGTTTATTCACAGACAGGATTAAACTACAGACACTCCATAGCTAGTCAGTTTTCCTGCTATCTTTCTTGTACATCTATAGGAACTTGACTATGCTTACTATGCCAACTTTGCTTACTGCAGAATTGAAATTCGGATACCTATAGTAAAAGTCGTTTGTATCTGAATTTCTTCTATGTACTATAGCTATTAATTTTCTTGCTACCATTACAGCTGCTGTCATAGCACTCTGACTATGCTCAGTGGCTTGATACAAATCTCCAATAGTACTCCAGCTTCTTCAGTTAGCAAAGCATCACATTTTTTAAAGATAACTCTGGATTGATTGATAACTCTAAGGATTATCACAGATACTGATCAAGATAAACTGAAAAGATTATTTAGAATATTGATTGAGATTATAGAAGATTATAATTGGATTATCTAATAATATTTAAACATAATCACCCAGTTGCATGACAGGGAGCCACTAATCTGTGCTCACAACTTGTCCAAGGATTAAACTGAGGCATTTGCAGTACACTCAGCATCCATAGTATCTCATAGTATTGATAAAGTATTTATATCTCTAGCACTGGAGTCACACATTCCAGTGCAGGGACATACCACTACTACACCGGGTATGGAGATATAACTTTACTTAAAAAATTCTATAACTGACGACAGTGCATCAGTGATACAGTCTTTCAAATAATTCTGATATTTAGATTCAACCTAACTTCTCTGCATTAAATCTGGGAGAGGATTATAATTCTACAACTATACAGCAGTGTTTCTCATATTAAAATATATAAAACTATATTTCTCAATACAAATACTTGGGATTAAGTTGGAATTCTACAACTTCAAAATCAACAAAACAACACTATCTAAAAGGTGTTACAATTCCATCTATTTTAAGAACAGTTTTAAGAATTTATTCCACAAGGGCAATTTGCACTCATCACTGACATCCCAGACAAGGTCATCTGCCTAGCAACACCTAGCAACGGACCAGGCAAGAAGGAAAACTCATTCACTAAAGTCATTTCTGGAGGAGGATGGTTAATACCTGCATTGGATACTAGTCTAGCAGAAATAAAGTAAGTTATGGTGGTTTGGTGAACTTTGTAGTAACTTGTACAAGTTTATTTAAAAATTATTCATTATGTGTTGTGAATGAATATTTCATACCTTTGAATTTTATCAAAATCAACTTAGTTTTCCCAGACACAACATCAGCAGTTTTCATTTAAAGTTTGTGATATATTTCACACTGTATGAATCATCATAGATCTATTTCAAAAGTTCGCCGCTTCTAGATACATATAATGGTCAACAATAGCCATACAGTTTGACACTCCAAAAAAGTGAGATAAAACCATACTTATACAGGCTTAGATGAGATATATATAATATATAAATAAACTTTTAGGTCTGTCAAAACTTTCTCATTCCAATCTAAAAAGCATGCATCTCAAATAATATGTAGACCTTAAGATATTTAACTTTTTTTTTTGATAGAAGAATGAAATTATTGTTTAGGCAATATGTATAACTTCTTGTCCTTAGCTGAAAGCACCACATTATAGTCATAACAATCAGGTGATGAGGCTCATTATTCGAAATAAAGGACAAGACAAGACACACAACTTTTGATTTTTGATAAGGATGTCTGTAATTGTGTTGGAATCTTGAGTAATATTGAATAAGAAAACTTGATGATATTATGCTTTGTACACAAAATATACATAGACTAGTTCTTCTCATAAGAGTAATTATACTGCTTGTGTGTTCCACAATGTACTGCAATGTACTTAGTTACTTCCCACTATATCTTAATATCTTATTCATGCAATTCTGCCTGAGATCTGGCCCCCTGATCTCCTTAGTTGAGCTCCATTACCATGTTTATAGCTGGAATAATTTAAGAGCTACAGAATCCCAGGAGAAAATATGAAGCAAGTTATTTATAGAACAGCCAGCCTGCTCTGGAGACATGCTCAGGAGACCTGTTCAGGAGACCTGCTCAGGGAACCTTTTGTTGTTGTCTCTCCAAACAATAAACACAACATTATTAGACAAGCTACAAGCAGAAGGCCCCTCAACATTGGTTAAACACAAAACAGGAGTGTCATTAAATGTGGTGGCAAGTTTTACTGACATCCTATTGGTGCCAGTAAAAACTGAACACAGACAGAAAGAGGAGAATTTTATTGCAAAATGGCTTTCTGTGATTTTATGGTTCTTCCCACCCATGAAGGATGGTTGTTAATGGTATTCACTATTCAAACATTTTGAAATGTTGCAGATGTTTCTTTAAAGCACAGACATCAGCCCATGTTCTGCTGATGTCTGGTAGATCGAAGTATGGTCATCAGACATTAGTTATGCCAATATCTGCATGGTTGACATACAGACATCAGTGACACGTTCTTATTGATCTACAACATCTGGCAGACGTTTGGCATCTGTCATACTCATACAATTTGCAAATGAGTGGTTGAAGTATGGACAATCTTTCTATCTATCACATGTTATGCAAACTTATGTCTCACAAAGCTCAGCAAGTCTTTGGTTGAAGTACAGACATTTTTCAGAAGGTCAGCTAACCTGTGGTTGTAATACAGACATCTGTTAGTACAAACCAGTCCAACCTCAATCACACATATGCTCCCCCCCCCCAAACATTTAGTCGAAGGACAGACATGTTCACATATTCTCAAACACCCAGCTTAGATGTGGGTATGTAAAGAAGCATGCAAATCATTCAACATACCATTTAAACATGCAAATTTAGATTAAATTGAACCAAGAATTTGCTTGAAAATTTCAATTGAAACCGCATGTATTTCTCTCTGGATGAATCTTATCTTGAGTCGGCCTTTGAAGAAAACTGAATCAACATGTTGTGTCTGGGTGAGTAGACACAACCAAAAAAAAAAGGAATTTTACAGGTGAAACATTCTTGTAAGCTTTAACCGTGGTACTTAAACTTAATTAAATAGGAATTGTCCTTTCAATTGAAAAAAAAAACTATCACAGTTTCCTGAAACATGTCAGATTGTCCATATATGTCTTTATGCATGATATTGTAAGATAAGCAGGGTGGCTGAGTGGTTATGGTCCAGGTCTGCTCCGCTGAAGGTCTTTGCCTGCATGGGTTTGAACCTCGGGCAGGAATCCCAAAATCTTCATTGGACCTTCATGTGCAAGCAAAATCCAGCTGGATGTTGTTCAGATGAGATGTAAAAGTTGCAGCCCCTTGTATAAGTATCTGTGATGAGCAAGTAAAAGATCCCTCACATGGGGTAAATGTGAAACATGTTGAGAACTCCCTCTAGCCATCTATCCATCTACCTGTCAATCCATATAACAGGAAGAAAACATTCTACCTTAAATGTTAGCATGCATGTAACATGAGAAACCTTACATGGCAAAAATGAATAGTAAATAAAACTAAAGGTAGAACCTGGGGATAATTGGGGAAGCTGCTCCCTAGATAATTAAGGAGCTCTATAGAATCTTGCAGTAGCAGAGAAAAATCAATGCTAATCAAGTATTTGCTTTGGGTTCGCTAGAAACGATCATTTATACATAGGCAGTAGGACAGGGATGAAGTTAGACCCTTTGGAAGTTGACAGATTTATAAACAGAAAAGGCATTCTGTAGGTAGGAGGTAAACAGCTGGAGAATTATTAATGGGAGAAAGACACACCATGGCATTAAAATAGAACATAGGCAAATATTAACAGAAGGAATATATTTTGCCAGAAATGGATAACAAGAATCTATGGATGTTTTTGTATGTGTTTAGCTAATTTCTTGACGAATATGGGAGGTATGCTTGTCCTCATACTATGTACTTAATATTCAATAAAAAACATGGGAAAAGCTACATGTATAATGTTGACACTCGCAAAAGCTCAAAAATGTAAAGAGGTAGACAAAAAATGCCCGAAGGAGGCGATAAGAAAGACTTGCATGTATCTCTGAGAAAATGATGTGAAAAGTAAAGGTAGAACCATGCAGTAGATAATTAGAAAGCTGCTCTCTAGATAATTAAGGAGCTCTATAGAATCTTGCAGTAGCAGAGAAAAATCAATGCAAATCAAGTATTTGCTTTGGGTTCACTGGAAACGATCATTTATACATAGGCTGCAGACAGGGATGAAGGTAGACCCTTTGGAAGTTGACAGATTTATAAACAGAAAAGGCATTCTGTAGGTAGGAGGTAAACAGCTAAGAATTATTAATGGCAGAGAGACACACCATGGCCTTAAAATAGAACAAAGGTAAATATCAACAGGAGGAATTTGGTTTGCCAGAAAGGATACCAAAATCTGTTGATGTTTTCTGTATGTGTTTAGCTAATTTCTGCATGAATATGCGAAGTATCATGTATGCTTGTCCTCATACGATATAATAATCTATAAAAAACATGGGCAAAAGCTATAACGCTGACACTCATATATAAGCTCGAACAAAGTTAAGAGGTTAACAAAAATCCCCGACAAAAGTTAATAGGTTAACAGTAAGTGCCTTAAGCAGTGAAGAAGGCGATAAGTAAGACTTGCCGGTATCTCTGAGAAAATTATGTGAACAGTAAAGTTAGAACCAGAGGATAATTACAAAGTTGCTCTCTATAGAATCTTGCAGTAGCAGAGATAAGATCAATGCAAATCAAGTATTTGCTTTGAGTTTGATAGAAACGATCATTTATAAAATTTAATAGGAAGTGAGACAGGGATGAAGTTTTACCCTCTTGAGATTGATAGATCCATACAAGCAGAAAAGACATTTTGTTGGTTGGAGAATTAATGACATGAATGTAAAACACCATGGCATTAAAATAGGCGTAATAGGAAATATTAACAGGAGGATTTGGTTTTGCCGGAATAGATACCAATAATCTATGGATATCTATCATATGTGTTTAGTTAATTTCTTCGGGAATTTATGTGGTATGTTTGTCCTCACACTATATTATATTCTATTAAAAAACATTGGAAAAGCTATAATGCTGACACATACAAAAGCTCCAACAATTTAAGAGGTTGGTGTAAAATGCCCGAAGAGGTGAAAGACTTGCATTTATCTCTGAGAAAATGATGTGAAAAGTAAAAGTAGAACCAGTAGATAATTAGAAAGCTGCTCTCTAGATAATTAAGGAGCTGTATAGAATCTTTCAGTGGCAGAGAAAAATCAATGCTAATCAAGTATTTGCTTTGGGTTCGCTGGAAACGATCATAGGCGTTGATAGATATATAAACAGAAAAGGCATTCTGTAGGTTGGTGGTAAACAGCTGGAGAATCATTAATGGCAGAAAGACACACCATGGCCTTAAAATAGAACAAAGGTAAATATTAACTGGAGGCTGTGTTTTTTGCCAGAAATAGATATTGAGAATGGATGCAATATGCAGTTGATTTCTTCAGGCATCTGAAAGGTATTTTGTCCTCATTCTTTATTCTATGAAACAAATAGAATGAACATACCACCTACACACTACTGTTGGCAATGGAACCAACATGCATAGAGTTTTTACAGGTGCAATATTACACTGAGACAATACATTGTATGCCTATTTATCAATGTATCAATCTATCTATCTTTTCATCCATCTATATCTACGAGTATCTATCCAGTCATGAAAGACCAAACAATAATTATTGCAGTATTCCTCGGTATGATAGAAGGAAATTGATATATCTATCTATTCTATCTATTCCATCTATCTATCTATCTACCTATCTACCGATCTGTCTATCTATCTGTCTATTCTGTCTATTCTGTCTATTCTGTCTATCCTGTCTATTCTGTCTATCAATACCCTGCCTCATTCTCTATCTCACCTATCTCTGTCGTACACCTTAGTCAGTGACTGTCAAATCGCGGTATTCCGCTGTATGATTGCAGGAAATTGATCTGCCTCCCGTATGACAGGGCTGAATACTTCTGAGGGATATTGTTTGCCGTGTTCCTCTCTGATATTTTGTGACCCTCAGAGCAAATCAGAGGACATGGATCGAGTAATCTGAGCGTAATTAGACGATGACAGCAAAAGTGACAATCAATAATTGTCTCTGTACAGTGTACAAGTCCATTTATGTTCATATACAGTGTACGGCAGAATACACATATATATGAGCTGTCAGAAACTTATGTGTTGCTTATTCCGCTGTCATATCTATAATCTAGAGAAAACAAGAGGCAACTCATATTGTAATCTAGTATATGGTATGAACCATGTTAAAATAGTACCATATCTCTATTTACCCACAGTCATCAATGAACGACATTTGTCGCGAAATAAATTCTGTTAACCTCTGGCTACGGCGGGAGCAAGGTTTTTAATCCACAATTCCACATCCCATGCACACAGGTTAACTTATTTATGGTTATACAGCCCAAAAGTCCCGGAAAGTACAAAAGAAACGCTCTCGTAGAACTTGTCATGTATCCAACATCTACAACAAAATTCAGAGCGCGTGGAGTGAAATTAAGATGGCCGATTTCCAAAGCAGTGTATGGACTTGAAATGTCACTAAGTTGTAGTAGCGAAAGCAGCATTTTGCACAGTCTGTCATTACAGGCAAAAGGCTGGCCCAGACAGCATGGTTGCCCACATAACTACTGGCTACACTAAAAAGCTTTGGAAAGTGGTCTGACTGCAATTTAGCCCTGGGCCAATTGCAAGATAAAGTGGACCTAGCAGCCCTGGGATAAAGTGGCAAGGCCAATGCCTCATAAATATTCACAGTATCTATGAGACTTCAGCCAGGTTTGCTGTAATTTGGACAACCTCAAGGTTCAAGGTCCATACAAGATCCTGTTGATCATCTCAATGTACTATTGATGGATACAAATATAATAGATGCACTTTTAACGCTGTAAAAAGGCTGCAAATTACCTGTAGAAAACAGAGGTTGATTAGACATGTAGGCTGTCTGTATAGTCAACAGATGTAGATAAATGGATTGAGGCAGATCATTGATGTGAAATGAAAATTCCCTTTCCATGATTTAAAGCTCATGTAAATTTTTAGAAGATAATGGTAACATTAAGAAAGTAGGATTCTGTCCTTAAAAGAAGGCTGGAGTTACACATGCATATATTGACTAAAAAGAATGGTTTCACAATATTTTTACTGGCTCGAATCACTGCTTTCCCCAAACATTGGCACTTAGACAAATCAATGTTTTAGAAAGTCAATATCCATTACACATTCAGGGACATGTAGCATTTTGGAATTGTGGTGTGGTATCTAATCAAGATGTCTTTTACAGCAATAAATGAAAGTAGTGCAGCTTTTTGTGTTGACAACACATCGTTGTAGAGGAAATTATAATTTGGACAATCAAATGAAAATGTGGTTATAGATTGTTTGTGCAGCATGCAAAGCAAATTTGTACAGCTTAAATCAATATTTACTCCAAAAATAAGTGGGGTTCTTACCTGCCAGTAGTATAGTCAATTTATTAGTCATTACGAATAGAATATAATAATTATCTTATTTAAACTGTTTCTAAAAGTCATCTGGCTGCATTGTTACTATACGAAAAAATCAAGAAACAAAGATCTGGCAGAACATTTTGCAGCTTAGAAATGAACATTATCAAAACAGGACCCATAGAGGACCTTTAAAACAGGAATATAGGAGAAATACATTCTATAGAAAGCTTTAGACACTAAAGATTGTCTATGATGCTCTTGAGCAATTACACAGGAGAGCAGTCAGGCATTGCTCATTGATCTTTGTACATCAATTACTGATGCTCTTTGAGTGCTCACAATGAGGCTGAATGAAGATCAATGAGATGCAAAAGGAGGCAATGACAAAAACACTGTACGTCATTAATATTCCAGAAGCTTCAGCAAATCACTGAAATGGTACTCAGAGGCTATAGAATGATTGAAGACACATTGGGAGAACATAAATGACTCATTAGGAGAATGTAGACAGAGACGATAAGAATTCAGGTTGGGTATCAAATTTGAATAAAGTGTGCAGACACGGGCACATAAAAATGGTTGTACTGTTTCTCAAGCCAGGGCCTCTGAAGAATGATTGTTACTATTCCCTTTCACCTGGTCAGCCATGTTAGTATGACGTTTTCGATTAAATACATTATTTTATTGTGTAATAATAGTGGTGGGAGATTTAATCATAATTAGTGTTAACCGATTAAAATTTAAAAATAGACATTCTTGTCCATGTCATACTTCATGGTGGATGCAAGTGTAGTTGTTTTTGTTGAAGCATATCTACATGGTTAATATATTTGCATGGACTGCCATGCATGAGAATCATTCATGGCAAATCTGGAAGGCAATGGAAAAAGTATAATTTCATAATAGAAGGGAGGAGATATGACATAAAAGAGTTCAAAATAAAATGTGCCATCCATCAATTACATCAACTTCTAACCACTCAAATGGTATACTACGCGACAGTACAGTACACATCCTCAGTTTGTCAACCCAATGCAACTTTCTGGTGCTGAAATCTAGAGGGTTACACTGCTTTGAAGTTAGACTTTCCCTCTCTTTATTTGCCAATAATGCCTTTGGCAAAGTTTTTGTGGAATCTGAAATATAGAAAGAATAAGAAAAAAGAGAGACATAGAGACCAGATATATTGCTCCATTGCATGTATGCTGGTGCATGATGACAGACATCAGAATGCAGTACTTCTTTTCCGATATAATTTTCCATAAATATACAGGGAGTCTGAGGGAGACATAACTTTCCATAAATAGCTGGATAGTCAGCAATATCTCATGAAATCTCTGGCTCCTTTAAGAAACTGCAAGGAGTAATATTGTGTTTACTGGGCAGCAAAGGGCCAAAGGCCCAAAGAGGGTGACTGGACAAGCAATAAAGGCGCATTTGAGTCAGTTTAGACTGAGATTTGATAAATGTGCACACACTGCACAGTCTTTAAACAAAGGAATTTGCTGCTCAATGGTTTATTTAGAATGATTAATATCTCATAAAATTTCCAATATTCTGTTTATCATGAAAATTTCTTGAAAGCTATTCCTTAGAAATATAATTGAGAGAGTTGTCTCTGTTTATGTATATATGCTGAGCATCAAAAGACCTTGGACTCCAAAGTTTGGAGTGAAATGAAGATGGCCAATATCCACAACTGAGACTGTGCATGAACTTTAAATGACAGTAAGTTGTACATTTTCGAAGGCAGCATTTTGCATGGTCTGTCATTACAGTAAAAAGGCTGGCCCAGACAGCATAGTTGCCAACATAACCACTTGCCACACTAAAAAGCTTTGGAAAGTGGTCTGACTGCAATTTAGCCATGGGCCAATTGCAAGATAAAGTGGACCTAGCAGCCCTGGGATAAAGTCGCAAGGCCAATGCCTCATAAATATTCACAGTATCTATGAGACCTCAGCCAGTTTTGCTATAATTTGACCAAAGTTTCAAGGTTCATAGAGGTCACAGGTCCCTGTTGATCACATCAATGATCTGTTGCTGGATGCAAATATAATAGCTGCTCCTATATAGTCCTATACAGCTATAAAAATAAGGAAAATTTCTTGTAAACAAAAGACAGACGTTGGTGAGAACTATAGAGCCTTTATAGTCAACAGATGTAGATACATGATTTTTAAATGGAGAAAGATTACGTGAGACGAAAGTTTACTTTCCGCCATCTTAGGCTCAAGCAAGCTTTTAGAATAAATAAAATAGTAATACTGAAAAAAAAAAAAAGCATTCTGTCATTAATAAAGCATGTACTTCTGTCATATTTTTCTGGCTCGAATCACTTCATTCTCCAAATATTGGCTCTTAATAAATCAATGTTTGGAAAGTCAATATCCATAACACATCCAGGGACATGTAACTTATTAGAATTGTGGTGTGGTATCTAATCAAACTTTTCTTTGACATCCGGCATATTTACTAATCAAATCAAATTTGATCTGTTAATGGATACAAAGAAATGATAGATAAGATAATCGCGAAAGACATATTTTACAACATATTACACATTTACGCCATGATTGGGATCTTTCAATGGCTTGGATAGACTATTTATATATTGAAATATAGAATGTCCCATCCCAACTGTGTCTAAAAAAATTCAAGTTGGAAAGTTGCCTTTGAAAAATGAGCTGGTACATTTTCCACACCTGGATATAAAATTAAACCCCAAAACAGGCAAGCACATAGAAAGAATCAAGATCTATAGACATCTATAGACTATTCTATAGACAAAAGGATTGTCAGAGATACTTGAGCAATCACAGGAGAGCAGTCAGGCATTGCTTATTGATCTTTATTCTTTATACATCAATTACTGATGCTCTTTAATGATGGGATGCAAAACGAGGCTCCCACGAAAAACACTGCAGCATCGTTAATATTCCATAAGTGTCAGCAAATCACTGAAATGGTACTCATAGGCAATATAATGATTGAAGACACAGAATTAAGAGAATGTAGACTTAGAAAGCTGAACTATTCAATATAATTTCTAACCTGTTAAAAATTAGGTAAAACATTGGAAAGGGCTTTTGAAAAAGTCATCGTGGAAAGAGCATTGTGTTGATAAATGGCTGGAAAATCTTTAGGATAGGAAGCATCATGGGCAAAATTAGGCACATCACTGCTTGTAAAGTTTCTGTAGATTGTGATCTGGAATAGTTTCACAAAAGGGCATTCTGTGTGGGTGGTACCACCAATGGGCAAACAAATCCCCTTAAAAAAAGACAGATCCACTGCAACTATTAGTAGACATTGACATTTTTGCAGACGTTAGACAAAAAGACCCTTTTGAACATGTCACAGAAAAGACATTTTGTAGGCGGTGGGTAAACAGGTGGAAAATCAACAATGAGAAAAAGAGACACCGAGGCCTTAAATAGATGCAGAGCGAATATTAACTGTGGACCGTCAGCCAAAAATAGAAGCTAAACAATAGATGCTGAGAATAGATGCAAAATAATGCTTAGTTCGTAAGGCACATTTTGTGCTCTCATTTCATATGTCCTAAAATGACTGGGTGTCTGAATCATTGACAAGGATCTGGAGTCTGGAGTTAGGTATCAGGTGACAGACTCCCACTCCTTTGGCTTCCAAAAAGACCTCCAACTCCGACTCCTTAAGATCTCCTGAATATTGTCTCCAACCCTGACTCCAAACTCTCTTGTCGGCATTATTTCAAATTCACAACATATCGGCGTTAGTATTTTTCACAATATATCAAATGGTAAGCAGAAGAAAAAAAATTGCATTCCACCATTTTTCCCCGTAGAATTTTGACAATGTCTAGCAACATATGTATCTGACTGTCTCCTAATCTATTGGCTTTTCTATATCCCAATCTTCGTCTACACTCAGCTATGTATCTGATCTATCTTTGAAATATGAAAGTATCATTGTCTATATGTCTATCTGTCTATAGAATTTATAAATGTATCCATTAACATTTATTCTACTATGTCTATCTGATCTATCTGTAGGTCTATGCATTCACTTCCATATGCTCCTTTGTTACATCCTGTCCGTACACCTGAGTCAGTGACTGAAAAATTACGGTATTCCGCTGTAAGATTGCAGGAAATTGATCTGCCTCCTGTAGGACAGGGCTGAATACTTCTGAGGGATATTATTTGCGATGTTCTTCCCTGACATTTTTGGTGACCTCCAGAACAAATCACATGAGAAATCAGAGTGTAATTAGATGACAACAAGAGTTACTATCTGTAATTTTCTGTGTAACATTGTAATGAGTCAAACCATACGTTTACACATCTGAAAAGACTTACTAGCAGTCTCGTTCATGCTGATGAATATTCAGTATATAGTTGTCAATAGAATATATTTTCTCAGAAAATACCCAAATTTAAATTATATTTTTTATTCTCTTTTTGATATTTTGTTATTACTAGTTTTAGCATAACAATAAGTACTTATCTTGACAAGCATGCACCAACAAAAAAGTCCCACATCCACATAACCAATAAACCCAATGTGTCCACAGAAGATACGATACATGTTGCTGCTTACAGCATGCATGCACTACAGGTTCTGTTACCTTTAGTCATGAACTTCACTAATTTTCTCAAAAACAGAACATTGAACTTGATGAGATATTAATCCAACAGGCACCGAAATCATGTGTTCAAAGACAGAATTTATCAAGCCTCTGTCTAGATTGACTGGCACCAGCCTTTATTGCTTGTCCAGTCACCCTCTTTGGCCCTTAGCCGCCCCATTAAACACAATATTGCTCCTTGCAGGTTATTCTTAGAGCCATTTCATGAGATATTGCTGGCTATCCAGCTATTTATGGAAAGCAATGTCTCCCTGTACATTTATGGAAAAAGACATCTGAAAAGAAATATTGTGTTCTGATTTCCGCTATCATGCACTGGTAATACTCCCAGTATACATGCAATAGAGCAATATATCCAGTCTCCTCCATGTCTTTTTTGTCTTTCTTCTTTTCATACTGTGTAACAACTTAGCCGTCTGCATTATAGGTTAATAAAGTTGGGAGTATCGCCTCGAAAGCAGTCTATCCAGATAGATTCCAGCATTCCAGGATGTCCAGCGTCAGAGAGATACAGTGGCTTCCAAAAGTGTAGTACATAAATTGGTATGTGGCTTGTTTTCCATGCTGATGATAACAGTAATTATGAAGGAAGTAATGAAGGAGGTTCCTCAAGTTCTGGTGTCTACGCTCGCACAAGAAATGTTACAGTTGATTATAAACCATAAGAGGTAAATAGTTGTACTGGTCTGGTAAATTAGAAAAAAATGTTCTCTGAAATATATTCTTATATATCTATGTCTTCAATTGTTCTAAAGCCTCCGAGTGCTGTTTCAGTGATTTCTTGACACTTATGGAATGTTAATGACATTGCAGTGTTTTTTGTCGTAGCCTCATTTTGCATCTCATTGATCTTCATTTAGCCTCATTGTGAGCACTCAAAGAGCATCAGTAATTGATGTACAAAGATCAATGAGCAATGCCTGACTGCTCTCCAGCGTAATTGCTCAAGAGCATCACTGAAGATTTTTTTGTCTATAGTCGTCTATAGATTCTTCATTCCTTTTATAATCTATATTGCTATTCTTGGGGTCTTTTGCAGGTTCCAAGTTTAAGTATTTTGGTTTTGAAAAATGTATTTCCCGTTGTTTTTTAAATTTTCTTTTAGGAATTTTCATAATGTAGCAACAAACCAGACAGTCATCTTTTGAACACAATTGGGATGGTTCAATTGTATAACAGTCATTTATGGGCACATATAGAAATATATCCTGCACATGAGGTAAATGTGCAAAATGAAATAAGTGTACTATATAGTATGATAATATTATCAATCAGTACAAACTGGGCTCAGAGGGTCTAACATATATAAGGATAAGGATAAGGAAATCTTTAATATCCCTTGTGGGAAATTCCTTGTACAAGTATCACAAGCATGAAATAAATAAATAAAGGGCATGCAATGGAAATCTTAAATGAAATGAAATATAAATTTGCATGTTGAGGGTCACTGTTTGTTATAAAGTCTGATACCAGAAGGTACCAATGATTGGGACGTGCGGGTTGCTCTGGCTGCAGTTGATCTCAGTCGTCTATGGGAAGGCAGGATATAAATACATGTATACTATGTAGAGTGATGCCATATCGTCCTGTCATCCAGTTATCAATACTTTGCATGATAATTCCTAAATAGTATCACTTTGCCTATGTCATGTCTATAGATGTATGTACATGTATTGTTGTGCAGCCTGCACTATACTTCCATTTATTTCTGCTGGATTTAAAGGAAATGTTGATTAGATACCACAGCACAATTCTCACCGGCTACATGTCCCTGAATGTGTAATGGATATTGACTTTCTGAAACACATCGATTTCTCAAGAGCCAATATTTAGAGAATGCAGTGATTCGAGCCAGAAAAAGATTACAGAAGTGTCAGTCATTACAAGTTATATTAAGGACAGAATACTACTCCTGATATTACTATTTTAGCCTGTAAAAGCTGATAAACAAAAGCGTTGAATAGTGGGAAGTGAACTTTCATCTTACATGGTTAATCTGCCTCCATCTACATATATCTGAGGGCGTGGGTTCAAATCTCAGCCCGGGAACTCACTTTAGTCCGAGCCCATGTTCCAGACTCACAGTCTTCTCATCTCATCATCATACAGCGATCGCCTGCCTCGATATAACACAAACAAACAAACAAACAAATCTACATATATCTACATCTGCTGACTATACAGTCTAGAGATAAAGAAAGCCTATGGTTCAATCTAATCAACCTCAATTTGTAGTCTCTTTTCAGCTATAGAAGTGCAGCTATTATATTTGCATCCATCAATAGTACATTGACATGATCAACAGGATCTTGTACGTACCTCGAACCTTGAGGTTGTCCAAATTACTGCAAATAACGTTGAGTTCTCATAGATATGGTGAATATTTATGAGGCATTGGCCTTGCCACTTTATCCCAGGGCTGCTAGGTCCACTTTATCTTGCAATTGGCCCAGGGCTGAATTGCTGTCAGACCACTTTCCGAAGCTTTTTAGTGTGGCCAGTAGTTATGTGGGCAACCATGATGTCTGGGCCAGACTTTTACCTTTAATGACAGACCATGCAAAATGCTGCTTTAGCAACTACAACTTAGTGACATTTCAAGTCCATGCACTGCCTTGGAAATTGGCCATCTTAGTTTCACTCCACAAGCTCTGAATTTTGTTGTAGATGTTGGCTACCTGACAAGTTCTAAGAGTGAGTTTGTTTTGTACATTCTGGGACTTTTTGGCTGTGTAGACATTTATAAGTATGTTAACCTGTGTGCACGGAATGTGGATTCAAAACCTCCCTACCGCTTTGTCTGGAGCTTTACAGAATGATATAATCGGGACGCTTGCCCTTCATTGGAGAGTGGTAGAACAGATTTTTCAGGCAAGGTGCTGCGTTAAAATTAATCATATCATAACCATAATGTACTAGATTACACTACAAACATGATTGGTCAGTAATTCCTCTCTCATAAATATGACAGCTCAATAAGTAGGACATTAGTCTCTGACAGCTTATGATATATATAAATATAATTGGCTTGTACAGAGACAATTATGGATTGTCACTCTTGCTGTCATCGTCTAATAACGCTTGGATTGCTCGATCCATGTCCCGTGATTTGTTCCGAGGGTCACAAAAATGTCAGGGATGAACAGGACAAACAATATCCCTCAGAAGTATTCAGCCCTGTCACATGGGAGGCAGATCAATTTCCTGCAATCATACAGCGGAATACAGCAATTGTACAGTCACTGACTCAGGTGTACGACAGAGATAGGTGAGCTAGAAAATGAGGAAGGTATTTTTAGACAGAGAGACAGACAGATAGATAGATAGATAGGGTAAGTGCAGCCCTCCAAGCCCAGTTTTGGGCACTCACGAGGATCGATTTATAAGAATGGAGAGAGAGTAGGATTCCTCAACATGCTACACATTTACTCCATGTAAGGAATCTTTTACTTGCCAGGACATACACAGATTGGTAAAAAGACTTATGATTAGATTCATACAAAAGTTTGACCAAAGGATTGATGCAAAGATGAACAGATATACAATGCACAAATGTACACGTATTGTCTAAGTGTGATATTGCACCTGTAAAAAATCAAACTCATGTTGGTTCAATTGCTAAAAGTGTGCGTAGGTGGCATGTTCATTCATTTTGTTTGACAGAATAAAAGAATGGGGACACAAAACCTCACAGATGCCTGGGGTAATAAACTGCACATTGCATCCATTCTCTATGTCTATTTCTGGCAAAAACCACAGCCTCTAGTTAATATTTACTTATGTTCTATTTTAAGGCCATGGTGTGTCTTTCTGCCATTAATAATTCTCCAGCTATTTGCCTCCTACCTACAGAATGCCTTTTCTGTTTATATATCTGTCAACTTCCAAAGGGTCTAACTTCATCCCTGTCCTACTGCCTATGTATAAATGATAGTTTCCAGTGAACCCAAAGCAAATACTTGATTTCCATTGATTTTTTTCTGCTACTGCAAGATTCTATAGAGCTCCTTAATTATCTAGAGAGGAGCTTTCTACTTATCCGTTGATTCTACCTTTACTTTTTACTTGATCTTCTCACAGCAGATGCATGCAAGTCTTTCATAAGACCAACTTCAGGCCATTTTCATGAACCTTTTAGCTTGTTTGAGATTTTGTTGCACGGTGTCAGCATATTCTTTGCTATGCTATTTTGATAGATATAAGAGAGCTAAAGTGAGACAATGGCAAACTGGATGGCTGGATGGAAGATATGTAGAAAAATAGATAAATGTACCGTGAAAAAAAATATTAAAAACAGATAAATAGATAGATAGACATGACCAGTGTAGCTTTGTAGTGCGAGTTCTAGGCACTCACGAGGCTTGATTGATGAGATGGGAAAGAGTGGGAGTCCTCAATATGTTAAACATTTGCCCCGTAAGAGGGATCTTTTACTTGCCCAACACTGACAATGAAACAAAGGGCCAATCAATTTAACATTTCATCTGAACAACATCCTGCTTGGATTTTGCTTATGAAGGTCCACTGCATAGATAAAGTTGGAAAGAAAATTCCTCCTGACTTCTGTAGAAGATGCCTACTTAAGTTTGCCCTTTGGTACCCATATCAATTGCTGGGTGACCTTTTATCCTGGTGAAGAATAAAGTGATTAAGCCTTTACTTTCTTGGTTTGTATCACCGACAAATTTGACAATGTGAGCACTTCAAATATGAAATCTGGTATCTGATGAACAACATTTGCTGATACTCCTTACCAGATGATTCAAAGGACTGAATTTGAGGCAAGCTAGATTTTAGTTTTGATGTGTGTCCTACAACTTGACTTGTGATTGACAATTTACGGTATTCCGGTGCTTGATTCGGGGATTCCAGTGCAGCGATTCCACTGCGATTACCAGATAGATTCTAGCGGTGGAGCTAATCACAGAGTAGCAATGCTATCCTGAGTAAAGGCCAGAAAATCCTGGCAGCCATATTCATGTATTGATTCGCAGAAGCACGACACCCCCACACTAGCCAAGGAATTGATCAAGCAGCTGAAAACCCATGCGGGAGTCGCATGCACACAGCTGTCTGAACATCATGCTAACTGAAGCTGTGAAGCTGGCAATGTGCCTTGAGAATGCCTGTGCATTGGGTAAACTGTCAGTTGTAAGTTGCAGGCCTACTGGCTTGTGTCTTGTTAACAGCTTGGGTATGCATGGATGCATGGCTCATATAATTTCAAGAATTGCTGTGAAAACACAGCAGATTACGAAATATACAATGTATTATCTTTTGAATGTTAGTTTTCTCTGACATAGACAATTTCCGACATGGCCGTGTAGATTATTTCTAGGAAAACTGCCAAATTTCCTTTGAACTTGATGAGATATTTTTCTCAAAGCTCACAGGCACGGAAATCAGAGTTCAAAGACAGAATTTATCAAGCCTCTGTCTAGATTCACTAGCACCAGCCTTTATTGCTTGTCCAGTCATCCTCTTTGGCCCTTAGCCGCCCCAGTAAACACAATATTGCTCCTTATAGGTTATTCTTAGAGCCATTTCATGAGATATTGCTGACTATCCAGCTATTTAAGGAAAGCAATGTCTCCCTGTATATTTATGGAAAAGGATATCAAAAAAGAAATATTGCGTTCTGATTTCCGCTGTCATGCACTGGTAATACTCCCAGTATACATGCAATAGAGCAATATATTTAGTCTCCTGCCATGTCTTTTTTATTCTTTCTTCTTTCGTACTGTTTGAAAACTTTGCCATTGGCGTATACAGGCCAATAAAGTCAGGAGTATCGCCTCAAAAGCAGTCTATTCAGCTAAATTCCAGCATTCCAGGATTGTCCAGCATCTAAGAGATACGGTGGCTTGCAAAAGTGGAGCATATTAAATCTCTATGTGGCTTTAAATGCTGATGTATTTATGAAGGAGGTCCCTTAAGTTCTGATGTGCATGCTCACACACGAAATGTTATAGCTGATAAGAATAATGTTAAAGTTGATCAGAAACCATAGGAGCAAACTAATTGTTCTGGTAAATGAGCATCCACTGTGTGACAATTAGTGTTCTCAGGTCATTGCTTGCAGAAAGGACACCAATATTATCTGTGTCAGAATGAATATTTGAAAGTTCTGATCCTAAATTCGTTTAAAATGTCACACACTACGTTATCTTTATGATTCATGTGCAGTATGTTCTCTGAAATATATAATGTGTCTTTAATCGTTCTATAACCCCCAAGTGCTATTTCTGTGATTTGCTGACACTCATGGAATATTAATGACATTGCAGTGTTTTTTGTCGTAGCCTCGTTTTGTATCTCATTGATCTTCATTTAGCCTCATTGTGGGCATTCAATGAGCATCAGTAATTGATGTACAAAGATCAATGAGCAATGCCTGACTGCTCTCCTGGGTAATTGCTCAAGAGCGTCACTGACAATGTTTTTGTCTATAGCGATCTATAGATTCTTCATTCCTTCTATATTGCTATTCTTGGGGTATTTGGCAAGTAACAAAGTCTTGTTGGTTTTGACCATTTCTCATAGGGTCCAATCAAAATAGTGTTCTGAATGAATCACTCCCATGAAAGCTGCAGTGATTTTCTCATTCATTGAGAAATTCCTGACAATATACTAAAAATCAGTGTTTGACCCTGTAAGAAAAAGTAAAAAGTGACTAAGTGTAAGTTTCTCAGATGTGAAAAATGGATTTCCGGCTTTTGTTGTTTTTATTTATTTTTAGAAATTTTTTTCCTGAAGCAACAAACCAGACCAGCATCTTTTGGACACAACTAGAATGAGTCAATTGTATAATTGTTATTTCTAGGCACATGCTAAAATAAGATTCTGCATATGAGGATAATGTGGAATATTAAATAAATGTTACTATATCCTGTGATAATATTATCAATCAGTACAAACTGGGCTTAGAGGGTCTAACATATGACTTACATACATACTAAAAAGTCTGAAGCCAGATCATCATGTCACCAATACATTGCATGATAATTCCTAAAATAATATCACTGTGCCTATTGCATGTCTATAGATGTACATACATGTACAGATGTGCAGCCTGCACTACTTTCATTTATTTCTGCTGGATTTAAAGGAAATGTTGATTAGATACCACACCACAATTCTCACATGCTACATGTCCCTGAATGTGTAATGGATATTGACTTTCTGAAACATTGATTTGTTAAGAGCCAATATTTGGAGAATGCAGTGATACAAGCCAGAAAAATATTACAGAATTATCAGCCAGTTCATGTCGTATTAAGGGCAGAATTCTACTCACCTGATATTACTATTTTAGCCTCAAAATCTGACAAACAAAAGTGTTGAATAGTGGGAAGTGAATTTTCATCTTACATGATTAATCTGCCTCCATCTACATTACAGTGCCGCCTGTAAGTAAGTGAAACGCATGACATCGTGCCATTGCATCAATGCTAAACATCCTCAGCCAAACTGCTTGTGTAGGCATGAATTCTCATCGGATGAAAGGGAAACAAAGTGGGTCATAAAGGCTGATGTGTGAGGCAAGTGGGATAAAAATTGCAGCCAATTTTCTTTGCTGTAGTCGGAGTTAGGTATGGGTCAAAGTCTTTGATAAGTAAGTGAACCACCCTTCCCTATGTTTTAACATTGGGCCTGCGTTTCACTTACTTATCAAAGACTTTGACCCATACCTAACTCCAACTACAGCAAAGAAAATTGGCTGCTATTTTTATCCCACATGCCTCACATATCGGCCTTTATGACCCAAAATGTTTTCCTCTCATCGGATGAGAATTCGTCCTTCCAGAAGCATTTTGGTTAAGGATGTTTAACATTGATGCAATGGCACAATATCATGCGATTCACTTACTTACAGGCGGCACTGTATCTACACCGCTGACAATAGTCTAGAGATATAGAAAGTCTATGGCTCTAATCAACCTCAATTTGTAGTTGTTTTGCAGCTATAGAAGTGGAGTTATTATATTTGCATCCATCAACAGTACATTGAGATGATCAACAGGATCTTGTACAAACCTTGACCCTTGAGGTTGTCCAAATTACACCAAAACTGGCAGAGGTCTCATAGATACTGTGAATATTTATGAGGTATTGGCCTTGCCACTTTGTCCCAG
Source organism: Platynereis dumerilii (assembly GCA_026936325.1). Taxonomy (NCBI): domain Eukaryota; kingdom Metazoa; phylum Annelida; class Polychaeta; order Phyllodocida; family Nereididae; genus Platynereis; species Platynereis dumerilii. The sequence continues at coordinate 3,404,737 of JAPTHN010000014.1, forward strand.
GGCTGCTAGGTCCACTTTATCTTGCAATTGGCCCAGGGCAAAATTGCAGTCAGACCACTTTCCAAAGCTTTTTAGTGTAGCCAGTAGTTATGTGGGCAACCATGATGTCTGGGCCGGCCTTTTGCCTGTAATGACAGACCTTGCAAAATGCTGCTTTCGCAACTACAACTTAGTGACATTTCAAGTCCATATACACTGCCCCGGAAATCGTTTATCGATCTTAATTTCACTCCAAGAGCTCTGAATTTTGTTGAAGATGTAGGATATGTGACATACTATGAGAGGGTTTCTTCTGTACTTTTTGACTGCATAGTCACAATACAAGTAAGTTAACCTATGTGCGACATTGTGCATGGGATGTGGATTCAAAATCTCCCCACGGCCATCTCTGGAAGTTTACCGAATGATATAATTGGAACGCTTACCATTAGAGAGTGGGTGAACAGATTTTCAAGGCATGGTTCTGTGTCAAAGTTAATCATACCATAACCATAATATACTAGATAACACTATAACCATGATTGGTCAGTAATTGGTCTAATAGATAAGATAGCTTCATATGTAAGACATTAGTCTCTGACAGCTCATGATATACACTGTATATAAACATAAACGGGCTTGTACAGAGACAATTATGGATTGTCACTGTCGCTGTCATCGTCTAGTTACGCTCGGATTACTCGATCCATGTCCTCTGATTTGTTTCAAGGGTCACAAAAATGTCAGGGATGAACACAGCAAATAATATTGCCCAGAAGTATTCAGCTCTGGCATACGGGAGGCAGATCAATTTCCTGCAATCATACAGCGGAATACCGCAATTGTACAGTCACTGACTCAGGTGTACGACAAAGATAGGTGAGCTAGAGAATGAGGAGGGGCATTTATAGACAGAGAGATAGAGAGACAGATAGATAGATAGATAGATAGATAGATAGAATGAATTGAACAGATAAATAGATAGATCAATTTCGTGCAATCATACAGCGGAATAACATAATTCTTCAGTCACTGATGCAGGTGTATGACAAAGATAGTGAGCTAGAGAACGAGAAAGGGTATATTTAGAGACAGAGAGACAGATAGACAGACAGACAGATAGACAGACAGACAGATAGATAGATAGATAGATAGATAGATAGATAGAAATATAGATAGATAGATGGATAGATAGATAGATAGATAGATAGCTAGATATGGTAAGCTCAGCCCTCCAAGCCCAGTTCTGGGCACTCACGAGGAACGATTTATGAGAATGGAGAGAGAGAGTAGGATTCCTCAACATGCTACACATTTACTCCATGTAAGAAATCTTTTACTTGCCAGGACATACACAGATTGGCAAAAAGACTTATGATTAGATTCATACGAAAGTTTACTGAAGGATTGATGCAAAGATGAACACATATACAATGTACGAATGTACATGTATTGTCTAAAAAATCAAACTCATGTTGGTTCAATTGCTAGAAGTGTGCGTAGGTGGCATGTTCATTCATTTTGTTTGACAGAATAAAAGAATGGGGACACAAAACCTCACAGATGCCTGAGGGAATAAACTTTGCATTGCATCCATTCTCTATGTCTATTTCTGGCAAAAACCACAGCCTCCAGTTAATATTTACTTATGTTCTATTTTAAGGCCATGGTGTGTCTTTTTGCCATTAATAATTCTCCAGCTGTTTACCAGCTACCTACAGAATGCCTTCTCTGTTTATATATCTGTCAACTTCCAAAGGGTCTAACTTCATCCCTGTACTTCTGCCTATGTATAAATGATCGTTGCCAGCAAACCCAAAGCAAATACTTGATTAGGATTGATTTTTCTCTGCTACTGCAAGATTCTATAGAGCTCCTTAAGTATCTAGAGAGCAGCTTTCTAATTATCCAGTGGTTCTACCTTTACTTTTCACTTGATCTTCTCACAGCAGATGCATGCGAGTCTTTCATAAGACCTCCTTCAGGCCATTTTCGTTAACCTTTCGGCTTGTTCGAGTTTTTGTTGCACAGTGTCAGCATTTCTTCGCTTCTCCCATGCTATTTTGATACATAACAGAGAGGAAGAGAGAGGAAGAAACAATAGAAAAATAGATGGCTGTATGGATGATAGATGAATAGACACTAACAAATTCAAGATCTATCGAGAGACAGATACAGATATAGTAAATACACTCCTCAGAGCCCAATTCCGGGTGCTCACGAGGGTTGATTGATGAGATGGGAAAGAGAGTGGGCGTCCTAAACATGTTACAGATTTACCCCAGGTGGGGGATCTTAGACTTTCCCAACACATGATACAAAGGGCCACCCATTTAATGCCTTATCCGAACAGCACCTGGCTTGGATTTGCTTATGAAGGTCCACGTATTGCATAGATATAAAGTTGGAAAGACAATCCCTTCTGTCTTCTATAGAAGATGCCTACTTAAGTTTGCCCTTTGGTGCCCATATCACTTTCCAGGTAACCTTTTATCCTGGTGAAGAATCAAGCGATTATACCTTTACTTTCTGGTTTTGCATCACTGATAAATTTGACAATGTGCTCCAAATAAGAAATCTGGCCTATGATGAACCATACTTGCTCATACTCCTGACCAAATGATTCATAACTTGATCAATGCATCCAGTACTGAATACTTTGATTCACCATCTTCTGAATTTTATATTGTACTACCTGAACACTGTACATCCAGGTACAGATAAAACTTATATTTTAAGATGATCACATATATACATCTACTGTATATTAGGGTGTTTAATTTTTAGATGGGAAAAAATTATTTTGTGAATTTCACATCGCATACCCTCTTATTTGATGAGGTTAGGTATAAAACTGATGCATGAGAAATTTTATGAAAATCCAACAAGAGGAAGGGGTCCCCCAAAGGCCTTAAAGTTGCAATGTTTTTTTAATTTTCGACCATTTTCGCCAATCCGCGGTTCTCCATAACTTCGTCAGTACTAGTCATACAGCATTCTATTTGCTATGGTTGGAAGGCTCTCAAAAAGACCTATATTTTGAATACCAACATCAATGGTCTAGGACGATATCTTGACTCCCATTGACTCTTCGGCCTGCACTTTTCTGAATGAAAATGTCGCTGACTGTCTAATCCTATTAAAAAAATGCTTTTGATATTTTTTTCACTGATAATTGCTGTGATTCACCTTCTACAAGTTCCAGAATAAGCAAATAAAATATTTTTTTAATTTTTGGTCATGGAAAATCCAGATTTATAAGCTTGGAAGTTTTAATGCAAAATTTCGTCGGAATTATTGAAACAATTCATGGAGGGGCTGTTATATTTCATATTTTAACTTCACAAGAATTAAATATAGGACTACATCATTGGTACCATGAGAATGCTTAGAGTATTTCCTTTCATTTGGTACCACTCATGTTGCCCTGCAATAAATTCTGATGAAGATATTATATGAAATGCAACAGGCTCCATCTCACATTTTACGAGTTTTCAACTGACGTTAACATTAAAACTTCATCACTCACATGCCAGGCACTCCCATGGTGAAAATCAAAAAGTTTTTTGTATTTGGTCATTCTGGAACTATGAGAATGCGAATCACTGTAATTATCATTGAAAAAAATTCCAAAGCCATTTTTTAAACAGGATTAGACAATCTTCGTCATTTTAATTCTAAAGAGTGCAGGCTGAAGGGCTAATGGGAATCAAGATATCGTCCTAGACCATTGATGTTGTATGCAAATTGAAGGTCTTTTTGAGAGCTTTCCAACCATGGCAATTAGAATGTTGTATGACTAATACTGACGAAGTTATAGAGAACCGCGAATTGGCGAAAATGGTCGAAAATTTAAAAAACATTGCAACTTAAAGGCCTTTGGGGGACCCCTTCCTCTTGTTGGATTTTCATAAAATTTAAGCTGCTTTGTTTTTGCACCATTTCTCACAAAATAGGAGGGTATGCGAATTGATATTGACAAAAAAAGTTTTTTGGACCACCCTACTGTATATCTATATACTTTGCAGCTACAAACCAAATATGTCAAAGGACTGTATTTAATGCAAGCTAGATTTTAGCTTTGATTAGAATTGCTAAACAGCATTGCTTCTTTAGGATAATGGAATGTCATCTCCCGGACTAATTTTAAATGTAGCAATTTTTGGAAAATAAAATGTTTATGTACTTGTGGTCCCAGTCATCAATCTGTTGATGAAACAAAACTAAAGCAAGCAATGTGTATCCTGCAACTCTTGATTTGTGCATGATCGACAATTTACGGTATTCCGACGCTTGATTTGGGGATTCCAGTGCAGCAATTCCAGTGCGATTAACGGATAGATTCTAGCAGTGAAGCTAATCACAGAGTAGCAATGCTATCCTGAGTAAAGGCCAGAAAATCCAGGCAGCCATATTCATGTATTGATTCGTAGGAGCATGACACCCCCACACTAGCCAAAGAATTGATCAAGCAGCTGAAAACCCATGCGGGAGTCACATGCACACAGCTGTCTGAAAATCATGCTAACTGAAGCTGTGAAGCTGAGAGTGGGCCTTGAGAATGCCTGTGCATTGGGTAAATTGTTAGATGTAAGTTGTAGGCCTACTGGCTTGTGTCTTGTTAACAGTTTGGATGTGCATCAGAGCATGGTCCACACAATTTCCACAATTGCTGTGGAGATACAGCAGATGTACAATTGCACATATAAACATGATATCTTTTGAATTTTAGTTTTCTCTTGTAACATCAATATGTCTGTGCAGATTATTCCAAAGAAAGCTGCCTTATCGATGAACCTGTAAAGAAATATTCAGCTATGTAAATGAACTGATCAAGTTGCAAGTCCACGAAGGAGTTTCACACAAAAACTAACTGAAGAATGCCTGTGCAATGTGTGCATTGCCAGCACTGGAGATCGGTAAGGTGTCGGTTGCATCGGGGCACTCGACTCAATTACAGCCTTGATGTGCATCGCTGCATGGAACACAAAATTACCATATTTTGTTTTCACTGCAAAATATATATATACACAGAAGATCTATATATATATGATAATAATATTTTTAAAATATAAGTTCTATCTGTGCATGGACGTGCAGAGTGAAGCTACAACATAAAATTCTGAAGATGGTAAATCAAAGTATTCAGAACTGGATGCACTGCATGGTCAAGTTGTAAAGCTAAGTCATGCGGGAGTCTCACACAGCTGTCTGAACATCATGCTAACTGAAGCAGTGAAGCTGGGTTTGTGCCTTTAGAATGCCTGAGCATTGGGGAATCTGTCAGTCTCCAATACGACAGTTCCAAAGCAAAATGCTGAATGACTTGGAACCGACACCAAGTTTTCAGAACTGAATGATGTGATCAAGCTGCACTGTTGCAAACCCATGCATGAGTCTCACACACAGCTTCTTGAACATAAGCTGAACATCATGCTAAATGAGGCTCCGTATGCTGCCTCTTGTATTGATAAAGTGTCGGTTGCACAAGGGCTTGTGACTGTCTTGCAACTGGGGTGTCTGCCAATACATGGTTCATACATCTCCAAATTTAGCTTTTTGGAAATGGAAAGGAGTCTTCAAATAAATATTTTATTTCATGAATAAAATACATGAATTGATATACATGTACATGTTTACAACCAAAAATATTATTCTTCCTTGACATGGTTGTGTGGCTAGGTAGTTCTTCATGACAAGGGATTAGAAGACCGCATCTTCAGTTTCTATTTGAAGTGAATTCACCACCAGCAGTATAGCGTACTGTACATACATCTGAGCAAGAGGTCTCTGGGAGTTTAATTTGCACCGGGTACACTACTCTGGGACTTCGATGTCTTAGAGGGCCAATGAATGCTTGGCCGCCTTCGCAAGATCTACGTTGGTTTTCTCTGACAGGGCAACTAAACGGTGTGAGTTGCCTGAACTTATCTCTGCATATCGAAGTAGAAAAAACATTCCATCAGATTAAGAAACTGCTTGATGCAATATCAAGTAGTGCCTGGTACCCTACAAAAATGGTAAGTTAACATGACACAAATTACAAATTAGTCTATGCACTCCAAGAATGTATCAGAATGCCTAGGCCTGAATAATATTTGAACGGTTTGACATAGACTTCTCAATTTCTCAAATTTTCTACGTCGAAACAACGCTCACAGATAGGAATGCTATTTCTGAATTACATGTATATTTAGGAGGCTGGGTGCCTGCACATCAATGTATGTAGAGCCCCCACGCCTCTAAACTTGGTGGTTAAGCAGTAAGAGATCAATATGTTAGTTTTCTCAGACATGGCATGCTAAATGGTGCAGCTTGGAACTGCACACTCAGATAGCAGATCATCCTGAGAAAGTATTGGCTGCACAATCTGGTGGAGAAGACAGAATAATAATACGATTTGAGGATTATATTGACCAATGTTAGAAATATTTTTTGCATTGTTGTCCTGTGTTATAAGACTGCCCCTGCAGCAGTCACGAAGTTGTTTTTCTTTAGGGGAGTGGTAACTTCGACACTCCAAAACACTAAACTCACACAAAAACCCTGATTCGTATTTGGGTTTGTCCTCGATATCTTTCTGCTTTGGGTTTGTGAAAATACCAAAATGTTTGCTGACACAAATGGCATGAAACACCAAGCTTCCATACAACAACCACCATGGCTGTTTTAAAAACCATTTGGGATTTCAAAAAGTCATTTGGTATTACAAAACACCATGCTTGTTTCGGGGGGGGGGGCATACTGTATAGGTGAAAAATGACCTAAAACTGCTACTTAATTTAGTTTGAAGGTGGCCACGTAAGGCTAGTGGGACTGGTAATAAGGGATAATAATATGAAGGAAGAAGCACTGCATAATGTCTTCTATAGGTCATAGAGAGAATGCTAAATGATGGAATCCGAGCACAGCTTACAACTACGCATATATATGTGGGAGGGTAGCTGCGCCATTTGCAACCGGGGCGTCAATGCGAGGATGGTTGAAGAGGCAAAGAGATCTATATGTTGGGACACCGCTCCTAATTCTCTGGGGCTTTGCAAGGACCTCTGTTAGCCACACTGGGCGCTTGCTACTCGGGTATCCATTAATGTATGGGCAGGCCTCCATTCTCCCTTTGCATGTAAGCTGCAGAGGTATCTGTATGTTAGTTTTCTCAGACACCGCTGCTAAATGGTGCAGCTTGGTGCTGCATAATTATCAAATAGGCAGAACATTCCAAAGGCGGTACTTCATTTATATATCACAAGAATATACCGCAAGACACTTTTGCATAATATTATGTGGTCAATGCTTGTAAATGACTTAATAATAGGGCTTCACTATATATTTTTGTCCGTTTTCACAGATATGTCAGCCTTCCAGATTCAGATACTATCTATAAAAACACTTTTCGGTAAGGGGACAACCACCAGATCTACGGGGAAAATTAAGGGCTCGGAATTATTTTTTTTCAAGTTCATAATTCCTTGGCCTCTTTTAGCTTCTTTTGGAGATTTTTTTCACAAATCAAAAACATTACCAGGAAATGCCAGTGCTGTCAATGACCTGATATAATGCAAATGACTTTAAAGCAGGGCCTTCTTCTTATTTTTCCAGGACACCATGCACGGTGTACATTACATTTTTAGTTTTCAGACATTTGAAAACTTCTCCCATCATATTGACTTGCAAAAATGTGTAAATGTAGAGGGAGCTGTTAGTAAATGCAGCTCCCCTGGCGGCGAAGTAATTCTCAAGCAAAGAGTTACAAACTTACCCTGACAAATACACCAGCAAGCTGCACCAGAGCCTTGCAACTGAGGTATGTGCAGATGCATTCAATGTTGTTTGTTCAGGCCCACTCCCTCAGTCTCTTAGTATGTATGTAAGCTGCAAAGAAATCTATATGCTAGTTTTCTCAGACATGGCTGCTAAATGATGCAGCTAGGTGCTTCATTGCCAAATAAGTGATGCCTTCCAATGGAGCCATTCTTTCCTATTATATGTGAGAATTCCGTTCACAAGCTATGCATTGCCTATGTATTATACAAATTTAATAGGCTGAAATGGCTGAAATGTATCTTAGAGGGAGTTTTCACAGAATTATTACAGTGTAAGCCTTGATAAGAAAAACCAGAATGTATTATTCACAAAATACTGGCAGTACATTCAGGATTAAGCAATTTAGGGGTTGACCATGTAATATCCAGGGGTAGGCTTGGAGTTTTTTTGTTGTAAATAAATGATTTCTCAATCAGTTTTGGTGAAATGAATTAATTCTTTTTGGTCAGTCTTAATATAAATAATTTCAGACAGAGGTTTTTCTATATAAGGCGTTGCTTGATTTAGGATTGTATATTGGGGATTATTCGGGGACTTCGCATGCTTGAAATAAATACTTTCACCGTTACCATGGAACTAACTGCTGAGAAGACAAATTTATGTGAATAACTTTCCTTTCAGATGTTGCACTGAATGTGTATATTTGGTTTCTTGTATTTATAAATTTTTTATTCAAATGTACCTATTAAAATCGAAAAAGGCGTAATTCAAATGAATAAATTCTAACATTATTTTGAGCGGTGTTAATATATTTATTTGCATTCATTACTGTCGTTGAAAAACATTTCCAATCTCTAAGACAGTTCAAAGGAGCTGTGTCAAAATAGTCAATGGAACCTAAAAATTCCTGAATTAACCCCCAAGCAATGAACAGCATATACCCAGCATAATATAGCCAATGCGATCAATGCAAGTAGTGGTGGACAGTGCTATTAAATTGATCATCACTTGGGCGGATTAGGCCATGACATGCCTCAATTACACCCAATCAATAAACCAATCAGTGCAGACCCTAGCACTGCAGAGTACAAGCCTCGGTGCCAGCTGTCAATCAATGATTACATAACATCTAACAGCCTTGCATGACATGCTGGTGATGTTAATAGGACAGATGGCAGTGTAGGCATGTGGGTATTGTTTATCACTGATTATTATGAGCACATCCACTAAATGGTTATGCAATAGACATAACAAGGGAGATTTTATTGTTCAGCCCCAGCACCATGGATGGAATGATTGAGTTAGGCCATACTCTTAGAATTAATAGTGTCTGGTTCATTTAGGTGCTCTCATTCTAAAGAACACTGTACTAAAATTACCTCTCTGTTTTTCTTCATTTTGCTTTAAGCATTTGGTACACATTGAGATCAACTGCATTTACTACCAGGTACAGGGGTATGTAAGAAAGATAGGCTGACAAAATTCCTTAGACTCATCTATTCATGGGTACATTGTATTCAATCATGGGCAGAGACAACAGTTGACTATACGCATTTACAGTAGGCTATCATATGTATGCACATGTACTAACCAGTTTACCGGTATGTCTGAGCTCATTTTCTGAAAATCTGGATAAACATGATATTTGACTAAATATTGCATGAGCAGTGAGCGCTATCATATTTGATTGCATATCGGCTGGTTTTAGTCTAGGGAGCTACTGCATGGTTTCAATCAGCTGCCAATATGTAAAATGAAGTCATATACAATGCCATGATGATGATACAAATACATTCAATTTTTCTTTTCAGATGAAGCATAAAATCTCAGCAAAATTAATAAATGAATTTTATTTGACAGCATCACTAAAATCATCTTTATTTATTTCCAGATACAACAAAGATGCCTGCTTACGAAGATTACGGTGCGGAGAGCTACCAACAACAAGCTCCTCCCGACCCACAACAACCTCCACAGACTGATGGAAGCCAGTTCGGCTTTGTAGGGGGTTACCAACAAGGACTAGCAGATACGCAAGAGAAGGTTCCCCCACAACCTTCAAAATGGCGGAGACCGACAAGTGTGCGAGAAGCTATAGACATGGTCGTGAACCAAAAGAGAGAGTTGCTCATTTCTCGAGTCTTCTACTTTTTCTTTTTCGCTGCTTTTGGATCCTTGTGGCCGCTACTCGGAGTATACTTTAAACAGTTAGGGTTGAACGGATCCCAATCCGGGTTGTTGGTAGGCTTTCGTCCCATCTTAGAGTTCATAGCTGTGCCATTTTGGGGTAATGTGGCAGACCGGTGGAAAAAGAGCAAGCAGATTTTAATCCTCTCTCTGTTCTGCTGGATCTTATTCACATTCATCATGCCCTTCATTCATCCTCCTGCATACGGTTGTGTCAAATCTAACGTCACCAATCTGCTACTCGTCGAACCATGGAGCGACAACTTGATGGATGTACCAGAGCGAAACAAGCGATCTATCCACCCTCCGTACCCTCATCCTCCCATGCCGTTTGCTCACGACTTGCAGTTCATTTACGGTCACGACTTTCACCACGGACGATACAAAAGAGAATCTATGCCGGAGGAGGTTGCTGACAGTTACAAATCACCTGCGGAATTATTGGAAAGTAAGAAAGCTAAACAGAAATCAGAACAGGCTGCTGCTGACCTTGCGGAACAATGCGAATCACTAAAAGAGTTTCTAAGAACTCCGCAAGGTAAACAATTAATTAAGAAATTCTTAAAGATACAAAAGAACAAAGCCAAACAGAACCCCGAAGAAGTCGCTAAAGAGCTTGATGAGAAATGCATATTACTAAAAAAGTTTATGGAGAGTCCCAAAGGCAAACAATTGATAAATGAATTTTCAAACATAACTTTAAGTGATATTAAAGATGAAGGACCAACTGATCAAACTTACGACACAACGGATGCGGACCAAGATGCGGCCGGGAATGATTACGTTGAACCGGATGAGACTCCGGATAACTCTGATGATGGGAGAGATGAGGATGAACGACAGGATGGAAATCCAGATGAAAATCCGGAAGAAGAAGCAACTGAATCAGCACCTAAAGGAGCAGGAAAACCAAAACAGGACAAACAGAAAACTAAACCAGGTCATTCGAAGAAAGTTAGTCCAGCATCAGAAAAACAAAATGGAAAAAAAAATAAGATAAAGTACGAGAAGAAACTCCCTAAACCTAAAATCATCAACGTCGGCAAGTCTCCCATCCCTGTAGACTATCGTCACATTGTAAACGTCAACAAGAAGCAATCGAAAGGATTAGTCAGTCCTGCCTGGACCTCTATTGTGTACACCGTAAGTGACATCCAGTCATCTTTCTTGCTTCTCCTGCTGTTGGTGCTAGTTGGCGAGTTCTTCAGTGCTCCGGCACTAGCTCTTGCGGATGCTGCTACCCTCGGATACCTCGGAGATGATCCAGAAGAATACGGAAGAGTGAGGATGTTCGGATCTTTGGGCTGGGGTATTTCTATGTTCATCGTTGGTATCGCCCTGGATAACTCAAACATCTTCCATAACCATCCATGTGGCGATGTCATGGCTGGCGAGAAGAATTACACGGTGTGTTTTGTGTTCTTCTGTGTCTTGATGTTCGTCGCCCTTGGTGCAGCCACTCAATTCCGGCTAGGCCCAGGATTCCAAGGAGATATACCAGTGCAATTAAGTGATCTTAAGAATAAGGTGATGAACAAGGTTAACGCTGCGATGGGTAGGCAACAACCGGAAGATTTAGGTAACCAAGACATCTACACCGGCGATAAAATGGGAATACCACAGGGTAACGAGAAGGGTGGAGTCCAAATCACTCTTCAGGAAGATGCAGGAGTGACTCAACAGGATCCGTTTGGTACGGACGAGAACATGGTCTTCAATCCTTTTGTCCCTCGAGGAAGACCCAACCAACCCGGAAACATCCCTGGCTGGATGACAGTCCTAAAAGAATATGGCAATGTCCATTATGGATCAGTCCTCTACATGACTTGGTACATGGGTTTCGGAGTAGGTCTTCTCTTCACCTTCCTCTTCTGGCATCTTCAAGACGTCGGAGGTGGTCCCACGCTGTTTGGTTTCATCTCCGTCATCAACCACGTATCAGAAATCATCGCATACATGTACACTAGCAAGGTCATCAATAAAGTTGGTAAGTGGCTTTACTTCTATTAAGTTCACAACTGTAAAACGGGGTAAAGTTGGCAATCCGGGGTAAACTTTTCCTGACCGACACATATGGTAACTTTGCCAAAGACTACTGGGTCAGTGAAAGTTTGCATTTCTTCCATTAAGTGGGTCAAAATAGCATGCCAATTTTACCCCGGACTGCCAACTTTACCCCGTTCTACGGTAAATGCAATTAATTTCCATGACAAGATAACTGTAAGTAGTGATTGGGGACATTCTTAATTATATACAGCTTGAATTTCAAGTGATTTGAGCAAATTTATCCGTTGCATTTGAGGAGCCTGACCTAAAACCTTCCCTATGAAATAACATTGGGTCTATGTTTCACTTATCAAAGACTTTGACCCATAGCTAACTCTGACTACAGCAAAGAAAATTGGCTGCCATTGTTATGAGACATGCCTCACATATCGGCCTTTATGACCCAATATGTTTTCCTCTCACTGGATGAGAATTCATGCTTCCAAGCAGTTTGGTTGAGGATGTTTAGCATTGATGAAATGGCACAACATCATACGCTTCACTTACTCACAGGCAGCACTGTATTAGGGCTAATGTCATTCTTCTGAACACAAAAGTATATATATAAGTTACTACCCAAGAAGTTAAATAAAGTTAAAATTTCATCCAATTTCTTGGAATAAGCTCCTTTAAAACAACATAAAAACATTACACATTAGCAATAACAAATAAATTCATATAGGAAAGAATTACACTTCAGTGATATTGGAAGGCCAATGGAACATCACCAACAAATAAACACACAAAATACAGCCATATAACTCATGAAGTATATTTCCCATTAGCGTTACCCTGGAGATATTTGAATATTAGCAGATCCTTTTATCAAGATGAAAGCTTAGCATGATAGGATACACCCATGAGACATTTTAATGATGTTTTCAATATGACATGATATATATACATAATGAGTCTGGTAGTCTCTATTAAACTGTAAAGGAGCCATAATGCCCGTAACTATGACTCATCGTCGACAGAACTTCAGGGACTCACAGCGTTTAAAATTTTAATACATCAGGATATATAGAGATATGAGAAGTTTTACACGGTCCCATTTATCATAAGAAGTCTTTCATATGCTTCGGATATTTCGTTGCTGTAGACGCTGATGTTATCAGCATCAGAAATTAGGTTGGGAGGTGTGAAAAACAAAGATAATTGGGAACACTTCCTCGGCGAAAACTTCCTTGGTGAAAATTTCGTTGGTGAATACTTCATTGGTGAATACTTAGAGTTAAGTGGAGGGCTGTTACAAGGTTGCCCTTTGTCACTAATTGTGGAAAATATCTTGGAATGGTCAACAATGTTGCTAATAATCTTTGTATTCATGATAGGAGCAGAAATATCACTCAGAAAATTGGTCGATGAAATGTCTTGAGATTCCAAACCTGAGTCGCAATATGGTTGATGGAAACCATTGTTGAAGGACCGATAACTGTCTTTCTCTTTCCTTTGATACATTTCACTGTTAACGCCATTAACCAAAGGTATTTCTGTTAAAGGCGTAGACGGAGACGCCATACCAGAATCATAACCACTATCCTGTCGTTGGTGTTCATAACTAGAATTGTCATGTTTGTTTTCGCAGCATGTTACTATCCCTTGCTGATACACCATCGATGTTAATGCTGAATAACTATCCTTCACCACATCAGAATCAACACCATAAAGTTTGAAGTCTTTAATAAACCCACTTAAATCTCTAGGTATTGAATAGCACTTAGAATAATGAAGAAAAGATGATAAAATAAACTCTTCTGGAGTGGTGTCAAATTTGACATTGATAATCTTGTCAAAGTGTTGATGAGAGTCACCATGCTGAATGAATTTAAGTAAACTGTCCTTGATGACACAGTGGCTTCTGTTTTCAGAAAAGTGCTGTTGAAATACTCCTTGAGAATGCATGATAAGTATCTGAAAAAAGAAGAGTTCTCTTTTATAACACAGTTGTACTGACAAATTTGTAAAAAGCAATTTAACTTTAGAGTTGGTATACTTTTTATGGAGAAGGATAAGATTACTTTTTTCTATAAATAGAAATGTGTTCTTTGTGATTCATAATCAAATATTTAGTATTGCAACCTTAGAGGTCGTTTGATTAGTCATGATCAACAAAATCTTTTATAACAGATTTTAGTGCAATAATCAGACTCATAATCCCTTCTCAGTGAGAGTACATGTTATCCTGAAATACCTCAAAACTCAATGCATTTTAAGAAAACAATATAGGGAATTATGGAAAAGTAAAATAAATTTACAGAAAATTGTTACTTTTCCAATTATAACCTCTTATATGTGACACTACCAAAATCTTCATCTGACATCCAAAAATGTAAATCTTTGTTTTTGGACAAAAACCTCTGACTCAAATTTTGAACCTTGTCATAAATACATGTTATTTGAGGAATTGAATTATTAATGAAGGTAACTCAGCGCTGTCATGCCGATCATTTTGAAAGAACGTTCCCTTAGTTATCACGACTAGGATATTGAAAATGTATGTTATGAGTTATATTTTAGGAAATATTTGCAAAAAACAATGTTGATACACATTTGCACCCTGTACTAGTTTATAAAGAGAAGCATTTGCATTACAGAAAATGAACTGATTTGCATTACAGAAATGTTTTGATAATGTTAAAAGGTCCACTTTTTATAAGCAATATTCTAAAATATCCTCTTATACACAGCAACCTAGAAAATTAACTAATTTATTGTTCAAAAGAATAGAGAGTACTTATTGTGCTGTAAACTATAACAAAATATACTCATACCTTATCAGATATTTCCAGAAAGTTAGTTATGTTGGAGTAGTTGAAAGTTTCTTCATTAGTCTTCAGAAATATTACATCCAAGTCATGGAGTTTAAGTATTTGTGAAAATCCTTCCACACACGCCTCGTGATGTCCTGAATCAGCTGAGTACAGAACTAGCCATGTTTTCTTTGGTAAATCAGTAGAACCTGAAAAAAGAAATAAACAAACATTTCGAATTTAGAAGAAAAAAAGAAAGAACAAAAACAACCACAAAACTGTCATTCATGGCAGTAGGTGACACCAAACAATTTAGATATATATATCTAAAAGTACTTTATATTTTTTCGTTTCCCATGTTTCCATCAAAAAATGATGTCTATATATCACTTTTTGATTTGACAGGCATACTTTTTGACATTGCAGTATCAAGAATGTTTACCACCTCCAAAAAACTGGGGATAACAATTTTGAAGCACAGAACCTTAATAATATTCCAAATGTTTCATCAAAGTGATGAAAATTTTGTCAGATTATAAGATTTCCTACGGATTTTTCCCGAAAGGACTAGACACTTTAAGGAGGGTCCCTTAAAAGGCACTAAGCTAAGGATATCCTTTACTGAGTACCTCTTAAGGGACCCTCCCTAAAATTTTTAGATAAGTATCATTGGTTACTGCAATTATTCACAGTCGATCAATGGCATTATGCATAATTGTTGACATTGCTGGGTCAAGAGGTTTTCATATTAAACATCATAAAAACTGGCAAAGCAATTTTGAAGGCAATGAACTGAATAACCCTAATATTTCACAACAAAAGTGATAAAATGTTGTTATGAGATTTACTGGAAGGGTAATCATCAGTAACTGCAATTATTTACTGTAAATCATAACTGTATCAAGAATTTTGTTACCACCTCAAAGAATGGGCTTAGAAATTCTGAAGGACAGAACCCTAATAACCCCAAAATTTCACCACAAGTGATAAAATTTGTTAGGTTATGAATTTATTAGATAAGTTATCGTTAGTTTCTGCATTGATGTAACGATGACTTCCGACATTGCCTAGAACCAATAAAGTCAAATACCTCACTTTTTGATTAGGCAGGCATACTGACACTGCTGCTGAATCAAATTTTTTTCATCACCCCATACAACGGTCTTAGCAATTCTGTAGGGCAAACCCTTAATAACCCTAACATTTCATCAAAGTGATAACATTTGTCAGGTTATGCGATTTATTAGTAAGGTAATCTTCAGTGTTGTGCAATTATTCATTGTTGAATAATGACATTACCTATTAATGCCTTTGATTGTTCTAGGGTTGGTTCCTCTGGTTCCTTGATTGTGGGCTTATTCTTTTTATCTGAAAACAGTAAACAAATCACTCAGTAAACAAATCACTCAGTAAAAAAATCACTTAGTAAACAAATCACTCAGTAAACAAATACCCTAACTGATTATACAGGCATGTGTGTCCACATTTGATAAACAGAATTTATGAGATAACCAAGAATTATGAGCTTACCATTAATGTTAATTTGAAACATTCAAATAAAGAATAAAAAGAAAATGGCATAAAAAATTAATTTTAAGTTGACAACATCTGGTGAAGCTCCCATTGTGAGGACCGAGGAAAAATGGGCCCACTAACAATGTTGTTCCATCATAGCTCAGGTCTGCAGGTAAAAATGAATTGTAACAAACAACACTAACAGAATCGCCTTTTAGGTAAACGAATCATACCCTTTATCATGTATCACAAAAACAAATTGTTTAACCCACTTTCGAGCTAAGTTACATATCAACATAAACAAGAAAAGTACCCTTAAAAAAGGGTACTGTATCGATCTTACCATGAACCTGAGGGCATAAGGCATGTAATAAGAAGTTTTGATATCTCAAAGTAGGCATTTCTATGAATAGTTGGCCACAGAAAAAAATTCCAAGACCCCTCCCTTTGTTTTATGAAAATCTGACAGAACTATAAGGATTAGTGAAATAAAAGTAAACTTCAGTTATTTCTGCAACCTAAAAAAAAGTAAACTCCATTTCTTTAAAAAAGAAAATTAGCAAATATCTCCCCTCCAAAAAATAATCCTGGATTTGCAGATAAAAGAAGAGAGTTTGTTGTTCTCACTGGTTTTAGAAATTTTGCATCCTGACACCGGTATGCGCCGAAACGCATTTTGCGAGCTTAATATTGCAAATAGAGCAAAATGAATGAGTGCATTGAATGCGGGGGAGTTTATTTGATATACGCAGGTTTTTAAATTTTGAAAATCGGACGTTTATTATGGCTAGTTTGCATTAAAAATGATGTACACAATCTTTGATGACGTTTCACACGCAAAAAATATCACCAGCGAAATTCCTCATCTTGTAGAATCGATGTACTGTTAAGAATACTTATATATAAGTTTTTTCATAGGTTGAGACTTCGATACAAAAACTATTGTTACAATGTATACAGCTGCATTAGTAGAAATTAAAATACCGGTGAGAGCAAAAATAGAAGCACTCCATTTCAACCCTATGGGATTAACCATTTAGTCCCATACCCGTAGAGAACAAAGACTTTCTACTTATTAGTAGTCCGTCAGATCCACTGCACTTCTGTGCGTGAGAAACACAACAGTAGCAGCAGTGGTTAGGCAAACTAATGCCCAAGTAAAATAAGTTATGCTTATAATTTAACCCTGTGGAATACACCCCTTTAATCTCCTCACTTAGTAAGGAATAACAAATACTAGCTTAAGGAATAAAAAGCACTCCACTTCAGCCCTGTGGGCTTAATCATTTACACTGATTTACTTCTGCCCACACTCTAAAAAATCTGGGGACAAAATTGGTTTTTTAGATTCAAAATGGTTTTTTGAAAAACCAAATTTCAATGCAAAAAAACCAACATGGATTTTTTCAGAGTGTAACAAACAAAACAAAAGGTCCAATCACTTCTGCACTTGGTGACAAACACGACAACAGCAGCAGTGTTGAATAAGAAAAAGTAGAGTTGAAGAAAAACAACACTGGAAAAATTAGTTGGAAACGCTCTACATCAACTCTGTAGGTTGACCATCTAGTTTTTACCTACATATTACAGCTTTTTGCAGGTTGGCGGTCCAAACAGTCTCAAAATTAACTTTCAAATAGGTCATTTGATGTCCCTGGCTTAAAAATGTTTTGTTTGTGTCAGTTAAGGTTACTCAGTTGATTCAGTGCTTATCATATCTTGCAGCATAGGTGACAATAAACAAACTAATTAAGTGACTTAACTAGTAAGGTACTTCATCGATTAAGAAGATTAGGAGACCAACAGAAAAGTGTCAATGACGTTGCAAAGACAGTTCGCAAATTGAAAACAAGATCAGAATATTGATTTTTCCAGTGGACCGCTAATCTGCAAAGAACTCTAAACAAAACCAGTAATCCCTACATTCCACTCACTTCTGCAGCTTCTGACAGACATGATGACTGTACGGGTGGTTAGTCAAGCTCTAGTACGGAGATCTCAATCAATAACTTGCGATTTGTTTAACCCTATTAGGCCTACCCTCACAACACTAAGCTTTTAACAAGGAGTAAGTAAGATGAAAGACTCCATTTTAACCCTGTGGGATTAACCAATTAGTAAACAAACAAGTAATCCATTAGTTCACTTCTGTGCCTGGTGACAGACATGGTTACTGTCGTGGTAAGGCAAACTAGTGCACAAGAATAATCAGTTATGCTCACAATTTAACCTCATGGTGGAATATATACCTCTTTAGTCTAGCACTTAGTAAGGAAAAACAAGCAAAAGCTTAAGGAATTACAAACAGTCCACTTTAGCCCCATGGGCTTTAAGATAATTGACACTGATTCATTTACTTCTGCCAACAAGTCCTACACAACAAACGAAACAAACGGTCTAATCACTTCTGCACTTATTAGTGACAAATACGACAACAGTAGCCGTGGTAAAATAAATGTAGTGTATTACTCCACTTCAACTCTGTTGGCTTAACAATCTAGTTTTTTACCCACATATTAAACAACACCAGTAATTCCTACATTCCACTCACTTCTGCGCTTGGTGACAGAAATGGTGGCGTCGGTGGTTAGTCAAGCTAGTGCAGAGATCTCAAGGAATAACTTGTGTTTTGTTTAACCCTATTAGACCTAACCTTACAACACCGAGCTTTTAAAGGGACTAGGTAAGATAAAAGACTCATTTCAACCCTGTGGGATTAACCATTTAGTTAACAAAACAGTAATACTTCAGTTCGACTCACTTCTCGGTTTAGTTATAAATACATAGACGCCAGCAGTAGTAAATATTAAAAGTATACCAGTGCAGCAAAGAAAAAAAACACTAGGGCTAAGGAGTCAGAAAAACTCCTCTTCAACTCTATGGGCTTGACAATCTAGTTTTACCCACACAGCAAACAAAACCAGTAGTCCCTTTTTTTTACTCACTTCTGCGCTTGGTGACAAACATGACGGCCGCAGCAGTCGTAAGACACACAACAGCTGAGATCCCGAGAAGTAAAGTTGATAAGCCGTGGCTGCCGAAGTGAAGTCTTGTTCTAGAAGGTTCCTGAACATGCTCAGCAGTCTCCAGGGGGATGATGTCATCGTGCTGCCCACTTGATATAGAGGGCGCCACATGTTCAATTTCCGGCTGCTGGTCAAGTGCCCTTTTATCACCCACTACAGAGTGGCTAGGCACCCGGAATTCTGTAAAAGTAACAGTTAGTTCGGCAGTTAGTCGTGTTGACAAGTGAGATTGTGTTGATGGATAAATAGACATTTAACGACTGCATATCCGCAACAGAGACCAATTAGGTAACCGATAATGCTTAAGAAACATCGTTCTCACCTAAAAATTTGGTGATATGTTCAGACAAAAAATAACAAGCAGGTCTAAAAAATAAATAGGTCTATCAATATAATCATGGTATAATGTTGGCTTTCCTATGTAAATAAGATAATAATAGCATGATTTTGCGCTGTTTATGGCAACAATCAGATATTTGCTTAGCAACGGTCACTGTTATTAATGGCAAGTCCTTAACACATTGCAATATGAGTCTCAGATATATACATGAGTTGGCAAAAATAAACATCATCATGTGCATAAGAAACTACACGAAGGACTCTTGAAATAAAAAGATGACTGTGCATTGAAAACGATTTTACAGCTAAATAATGAGCATGACACACTGTGTCATACTCAAACATTATTGTCATCACCTGATGTTCGGAAAAACCTAGAACAGCGACAACTCCTCTCTGGTTGTTTAAATCTACACGCACGGATCTGAAATTATGTGAGCGCAGTCAAAATTATAATTTTATCTGTCAAATTTATGAAGAAAGATTTACATATTGCTGAAAAAATACCAATTTGACCTACCGTAAGGAAGTAAAAACGGAAAATGTTCCTGAAGAGAATATCAGTCTTGCCAACGGAGATCTTATGTAACTGGAGAACAAATTACAAAATCTCTTTAGTATACATGCATTATTTTACATTATAAGTCTTGCACAGTATAAATAGAGCTGTAACTAGTTTGTTGCAATTGGGACTGCCACAACAAAATTTGGTTAGAAATGCAAGTCGCACAGCAGCTGCAGCCAAAGTCTGTCAACTTGATATGCAAAAAGAGTGGCCTGTTGCACTGCAAAAATGGCACTTCATGAGTCGTCATACTGATGATTTGTCATGATCATACCCAATACTTTCAATATTAATTTGATTTAAGGAGACAAATCCTGCTTGTCGGTGACAGGCAAACGAAAGGATGATGCATCTGATTGTTAGGCTAAAAGCAGTCATGACAAATCAAATGGCCTTCCCTTTATCATGACTAATCAACCAGCATCTATGTTTCCCATGTTGAATGCAGAGAAGGTGACACTTCATCGGATATCATGAGTCACAAAGTACATTTTTCACTGTGAACAGGTCTTCTCTATTTCTATAACTAATGAATAGGATGTAACAGCCAAAAGACCAAAAAAGGTCATAGAAAAAGGAAAAGAACAGTTTAACAAAACAACAGTATAACAAAGCAATGCAGACCTCATCAGGTCCAATGTGCAGCTCTGTGGAGTTGATTCGTCTTTGCTCAAGTGGTCCTCTGCAGCTTCCTGAGCATTCATAGATTTCAATGGTGTATTTTTGGAAAGCAAATTCTGGTGGAGCGAGATTAAACGCAATCCCAAAATGATTGGATTTTGAAGTTACGGAGAAAAACGAAGGTTTCCAAGAGCAAGGTTCATCTGTCCGGATGCCTGCAAAGAAAATTTATCTTAAGATGTGAAATATCCTTCAATGTTTTTCAGCTGTCTGCTTAAAGTATATTTGTCTAGCAATGCTGACATTGTCAGACAAGGGATTTAATACAGAGATTTACATTCATTTGATGCACAAATTCTTATGTAGATGAAAGAAAATCCAATGAATGGTATTAATTAAAAATAAATGATGAAACCCTCCTGGGGATTTCAGTAAAGTTGGAGATAAGAAGGCCAATGTCAAATTTTCACATTTTTCATTAAGGATCAGTTTCTACAAATACAAGAAAAAAAGATAAGCAAAGATACTAAATTAACTTTGTTTATTTTCAAGCTAGGTGTAAAAAAAGACAACATTAGCTGTGAAGATATTTAATCTGTCAAGCAAAGTGTGTGTAAAAACACAAATGTCCAGCGTCACTTTTTACAATAATTTACATATAGTAAGCATAAAAATGTAAAAAAATATCAATGTACAGCCAGAGAGAAGTGGGTCAATGTCAAAGTATCTTTTTTTTTTGAAACGGTCAATTTTTACAAACTAACATCAATCAAAGTATCAGCAAACACACACAGGTGCAGTATCTGCAGGCAAGTTTGATGATTGTTTACACTTACCCTTGAACCGGCTGATCTCATAAAATCCCTCTTGACTTTTCCAAGAACCAGAGATAGGAACAGGAAGACTGGTGACTTGCAGGAAGTAGGTGGCGCTTCCGGGTAGGTTTCGGAAGTGGTCGAAGATGATCTTTAGAGAGAAGAATGACGGTAACTTAGAATGATAATTAAAAAGATAACATAAAGTGTTTTATACATTGCACAAAATCAATCTTTCGCTTTTGGACAAATATGTCCAATCTAAAAAAGCAGCTTGAGACACAATCAGAAATTTTATTTTTTATTGTTTTTGAGACGCGGTGCTTCTCTTTTCTTCAATCTTTTAATTCAGAGGGAGCTCCCAAGATAGTCACCTTTTGCTTCGAAATAATATCTTTCGGTCGGTGGCTTCTTCTCAATTCAATTCTGTAACATTCAGCCAGATTCATGGAGTCACCTTCTGTATGGAGAAGTTTAATTTGAAATCCTGTCAGATAAGTTACACTCCCTGAAGCAAAAACAAAAAAGTAGGGGAGGCGGGGGTCAGAAGTCACAAAATGCAAAAAAACCTCCAGAACAGAGCAAGTGTTTGTTAGATCTGAATGACCTTTCGCACAATAATGCACCATATAGTTGACTATATTTGTATCACATGATAGCAGCTGTGCTGTAAATAGGCTGTAGTCAGTTCGCAATTATTTAAGGCAAAGTCCGTTGTGACTTTTTACCCCATGCGAGGGTCAAGAAGTCACAACCGTGGGGTAACAAGTCACATGCAATTGGTGTGGACATACAGCACAATATGAGTAAAAATGCAAACCTGGACTTGATAGTCATCCTTTTGCATGAAATTTATAGTGAGCCTTCCAAAGCCCCCGGCTAGCAATGACAATGCACCATCAGCAAAGGCTGCGTCAGAAATTGCCGAAAGTTCACAAAATGAAAACTTATTACAATATTCTCTCAGAAGAATGATGGATGATGATAAGATTGTAAGCTAAAAGCCTCAAGTGTGGAATATTTTACCTTCCTCAGCATGGAATACTGATTAATGGTACTTTATGGTAAAATATCACAGTGTTGGGGTGAAATGTCACAGTGTGACATTTCACCCCTCAGCTGTTTTTTAAAGTCAACACGGGACCATGGCAACTTGGTGACCATATGGCCAAAAATGGGTTCACAGAAAGAAAATTATCCAAAAGACCTTGAAACAGTGGTACAACTTCCTATGTCACAATGACCAGACATTAATAGAGAAAGTTCAGAATTAATAAAACCTGTTTGAGACACCAAAAATGCATGAGGTGGGTAAAAGCCCAATTTGCATAATGAGCATAATTTTCATATTCCCTGCAGACATTTTTTTCATAAAAGCGTCCCAAATGATGATTTAAGCTAAAGAATTAGGTCGCTGCAAGTTGGTCAAAAAGGCCTGTGACTTTTTACCCCTGTGACTTTTCACCCCCTCTTCCCCTAAAGCAAAGGGTGTGATGCAGCAAACCCTCAACTACAGAATGGTACAGAAGAGAAAGGAATTGTTACATGACAGATAGGCGAAAATGGATATAACATTTAGTGGTTCATAAATTGTAAGTTACTTCTGTAGTGATAGACATGGCTTTACGTCTTGTATTTTTGCACTTACAGGGAGTCCATACACTGTCAAATTTGAATTTTGAGTCTGCTAAAATAACTGAGTGAGATGGTTGCGCAAATTGTTGGAGCTAACATAGCTAGTTGATTTTTGCCAAGATAATCTGATTGTTATCTAAGTTGAAAACAACAAGCCATGCAAACTCAAAGATATTGTGCAACCATCTCACTCAATCATTTGAGCTGACTCAGTTCATCAAATTGTACAGTGTAAGGTAGAATAATGGTAAAGACACTGAAATGCAGTCTTGGTATAGGAAAAACATTTGCAAAAGACGATTCGCCGACTCCGAATCTAACCCGAGTCCAGAGGTTAGCAGTCGAGAGTGCTAAATCGGAACAAAGTCCCAAGCATTTGTTGATGAATTTATTATGAAGAGTGGACATGGAAGTACAGAAATTTGCCAAAAATGTTGCTTTTCCACAAATCTTAATAGACAGAGGAAAACAATATATGTACTCATATATTATTCTGTGGCACAACAGCATATCATAGACAATGTGGCCACAACGAAAGGCAGAGTGTACGCCGTACAGATTTTATAATGTAATGCACTCGGTGTAAGAATATTGATCATATATTAGTGAATAAAGTTGTAATGTAATCAAGTAGATTCAGTGCATACCATCATCAGGAAGATAGAATGAAACATTCAGTCCAGCGTTGCCATTAGCAACAAAATGGCGGATATCAAGGTCATGTGGGGCACCAGGTGGCAGCGGTGATGAATCCAGGTCAACGTCACAGGCTGAAAGTTAATCGGTTTTCATAGGCAATCAGGAATCTATAAGCAATACATATTTACTCTGAGTACATACTGAGAAAAGTAGAGACCGGTATTCCGCACACAGAGTTCATACTTAACATTTATTAAGATATTTTACTCTCTATTGCATAAGAGTCAACAGCAGTGAGCTGCAAAAGGCAGTGAACTCTGCCAGAATTCACATGCAGCAACTGACAGACAACTGCACCTGTGGAGGAGCGACTGCCCTGAAAGTTGACACTGGAACATTAAAGCCTCTGTGGTCACATGGTATAATTATTTTTAGAATATCATTAGTATTAATACCAGAAATGGAGGCCAAAATTGGGAATTTAAACATGAAGGAACTGAATTTATTCAAGCATGAATTCTGCCAGTCTCTTCACAGCTTGCTCTGTTCAGCTACAAAGGGACATTGCTTTTCGCCACTTTAGCTTAAATTAAGTTTGAGTTTCTACCTATTTCTGACCTCTAGTTTGTTACTTAATATGAAGACTTCATCACGTCTTATAAATGATCTTCATTTTCTATGAGCCACCGTGTTCTGGAAGACTCATTAATATTTTCAGACAAATTAATTTAATTTCAATTACTGCTGTCTGAAGTATTTGAATAGAGAATATCTGACATGTTGAAAACTTTAGTGTGCTCAGTTGACAAGCAAAAAGCACCTGACAATCTGCTTTTAGGTTTTAAGCAACTATAGTGAGAGAAATTCATTCCATTCCATATAATATTGAAGCTGGAACCTGTCAAAGTTTTGTGTGCATACCTAGCTGTTCAGATCAGTATATATATGAAATACAACACAGTGTGCTCCAACTAACCCCAGTGTTTCTTAACCTGTCAAAACACAATAAAATATCATGTGTGAAAAGAAAAACGAAGTAGTACAAACCTTCCATTCTGGAAATGTCATACTGTAATCCAACCTGAAAAAAGAATAGTCTACATAAATTTTCTAGTATGATGAGAAAAAAAAAGTTCAATCGCTGAAGTTGCAATTTGGATAAATGCAAAACAAACAAGATTCTGCTTTTACTTCACAAACTTTCTTTATTTTTTAATAGGAAAAGAGCCATATTTGTAAACATACAATTGTTGTAGATCAAATACCCATGAAATTTGGGACTTATTAATAATAACTTTCAAAATTTGTTCCATGAATCTTGAAATGAGAAAACTGGGCGATCAGAGCAAGCTAAAAAAAATTACTGAAAATGTCGCATATATATCTTTTAAATTGACCTGCTGCCTGGATTGAACTGGGAAGTAAAAAGATATTTATTGCAACAAAGATTATAAGTAGATTTTTCAAGGAATATTTTTCTGTGAATATTGAAAAAAAAGAAAACAGATGCTCGAGAATAAAATTTCTGAGTGACAAAACTATCTGTAAAAAGATAAGCCTCACAAAAAAATAAAAGTAGTTTTGCGAAATCAACTTACCTTTGAAGACCGGCAACAAAGTGAATAGACAGCCAGCGTATAGATCCAGTAATTTATTGTACTTACAAAGCGCGATGTTGGCATATTTGACATGCTATATTTAAAAATTCCCCGAAATCAAAAAAATTCTAAATGTGACAGGTTTAAATTAGAGATCTTAGTGAAGTATTTTGTGCCTTTTGCAATTCCTTTTGGATTGAACTTCTTTCAGTTTTTCAAATATTTATCAACAAACCCCAGCTAATAGAGCTTAGCAATAACATAGGCCTAAATTCTTCCCTGAACCTCAAGAAATTTCTGTGATTTTCCTATAATCCATGAGAAACAAAAAATATTCAAAATAACGAAGTATAATCCCAAAATATTGCATTAGTTTGTTATCAGATCATAAAATAATCATTTGAATGTCCAGGGAATATTATTAAACAGAATAATCATAAAAGTTTCAATTCCATAAGCCAAATATCCTTCGCATGTGAGTCAATCGACAGTAGCAGGAGATATGGAGGAACACTGCGACACAGAACAAATATTTTTTGCACAGCCATGGTTAATAGAGATTTCCTTATCTTATCAGAGACCGATCTACATTTATTCGCATTGGTTGCGTCACAAGCCAATAACACAAAGATAATCTATCACGCATTTGTCTTTGATGATGCTTGCTATTGCAGTATTTTAAGATCGACGTGACAATTGGTGTGATTTATTATGTATCCGCATAATGTTTACATACAATTTCAAAATTTTTAATCGATTAAACTGGATTTTGTATCCTGTCATGTATGGTTTTTTCACCACTTTAGGGATTGGCAATAACGTAATTCATCAGGCAAGGGCTTCAGTCCAAGCTATGAAAAGTATTGGTCATACACCACAGCATAGTTTTTTCACAAGGGAGTTGTGATTTGTGATTTATCAAGCAAGAGCTTTCACCCATGCTGTCCCAATGGGCACACGACGTAAACCCCGAAGTTGCTAATTGGTGGAGGGCTGGTCTGTTGGTCATGTAGATATTTATGGTAGAGATTATATTGCCACAACGTGAACACGTCGTCGGGACGTCGGTTTTTTTACAGCATTGCCAAAACGTCGCAAGCTGAAGTTGAACAATTGACATTGCCTCACAATGTTTTGAAAACGTCGCCACAACAGCGCATGCTAACGTCATATCTTTGATGTTGCTTCACAACGTCATGACAACATAATTTCTACTATACAATTCTAAGTGATTCGACGAACAGGGTGACGTTGTTGCGAAGTTGCTACAATGTAGATGTGCCCATAGGGATTATAAACATACATAAAAAACACATATAAGCACATAATACTACCACTGAACAAGAGCCATGCTGATTGGCTAGAATCAGTCACATGATGATATCATAAATACTCATATTGCACGGTTAGAGTGCAATATGAGTTTCCATTGCTGCAGCAAAACAGGCAGCAACATTCGAGCAAGTTACAAATAAGAGTATATTGCACTCATATCAGCCCATATTCGTATAATATTGCTGATTCCAAGGTCAATAACCAACTTGTACCATGCTAGTAACCAACTAGAACACATGCTAATAACCAACTAGAACACGCTTTTGTGAAAAACAGTATTAGATACCGTCTACCAAATCAATATAATAATCTCCCCACTGATATCAAAAATAAAATTACAACACATAGTTTTGAGGGTTTTAGCAAATATGCAAAGCAATTTTTGCTTAGTACATACAACAATACCTGTAATAGGGTTCATTGCTATATTTGCAATAGATAGTCTGACTGACTAAGGTAAAGAAAACCTGATTGGTTGAGAATATGCTTACAAATTTTCTGTGTGTATGTTCAAATAGTAATTTAATGCAATGTCTGATCTACTATCTTTTTATATGTCATTTCTGGCGATTGTCAAAGATTTTAAAATTTCTGATCTGCTGATGGAATGTCAATGATAATAATCTAGTCTACAATTTTTTAAATATCATGACTGGATCTTCCCATACTCCCCAGGTTGGCTTGTCGCTAGCGACAAGATCCTTGTCTTAGATAGGTCATCCTGTCCACAGAATTTATTTTAATTGTACATGTTGTATTTAACTAGAGTTACTTTTTCTTGAAATCAATAATAAGTTCAAAATTGTACAATTGTAATTTTGTGGGAAATAAAATTCTTGAGTCTTGAGTCTAGTACAAAGACTCAAAGATGTAAACAAGGGAGGGTAAGTGCACAACAGAGAATATGGTTATTGTCACAGTGAAATGCAGGCCTGTGATTGGCCAACAGACGTGTCAAATGGTGTGATGATTTCTTTGTTTTCCAATTTTCCAAATATATTGTTTTTGTGCTAAAAAATGAAAAATAATCAAAAATGCACAAGGCACAACCAAACACAAGACCTGAAAACTAAGTTCATAAAATGTTAATGTAAGATAATACGATCAAGATATAGTTTAGATTAGATTAGATAGTTTATTTTTTCCAAAAAGATAAAAAATAAGTAAATGCAAAATATCAAACATAATACAATACTATAAATCATAAATAAATGAGGCATAAGAAGGGGATAGTGGGGTACAGTGGATCCGCTGCCCCAGTGGACAATCTCGAATTGTGTATTTGGGTCCGATAAAGCGCTGCATGGTCTCAATTATTTGGCATGGTCACAGCACCCAAATGTGCCTGATAACACTCCATTCCACACAAGCTTCTTTAGGACGATGATATTTTGTCGGACCCTAAAGAAGTTTATGTGGCATTTTTGGTGAAAAAAGAGAAGTTTGTTTACGACTTGATACGGAAAAATACCTTTTGTTCAGGTAATGAAAAAAAAAAAGTTTGTTTCCACCTGTAACTTAGGGTAGTGTTATGTTAAAATTGTGATAAAAGGTTTGTTCCTTCATGTGCGAAATAATTTTGTTGTCACTTTGTGCAAAAAGGAAGTTTTTCCAAAGAGAAAAATCCATAGTCCCCCAACTATTATTTGGGCATATTAAGGCATCATAGCAATTTACCTTTAAAGGGCGAGTGTTTTTTTAAACCCAAAATTGTTTTGTTATTATACCCCACTCTCCCCTTCAGGAAGAGAAAATATGCTTGTGACGATACCTGTGACAGGCATGGCCTGGCATGTACTCATAATTATATGTACATTGTACCTATTTTTAAAAGTGCCTTGATCTTTAGTGATTCATTATTCATCATCAAAGATAAAATAACCTCTCAATTCGCCTTTGTATACTGATTCATTTTGGAACTTTCAAAGATTTTAAAACTAATCATCCTTAAGCGCACACTTTTTGAGAAAAAACATCATAAACACTTTTGAATATTAGCTAATCATCAATATATGTACATGTTCACTTTGAGAATAACCAATCATTCATAAGTCTGTGTGACTTTTTGAGAATTAATTGATCATCCATCCATAGGTGCAAACAAAAAGCTTAACAAATCAAAGTATAATTTTGATTATCCCATGTCTAGCCATCTTTTGTCCCTCATACAGAGCTTTTCCCTGGTCAATACAGATTGAGAGAGGGAAATACAACAGAAAGAAACAGGGATATATTTAGTTCAACCAATCAAATTCCTTTGGCTAATTAGCCAGCAGGGCTATACTGAAAGAAAATGAGATCAACAGGGATATACTGGAACTGACCAATCAAAAGACACCAGTGCCCCTATATATCATGCTTATTAGCATGTAGATACCAGCATATTTGCTGATTGTTGTGATTTAAGGCAATTAAGTGCTGCCAATTAAGAGTATTGATTTTTTTTGTAGCACAGCTGCATTCACATTGAGTGCTTCAAACTGTTTTACATTGATATAAAATAAAAGTATTTAAAAAAAAAAGACATGGGATAAAAAGGTTATACCATGGGTTGCGGCAGTATATCCCTGGTATAGTCACCCTCGACCCCGTATATCCCTCGACCCTTCGGGTCTCGGGATATACTGGATCTTGGGTGACTATACCAGGGATATACTGCCTCCACCCATGGTATAACCTCATAAGATTATCAGTTATACTGTAACCTGTATACGTACTGCTTAGAAGATATTGTTACAGTCCCTGTCATATCTACATAGAATCTTAAAGTCTTTCTATGCTGTTGAAGTGTGATGTCAGAGATGGCTCTATTCTCTAGCATTGCAGTATGTAAAATTACTTCAAGCTCTGATGTCATTTTAAACTGGGTCAGATTTCCTGGCTTTCTAGCCAATTAAATGTGAATCCCCCAAAACTGAGCATCTCAGTTTCAACACAATGTCAGAGCAAGCATTTTATCAGGGATAGCCCCTCCAAACACATCATCACAGCTTGATAGCCAATCGACTTGCAGTAAATATATGCATCACAGTTTCAACATTGATACATTGAAGGAAGCATTACATTTTATTCTATGATCACAACATAACTGTTGATGTGATCCCAATGATCTATCATCGGCAATCACCAGTCTAATCTTACTAAATGGCAGCTTCCTAAGCATTCACAGTAGACAACTGTTATAATCCCCACAGAGTCATTTGATTAATCTGCAAACTTGTGACTTCACAACTTCAACCTTCAATGAACCTTGCTATAAACAAAAGGCTTTGAATTTTTTGTAAACACATGGATAATATAATGTATATTTGGTCTGGCAGCCCATTAGCTGGCAGGCAGTGATATCGAAGTTGCATAGGTTTTTCCACACACAATTTTCACTCTGACATTGAGCTGAAACAGTGATGCTCAGTTTCGGGGGATTCACATTGGCTAGAAGCCGGGGAATGTGACACAGTTTAAAATGACATCAGAGCTTGAAGTTATTTCGCATATATTTTGCAATCTAGAGAATAGTGTTATCTTTGACATCAAACTTCAACAGCATAGAAAGAACTTGAGATTCCATATAAATATGACGAGGACTGTAAACAAGCAACAAATGGCAAGAAACTGGATGAACTCAGAAATGATTGATGAACACATTTGCTTTTATCTGATATGGACAATTTCCTGGGCAGCAACCATTTTCCTGACTACATGCAAGAGCAGTGAAAAGAAAAGAAACTGATTTCTGGGAGAATGAGAACAGTAATGCAAATAATTTGCAGTGCCACCTGTAAGATAGTCAAGCGGATGATGTTTTGCCATCAAGTCAATGTTAAATGTTCTCATCACTGTAAAATTTGAAGTTTGAGGCAGATTAAATGATTGAGGGAGATGGTTGCACAAATTGTGAAAGCTGATATGCATAGCATGTTGTTTTCAGCTAAGATAACTGTTTGCTATCTTAGCTGGAAACAACAAGCTACGTCAGCTAAAACAATTTGTGCAACCATCTCACTCGATCATTTGAGCTGACTCAGTTCATCCAATTTTACAACCATGCACTCTAAAAAATTTCAGACAAAATTGGTTTTTTAGATTCAAAATAGTTTTTTGAAAAACCAAATTTCAATGCAAAACCAACATGGATTTTTAAAAAAATCCATGTTGGTTTTTTGCATTGAAATTTTGCATTGAAATTTTGTCCCGGCATTTTTTAGAGTGTGCCACTCATGGAAGCATGAATTCTTATCTGCAGAGATGAAAACATATTGGGTCATAAAGGACGAAATTTGAGGCATGTGGGAAAACAATGGCTGCCAATTTTCTTAGCTTACAGTTAAGTATGGGTCAGGACTTTGATAGGTAAGTGAAATGCAATGTTATTTCAACTGGAAGGGCAGGTCACTTACCCATACATAACTGTTTGAATCTCATGTTCTTCAAATGTTATGCCTTTATGACCCCATATGTTTTCTTCTCATCGGTATCATTGTTGCTTTCACAAGCAGTTTAGAGAATGGATCAACTTACTCCATGTATAGCAAATCAGCATCAGGAACCATATATAATCCTTTTTTAAATCCAGGAAAGTTTACGTGCACTCTAAAAAATGTCGGGACAAAATTGGTTTTTTAGATTCAAAATGGTTTTTTGAAAAACCAAATTTCAATGCAAAACCAACATGGATTTTTAAAAAAATCCATGTTGGTTTTTTGCATTGAAATTTGGTTTTTCAAAAAACCATTTTGAATCTAAAAAACCAATTTTGTTTAAAAAAATCCATGTTGGTTTTTTGCATTGAATTTTGGTTTTTCAAAAAACCATTTTGAATCTAAAAAACCAATTTTGTCTGAATTTTTTTAGAGTGTGGCTCTGTGGTATAGCAAGGACAAGGGCTCAAACCTTATGCGAAAATTTATATTTGACATTTAAAATTTCTGCATATCTCTTATAAGTCAGCATATTTTGAACTGTTCTATGGCTCCCCTTTAGTGATTACTCGTAATACAATAAAAGTCTTGAGTGCACATTTCTGACAGAACATATGAACTTCCAACTGATAATATAAGGGCAAAAGTGCTCCAGTTAAATGACATTTTTGGGTCATATTTCTAAAAATAACTTCAAAGAAGGGCTTAAAATATCAGAAGGTGTATTAATAGAAATTTGTTAGATCCATCAATAATGTATTCGATAACACATTGATAAACTAATTTCGGGAAAAAGTGAAATTATGTTAATGATGTACCGATTAAGTTATTTGTGTTGCAAAAAGAAGAAGGTCATCAAAATTAATCTACGTTATTTGAATAATTAATGTATTTTAATAAGGAAAGAAAGAAATAACATCTGTCATATATATACTGATACACCATTGCACCAGAAGTCATTTTTGGTTCATAAAGTGTGATTGTTTCATATGAAATATATGACAGTGGACATTCATGGTTACAGTCAAGCAAATCTGATAGATTGCTCAAAAAATGCTCTTGATGTCATATCTATTTTTTCTATAGTAAATATTACTAAATAATGGTTTAGGCCTATTTGCCTGTGAATCACCCCCAACCATTTGGCTGGAGGTCATTTCCTGGACAGGATGAAAGGTAGAAAAAACAATGAGCACAATCAGCATACACTCTAAAAAAATGTCGGGACAAAATTGGTTTTTTAGATTCAAAATGTTTTTTTTTAGGCCAAATTTCATGCAAAACCAACATGGATTTTTTAAAAAATCCATGTTGGTTTTTTGCATTGAAATTTGGTTTTTCAAAAAACTATTTTGAATCTAAAAAACCAATTTTGTCTGAAATGTTTTAGAGTGTACTGCTCAGCAGTTTTTTTTAATCTTTACTGTATACACTATACTGAAAGAGCATTTTATTTAAGTTTATGGGTTTTATGTATGGTGCATTCGCCTACTGCTGTGCACAGAGATACCACCTTTTCATCCCTTAACCAATACCAATGCCAATAAAGGTAGTTGGTCCTGTCAAAAGTTGACCGCTGTTTCAGTGCCATACTTTTTCCAGCCTTGACAGAACATATGCTGACATGTGTTGCCACCTAGTGACTAGTTTGCTATTCCGCGAGCTCCTGCGAGCGGTCCACATTATTTCATTGTGGGGAACTCACACAATTTTATCTGGAAGAAACCGGGACTGTTTCTGAGTGTGCTGATGGCCTTGTCTACTTCCTTAGAGAATGTGACTGCCGAGCCTGACTCATGTATACACCAATGTTGAATAGAAATTTTGCAAATGTGTGATGAAATTGGAACTATTTCTTGGGACAGCAATGCTGTAGCATACGAAATCATTTTTTGTGCCAGGTGGCAGGAGCATGCAGTTCTCATTTTCACTAGACTGTAGTTGGCCTCTATATTAGAAAGCATACCATGAAAAAATAAAATTCTATGACATAATGTTATACTTCCCCTCGAAGTGCATAGCTTACATTGTACTGAAACTTTCGGCATATCTCATGCCATTCCCAACTTTCATAAACTTTCATAAAACTGAAGAAAGTCACAGCCAGGATATGACTTAAAGCTTCTGTAAAACAATAAATAAGACTCTGAGAGAGAGCTAAAATTTTGTTATCTCTCATGTATGGAAAACCTAGAGTCTGATCTTGAGGCAATCACATCACTCGACATGCCATGGTTTATACAATCAGAGCCTCAGAGGAACCAAGTGGAAGTGGGTCTATAATATGATCTATAACTTTTTTTTTTCTAGAATGCTATATCAGTAGGCCTAATTCTAATATTTACACCTTTCTTTTCCAGGCCACATTAACCTCCTCTACATTGCACTTGTTGGCAACATCCTCCGATTCTTCATCATCTCCTACCTGAGGACTGCTTGGATCGTCTTTCCCTTTGAGATTCTGCAAGGTGATCCTCTATTCCCCTATACTTTCATACATAAATAGGATAGATAGATAGATGGATAGAGATAGATAGATTGATAGACGGATTTATAGACATGGTAAGTGCAGCCTTTCAAGGCCAGTTCTGTAAACTCATGAGGGTTGACTGATGGAAAATGAAAAATTATTGAAAAACAGCTTTTATATACTCAGGTTGATTTTCAATTCAGGCAATTTGATAGTGGAATGACCAATTTCAAAATGGCTGGAAAGTTTCATAGATGATATTGTTATCTGAGCAACATTAAGAAAGAAATGTAAAATGTTTTTTGTACATTCTGCGTTTACACATTAGCCCCACACACTTCATATTATACTGACACTGATTCTTGCATATTTGACATTTGACATCCATTTGACATCCACAATATTATATCTCTCATATTTCTGGTGTATTCTGCAGACTACACCAGAAATATGAGAGATATAATATTGTGGATGTCAAATGGATGTCAAATGCGATTTTTTTAGAAATAATATCTGCACCAAGAATATTTCGGTTTTGCGACTTTTTGGCATACATGAACTGGCCAGCCTGTGACATTATCAAGTGACGTCATAAAGTGACGTCATGGCCTGAAGTCACTTTGTTTGCAATGACTGTTTTGTTTGCAAGCGTTTTCAGTGCCTTTTGTTTCTTGCTGGTCAATGCTATTGGATCAACAACCCCTTCAAAAAAAATATTTTCACTTCATTTGGGAAATAATTTTTTGAATCTGGACAGAAATTATCAATATCGGCTTCACGGAACTAGAACTCAACCCATGCCTGGCAGTTCAGATTGACAATGACTTGACTTCCTTTGAGAAAAGATCAGGAATTTCATGAGACAGGCTAATTTAAGTAAATTTGGCTAAATAGATGTCATTTCACCGCCTGTCACCAGGTGTCTCTCCTGTGCGTGCGCACTTCAGGAGTGCTGCCCCCTTGTGTAGTAGGAGATTTGGCAGTGTTTGACAGCCATCTCTTCTACAAATAGTGTCAAAATAGTTTCTAACCATGAGGCACTATTTGGTCACTATTAGATGTAGAAGAGATGGCTGTCAAATATATTATGACAAAGTTTCTAACATAGCACATTAGAACTTATGGAAAAGTTCAGTAGAAAATGTGGCTTGGTTGCACTTTTTGGATATTTTGTAGGGATATTGGCAAAGCATGGTTAGGGGAGTAGATATTATGACAAAGACCTATTTTAGTGTCTGGCATGCAAAAGGCAGCCCGATTTGCAAATCGGGCATGTAGACCTATCGGCTGTAACAGCAATTACATGTCGTTGCCCATTGTGAATGTATTTTTGACACCAAATATTGTTTCTGCAATTTTTTCATTTCTCATATCTTCTTCTTCTTAAATGCATATTTCAGGCTTGACACATGCAGCTGTGTGGGCTGCCTGTTGCTCCTACTTGACCCAGGCCGTGTCTCCTCACCTGAGATCTTCAGCACAGATCATCTTGCAGGTAAAGAAAAAAAAGATTTGCCTCACCTTACATTAATATTGTGGCTTATACATCTGACATTTATGGAATTGCTGCATCAAACTGATGCAATACATAACAAAAAATATTTTCTGGAAATTATGCATAAATATGATACATGCAGGCCCCTGAGGTGAAATTTTAAAGAATAATATGAGTCGCCTTGAATATTATAAGCAGACTTCGTGAAATGAAATACCAAAATAGAAGATAGTATGAAGCTCAATAGGTGACACCCTTACGCTTTACTTTACTATTTTGGAAAAAACATTTCTTTTCCATCTATAGATGTGACATCATAGCACTGCATGATACATTTAGTAGCACACAAGAAGATCACAGCGCATGACATTTTGTATTCAAGACTTGTCCGATATGACAATTTTTGGTGACAGAAATCGGAGTCTTATGTTTTGAACTTGACCCTCGTGTTTATAAAGGCGAGGTGGAGTGCAAGTAGAATAGACGAATGTTACCCATAGAGCTTCAAAAATGGCGTGTAAGAACTTTCATTAAGTTTAAAAAAGAGCAATAAATAGTTATTGTGTTCTCATCATCACACTGAAATAGATACCTGTTTAGCGAGCGACCAAAAAATAATTGTACTTTGGAGAAAAATTCTACTACGTGAAGAAAAAAAACTAACATAGCTCACAAAAAAATCATGGACGATTCTCCACCATGTAAGATATTGGGGTAACAATTTACCTACCTTTTTTTTTCAGGGTGTCTTCAGCTGTTTGGGAAGAGGCTCTGGTGCTATCATTGGTGGAATTTTGGTTTCATATTATGGTAAACATCTCTCCTTTTGTGTGTTTCTACTGTGCTTGTTTGACACAAAGCCACCTTGTGCAATGAAGTTGAATGTACCTCTCTACCCCCTGAGCTGTACCATTGTGGAAAGCTCACCACAGATTTCAAGAGTTGTCAGTATATAGCAAACAGAATCTTACAATAGAAAGCAAAATTGTCTAGATTTTCTCTATCACGTTCATGAGTGAAAGTTTAATGAAACTATGTAAAATTTTGTTAAAATTCATAAACTGTAAAATTGTCTAACTTGAAGTAGTTATTGAGCAACTTCAGTAACTTTTTTTAAGATTTTAAAAAGTCATTTCCATTTTCAGGTACTGAATACACCTTTAGAGGATATGCAATTGCTTGCATCATTATTCTGGTTCTGTTCTTCGGACTTAACTGGTAAGAAACTAATACTATTTCATTTAGAAGTAAGTTCTTGCAGAACTAAAACATAGGCTGTGAAGCAGCAAACCTTCAGCGAAAAACATCTTTTGGAGATTACAATTACACCATAAAATTTTACGTACGCTGAACTAAAAAATGTGTTCCTGCTTTGGAAAAGCCTCGCTGTATTTCTTGGGAAGCTGTCTCATATTGGAGTGCATGCCCCTTTAAAATTGGCCTGACATTACAAGTCATTCTTACAAAAAGGAATAAGATAGCCCAGGAAGAAATGTGTATTAAATGTACTATAAATACAGTGTATCATTACTATTTGGCCTTATATACTTGTGCATTTAAATTATTTGAAATTCGGCGTCTTCGCTGTCTTCATTATTGGTTTCTGCACAGAGAAATGAATGTTTTACATCCAATCAAACTTATTTTTTCATATTCCAGGTATCTCAAATCCAGGGGCGGTATGCCTCTAATGGGAATGCACAAGGAACCACAACAATACTTGGAAGAATCGTCTCACTTGGCTCCCTGCGGAGTTCCCATGACCGTCTCCAGAAATCTGTCGGCTTCCAACCTGCAGGAGCAGAATACCGCCAAACAGGATGGTCTGTATAAATTATATCCGATTACTGTATATATATCAACTATATTTTAAGATGTGTAGTGTACTCACAGCTTTCATTTTGCTAGTGCCGGGTTTGGTGCGAGTGTTATAATGTGGATCAAGAAATTTTACAAAATTACCCTCTCAAGACTGTTATTATGCTCAGAAATTATTTGGAAACATCTAAACCTACAAGCTTCTTGGTACCTCATGTATACGGTCCAAAGATCCCCTACCAATATAATACACAAGTTTGGCCTTTCAGGCCTTGCTGCTAGACTTGTAAACTTTTGGAGTTCAACCTCTCCCCCAATGCCAATAAATTAATAAAAATGACATCCTTTTCTGAGTGATAGGGTCAGTGTAATATGCTGCATTTTCGAGAAGCAAGTCACAAAATTGATTGTGATTAGGAGCTTAAGATATACCGAGATTGGCTTTTACCTAGATTTGACAGGCTACAATCATTAGATGGGATAACACGTGCCAGGACTATAGTTACTCAGTCAATTTTGGTAGTTGAGATTCTAGCGAAATATTGTATCTGCAGTCGGAAACCCATCAGTGAGTAATAGTGACCCGACTGAGTATTCTCTTAATTTCCGGTCATCTGACTCATGATATATTAGGACCCAAGATAGCAATCCTTCCGTCTTATCGCTAAAAGTAACATGTCTTAATAATTCATTAATGCAGCCTCATATGGAGCTGTGACAAACGGTTACCAAGACAGCCAGGCTCAACAAGGTAAAATATTTATGATGGGTTACAAGAAAATGAGGTTTACTACAGCCTTTTTGTTGTGTCTATATTGGTGTAGTAGCATTGCATGGTAGAACACAGAGCAAAGTAGAATTTGTGTGGCTAGGAGTAGTAGCACGTAAACATGAGCGTAGGATCGTACTTTTAAATGAGAAAGGTCAGCCATCTTGACCTAATGACTCCTTATTGGTCAATTCCTGATTTGTTAGGTAGTCGCTATCCAATAGTATCCATACATGTACACTGTATGAAATTGTAGTCAATTAAATGTCACCTCGTTGGGTAATTTAAATGTAAAATGGGCAGGAGTGTGTTTACTATAGGATTTGCTTGAGCAATGCCTGAGCAAAGATTTTCCGGCATGACACTCACCAGCATCTGCCGTTGTTTGGTGACATCCTTCCTGTTGTCACTGCAAAACCTTTTAGCTATTTCATGGCAGAATCTGATATTATATGGTAGGGTAATGCACTGATGTCATCACAGTATCATTTTGTTTGGCAGTCTATGTTGCAATGATGGTTGTTCTTAAATAATTTTTTTAACCAGTTTTGTAAAAATGAATCACCAAAGTGTCTTGCACTGCACAAAGTATGGGTATTGTCACTCTTCTTTATATGTATAGCAAAAGTTTCTTTAGTTTCAGTCACAAAATTGTATAAGTGTTTCGACGTAAAACATCTCTTTTTTGGTGACAGTATAACTATGTATACATGGTACATGAAACAATGAATAACAAATATTTCAAGGTGTCTATTTGTTTGTCCAGGTTACGGACAACAACAAGGATATGGCCAACCAGCCCAGGTGCGACCGACTAGCCAAGATCCTTACGGGGGTCAAAGTTACGGACAGCAAGGTCAAGGTTACTATGACCAGAGCCAAGGTCAAGGCCAAGGTCAAGGCTATGGACAACAAGGTCAAGGTCAAGGCTATGGCCAGGCAGCTCCACAGCAAGACTACAGACAGGCAAAGTAAATATATTTAATATTCTATGAGAGAATGTTTGTTAAGAAATACAGACCCTTTTGGAGTACAGTAAACTTCACCTTAGCATCAGTGTTTCACACAATTTTCTCAATCATTCTGACAATGAAAATAATATTTTTGTACAGAAAGAAAAAGTGTTGCTTGAAATGCACCAAAGAACTTCGAATTTAGACAACCAAATGTGCCAAATGTGCAGTTAAAGAGAGCTTCTGGAAAAATTGGTGTTTCAATGAGGCAATTTTGGCAATGATTGAAAGACCATATCTGTCCACTGAGACCATTTGGTCTCCCATTTAGCATGTTGGAAAATGCACTGATACAAATCGGCATCTAACATAGTCATCTCGATGGCATGTATAGGCTTTAATATGCTTTTTCTGGGAATAGCTATTTCTTGCGTCAAACCGATTGAGAGGCTTGTGATCTGTTATCACACTTTTTACTCTCCTTAAATATTTTTCACCCGAATCAGTATGTAAGAGCATAATGTAGCTACACACATAATACGTATATCGGGACGGAATGTGAAGCGTAAACCATAAGAAAGATTTTGCTACACATCTACATATCCTGTGTATCTTGTTAGCAGGTGCTATCTAAAAATGTTGGGGAAAATTTCTCTATTTACGAAACTAACTTGTTCACTTTCAGCGACCCATATTCTGCTGCTTTGAACCAATCTCGCCAGAGGGCACAACAGAGAGACCAGCAGCCACCTGGTGGAGGAGCTGGGAGAGGACAATTAGGGGGATTTGATTTGTCTAAAGGATTTGGACAAGGCGGCGGAGGAACCAGCGATTATGGATATTAGTGAATAATAAATTAAAGAAATTAGAGGAATATCCACTAAAGAATATGATATTGTCGAAGGTATGTGATTTTGGATGACAACCAGCAATTGCATACGTAATTACGTACTCTGGAGATGGTCGACTTGTGAATATGGCGCAATGGCTGATTATCATCGAGATAAATTTGCAAGGATAAGCTTCATGTGCATTATGCTATAATTAGGCCAGTATATCATGTGCACTTGCTTAGATATGCGGTGTAAAGTGGTGATGGCGAAATTAGAGTAAGGAAGTTTCATTTTCCAAGTTACGTGAATTGAGATTCTACATAGCACAAACACTGAAAATACGGTACAGTACTTTGAAGAGTTTTAGTTAGAGTTGCCTGTAATCTGTATTTGCGAATGTAGGTGATATTATATATAGTGCATTTAGGAATTGTCGTTTTGACATTATTTAGCTTGGTTCACACTCTGCAATTTTGTCGGTTGTTCAGGTGCCGAATTCAACTTTCTCGGTACACTCGTAGGCATACAAACAACCAATAAAATCATGGTGTGTCCAGCTTTAATTGAATGACTATATGCAATTTAAGCATAGCACTTCGCTTTGCTGTAAATTATAATGTACAATCATGAGCTGTCCCATTAAATTTATATTTCCTATATCGTCATCTTAGTGTAACAAGGTACGTACTATGTGAAACATGTAGATTACTGCATATACCTAATTATATTCTCAGTGACAAAAGGGAGTTCTTGAAATGACATTTCATAATTATTATCATTTTAAAGCATTTTTGTCACTGAGTATATCATGCAAAATGATTACATAATCCTTGAATAAATTAGACGTAAAATTCAGTCATGAATGAATCATGCATGTGATGTGCTCAAGATATTTTTTCTTCGACGATGAATTGATATTCATTGACTTGTGTAACACCTGTGAAAATTAGATATTTGGTTAAGTATTGTATGCATACATTGTCGACTGCACTGTTAAAGTCACCTGTGAGTTCACTGGAAGCTATAGTATAGTGACCTTCATTAGTGTTTTGCGTATGAAGTTAGTAGTTTGGAACTTATAAAGAGCTGTGAAATTAAAAAATGTAGCGATAGCTTTGAGAATGTGTTATGTTTCTTGAGGTTTAATATAATTATGTCAGTTTTGTTTTGGTAAAAAGGACTCTTGTCTAATTGTAATTGATTTTAAAGAAAATTTCTGAGGCGAATCAAAAATATAATGACGGCCGGACAGATACTGGCATTGTCTTATGTATATGTATAACTGTTGAGACATGACATTAATGTATTTTATATGATTTTTTAAGGGGCATTGACCATACACCTATCACCACCATAATTCCTGTAATTAGCTTACTGTCCCAATGTCCCAATGTCCTCTTAAGTCCAGACATGGACCACTAGTATTCGGCTAATGTAGGAATTGACAAAAACATTTTATTTGCAAAAACAATTATGTACAAATTGATACATCTTCATATATAAAGGAATTGATCAAAAAGTTGACGCATATATATTTGTGCTTTACTCATATACATGCACAGTTGCACACCCATGAAAGTTGCATCCATAAAACTCAAATAATGTTGGACCTATATATGCTTCCTGCGAAGAGGACAGAGTTAGATAGCTTGCGAAAGGCCTGTCTAGGCTATGATAATGAAATTAACCCAGCGGGGTCTAGAAATAGTGCAAACATATATGGTAGACAATTAACTTCATCTTATTTGTGTATTACAACAAGTACTTTCATTACATCAGGTACTATGTGCATTACATCAAGTACTATGTACATTGCAGCAAGTACTTTGTGAATTGCATCTAATACATCTAGTAATTAGTGCATTACATCTTGTAATTAGTGCATTACATCAAGTACTTTGTGCATTACATCTTGTAATTACTACATAACATCAAGTACTTTGTGTATAACATCAGTACTCTGTGCAATACATTAAATACTTTGTGTGTGAATCAAGTACTTTTTCATTACATCAAGTACTTTGTGCATTACATAAAGTACTCTGTGCATTACATCTAGTAATTAGTGCATGACTTCAAGTACTTTGTGCATTTCATCAAGTACTTGGTGCATTGCATCAAGTACATCATGTCCTTGGTAGTTGTTCATGCTTTGGATGAATGTAATGCTTTAAAATGTACTGTTATTTCAATCTGACGAGTCAATTACAATGATGCATTGATCATGAGTATATATATCAATCATATATTTATGTAAATCATATATAGCCATAATATCGTACTGGTCACTTGTAGATTAGAAAAATGGTGCTAGAAT
Source organism: Platynereis dumerilii (assembly GCA_026936325.1). Taxonomy (NCBI): domain Eukaryota; kingdom Metazoa; phylum Annelida; class Polychaeta; order Phyllodocida; family Nereididae; genus Platynereis; species Platynereis dumerilii. The sequence continues at coordinate 3,446,627 of JAPTHN010000014.1, forward strand.
TTAGTATAGTATTAGAATACATATCTGTAAGATGAGAAGCTCATTTATTGTTGATATTCACATCGTTGTTGATCATTGGTAAAATGTATATTTTGAACTGTAGATTAAGTATCTTATGTCCCGTGTAATGTCACTGCTAAATATTTTGTTGGTTTAATATATATATAGAAGAATGACAGCATGAAAAATGCAATGTTTTATATGATTTTAAGTGACTGTTTAATTAAGGTTGGAGAATTATATAAAGGAAATTTTCCTTTAATACAATTGCACAGTGAAGTGACACACGCCAGTTCAGTTAAGATGATCTACCCAGGGGGGGATTAGTGAATTTTTAAAATTAAATATTAAGTTGAGAGACCAAGAATATCTATGTTTCATTTCTTGGCATAGTTGATTTGTGCATCGTTATTTCAGCATGGAATTCATGTATTAAACTGTTGATTTGACATGATATTGTTTGTACATAATGCTGTAGATATGAAATAGTTCATTGTTGTGCAGAGGTAAACTGTTAAAGATTAAAGAAAGATTGAATTGCATTTGTTTTGTGTTGTTTTCTATAATCCTAAGTTGAATGAAAAATCCCATGTCAATATGTTCCAAAAACAGTGATAAATCAATCTTAGGAAGTTACAATGCAGTCCCATCCTCTGATTGAAATGATAGTCTAGGAGAGATTTTCAAAAAAGCCTCTGTAAAAAGTGTAATAGGCATTTCATGTTAAAATCAGTAACAAGTGGTTTTAACCTAATTTGAGGGTGCTGATTCTGAATCCGCTTGTTACCGAGCTGGATTTTTAATTTTAAGGGGTCAAAATGGCAAAACAAAAGGCCGCCAAAATGACAAAAGTTGTCAAAAAAATGACAATACGAACCATACATTCAGCTTTTTGTTGCAAATAGCTTCTTATGACCTAACAAATTCATTGATTCTAGTATAAACAGAGGATGTTGGAACTATTTCAGTAACATTTAGTGCTCCAGTTTAGTTTTTAGGGGTTCAACAGCCTGGAAAACAAAATGGCCGACAAATAATCAAAAACATTGGTTCTGATATGACAAAACCAGCTCATTTGTGTTGTAAATCATCCCTAAATTACTCATAACACCACTCTAGCATAATTCAAGGCTGCTGCATCTGTTTGATTTGAAATTTTTCAATTAAGGGGTCAAAATGGAGTCTAAATCAATGTAAGGGAGCAAATCGCAGAAATTCAGATTTTCCAAAATTTTCGATTTTGATGCAGCTCTTTGACTCAATCTGGAATGTGGTCAATTATATTCAATGAAACACATAATAACAAGGCCATTATGCATATGTTGCATTACAACTGTTCATTTTAAAACATAATTTTCAGTTTTAGATAGTTTTTAAATGGTTGGAAACCCGAAAGGCTGAGTGTCGTCCTCACCAAAAGGCTAAAAATGTGCATAAATCTAGCTCCTCGATGAAAATAAGCTGTGTAGTTACATGTAAATCATTTTTCTCAGATAAGTATACCATTTATGTGTAGAAGATTTCATGAATGAATAAACTAATGTTGTTAACAGGCATACAATTAAGTTTTATAGCCCCAATAGGTCAAACAAGGCATTATGCTAGAGTGGTGTTATGAGTAATTTAGGGATGATTTACAACACAAATGAGTTGGTTTTGTCATATCAGAACCGACGTTTTTGATTATTTGTCGGCCATTTTGTTTTCCAGGCTGTTGAACCCCTAAAACTAAAACTGAAGCACTAAATGTTACTGAAATAGTTCCAACATCCTCTGTTTATACTAGAATCAATGAATTTGTTAGGTCATAAGAAGCTATATGCAACGAAAAGCTGAATGTATGGTTCATATTGTCATATTTTTGACAATTTTTGTCATTTTGGTGGCCATTTTGTTTTGCCATTTTGACCCCTTAAAATTAAAAATCCAGCTTGGTAACAAGCGGATTCAGAATCAGCACCCTCAAATTAGGTTAAAACCACTTGTTACCGACTTTTAACAAGAAATGCCTATTAAAGTCACAATTTCTGGAATCCCGCCTAGACTATGATGTGGACGCTCGCAGGAACTCGCGGAATAGCACGCTAATCACTATGTGGCAACACAAGACAGCATATGTTCTGATCTGCCAAGGCTGGAAAAAGAAGTGGCAATGCAAGAGCAGTCCACTTGTAGACAGATGCAGTCCATAGTTTTTCTGCATAATCTCCTGCTCTGACAGCATCTAGAGTCACAAATATAACCTTCCAGTCCTACGCATCTGTTCGTGACATTTTTCCTTGAACATTTATTTCTCAATCTGCAACCAATGGTTGAAAATAATACACTAAAAAAAAGGTTTAAGAAAGGACAAAATTAACGTTGGCTGATGTCCGTCTGAAATGTTGTCTCTATTGATCAGGCAAATTTTCATGTGAAACTGTAAAGGAACTTGTCTATCCTGATCAAGTATTTGTACAATCTGATCATAATATATAAAAGCCAAAGCATGAAGATGGGACCACCTGAACGCAAAAAATAAATTTTAAAGATTCTAAATTGCAATTATTATCTAAATTATTTCTTGAAATTCATTTTTGTATTCAGGTTTGTTCAATAAAAAGTTTGGAGAAAAAAATTGGGACAAAGAGAAATAGGGTAGAAAGGTAATATTCTAAAAGAAAATGTTGAAAAAAAATTGTGAGGGAAATGTAACTTTTTGAAAGATAAATTTTTTTTTTCACACTTTTTATTTTCGAACATTTTTGGTAGTCATGCGTGATGAGAAAAAAGTGCCAGGATCATATTATGGGATGTATGAATCACTTCTTTTGATTGAGCCATCTGGTTCACTCCTCACATGTTTACTATAAGGGAAGAGACAGCTCCCTCTGCTCGATGAGCTGTTGGCTCTGTCCCATCCATAAATGTGAAAAATAAGCATGGCTGTTGTCTAATTTCAGACAAAGCGTTTGGACGGACACCAGCTAATGCTTGTTTTGTCTGTTTTAAACAAACCCTTTATTTCAGTGCGGATGGGGTTTCTGTCCCCCAATCCCATGGCCATTTTACTTTTGAATCCCCTAGAGCTAAATTCTGTGACATCTCAATGACCAAATTTTCAAATTAACAAATCATTGCATTTTTTAAGGATAGTAGACATGCAGACGTCTGCATTTTCCTTAATAGTCACTACAGACGTCTGGAAGTCCTCCTTAATTGCTCTGCACAGACATCCGCCAAGCTCAGAATTGCTGTGCTTCCAGACGTGTGCATTTTACAGGTTTCGCATTATACAGGCAACTGTCAACTGAGGAGTGCTCAACATTCACTTTGTTCGTCCGTTGTTCATCTTACAGACGTCTGCAAAGTTAAAATTAAGTGCTCTTACAGACATCTAGTTCTTACTCTTTTTGCCATTTCACAGACAAAAGAGGATGTTTCTCGCTCTATTTGTCTGTTTGGCATTTTGGAGACGTCTGCACAATTTTAAGATTTGTTGCTCATATGGAAGTCCGGTTCCTACTGATTAGATGATACACAGACGTCTGGTTACTGAAAATAACCATATGCAGACGTCTGGTTAATTGGAAAATGAAAGATAAAGACGTCTGGATAATCTGGAAAAATGTTAGATACAGACGGCAATAATATTTATGAAAATGACCATACATCTTCTTAGTGCTGGGAGGTTCTGAATTTGTTTGTGATGCAGACAGTCTGTAAGTGGCCTTTATTTAACATTACCAGACGTCTGGTAGCCCTCCAAAATCCATCTATCCCAGATGCCTGCAAGTAATTATACAGATCGTCTGCATTAGCGCTCCAGATCATCTGTTACAGGCTAATAATTGAAAAAGCCAGACGTCTGCAACAGGCAAAAAAATGCAAAATACAGACGTCTGCAACTCTGCATGTCTGCTAAACCCTTTTCTGGAACGGTTTTATAGCTCCAAATTTTTGATTTTTCATAACCCAGTGTTCACCCTTCATGAAGGAGAAATCTAATTCCACACGGAACTCACAGCCTTTTGTTATTGTGCTCAATAACTGGTGCATTATCCCAGAACAGGCTGAACGGCTTGTCTAAGACAGCATCACAATCTGACCAAAATTGAGCCATCAACAACCATTTGATGAAAATCACATGCCGATAATATTTAGAAATCAGCATTTTAATATTTTCTTGATTTTCAGCAATTTTGTTTGTTTGTTTGTTTGTGTTTTACGCCTCTGCAGCACCTTAGTGGGCTATATCGAGGCAGGCCATCGCCGTATGATGAGATGAGAAGACTGTGAGTCTGGTACATACCCTATTAATTCAGGGATGCCCAGGGTCTTTCAGTTGCCCAAGCATAGAACACTGGATACAACCCGTCTCCATTCAATGTCCCATGGGCTCGGACTAAAGTGAGTTCCCAGTGATTTTCAGCAATGTTTTCACCTATCACAGACAACAGTATTTGGAAGACCAGCATTCTAGCAAAGAATGCCTCCTACACCAGTGACAGTTTTCTACCATAATTTACAAGCAAAAAAATATTCGAAGAAGGCCTAAAAATGTTCAACTTTTTCAATGTTCGGTTTGCAATTTTAATAACATGACTAATCCCACTTTAAATATGAACAATTTCTTTTTATTTCAACACAAATCATAAATGTTCAACAAAAACAGTATAATTGTAATCACTAGTTAATTAACAACTCGTTATTGGCCATTTTTGACCAATTGTCAAACCATCACACAATATAACAATGCAATATCAACAAATGTTATTAAGGTATTTACAGTCAGCAGAAAGACTATACGCGTAAATCAGCTCAATATAACATGTACAACATATTTCTTATCACTAGATACATAAGCCCCACCAGAGGGCATTCTTGGCAGTCACTGCAATAATTTCAAAAATAAGCCAACTGATTTGCATGGTGTATAATTCAACAATTATATTTTGAAATATTGTCAAAAAATATCTTCAAATGTAAGCATTCACTAGCACAATGATATGTCAATTCAGCAAAATAAAGAAATAACTTAAATTTGAGACTTTTTTCTTATGAAAAAATGATTTTGGTTTCATAACAACCAATCACAGCAAAAAACAAGATCCCAATCTTGCCACAACCTATGAAAATACCAATATGGCAGTCACTCCGTTTTCAGTAATTTTGAAATACGAGGGGCGTTCAGAAAGTTCGAGGCTTTTTTTCATATGGATACTTATTTTCAATCTAGAACTATGGATTTTTCACAGGATAAAATATAGCATATTTGGAATGGATTTCCAAAATTTTGGACAATTTGGACATTTTTAAGTCATTCTGTGGTTGCCATGGAAACTGAAAGTTCAGCTTCTTGGGGCAAGTAACGCTGAAATCAAGAATGCCAAGAAATTGTGACTGTGAGAGACTTCTCTCTGTCACTTGTATTAGTGAGATTGACAATATTTGACACATGAAATATGGTATTAGCTTCTAAATATGCTTTCAAGCTCACCAAATGTGTGTATTCTTACACTTAACCCATGTAGGAAGGCACTCCTGCATGCCAGATTTGGCGAGGGAAATTCAGGAGGCAAAGGTGTATTTCCCTGACTACATAAGGACTTGTGAAAGCATGGATTCACTAGTATGAACGAGAGACCAAAACGGACAGCATTATCCATCCTAGCTATCCCTGTGACATGCTGCTTTACATTAGTCCTGGTTTTCCCTTACTTTAGTCCAAGGGGGCTATAGTTTTAGGCACTGGAGGAGAAAAGGCTTTGGATGACCGAAATTCTTATACAGAACTTTGTTTGGACGACTTCAAGGAAAATTTACTTCAATGGGTCAGGTGTATGAATCAATGCTTTTGGTGATCTTGGGAGTAATTTTTAAGGCTAATATTATATTTCTTGTGTCAAATATTGTCAATCTCACTAATGCAAGTGATAGAGAGGGGTCTCTCACAGCCAAAATTCATTGGCTTTAATGGTTTCAGTATGATCTGCCCCAAGAAGCTGAACTTTAAGTTTCCATGGCAACCACAGAATGACTTAAAAATGTCCAAATTGTCCTAAATTTTGGAAATCCATTCCAAATATGCTGAATTTCATCCTGTGAAAAATTCATAGTTCTAGATTGAAAATAAGTGTCCATATAAAAAAAAGCCTCGAACTTTCTGAACGCCCCTCGTAAACCATTCACAAGTTAATCAGTCAATGCACCAGAAAAAAATCCATTTAGATGGTATTTACCACTTCAAAAACAGTAGGCTACCAAACTCCCCATTGACTAATTAGATACACACATTTCACCGATTAACAGAGTTAGATTCTTGCAGCCAACTAAGGGCCAGCAAGGCAACAAAATTCTGAAACAAATCAAACTCTCCTCAAGATAAATTCATGACCATAAAAATTGAAATTCATCATATTATATACCGGTAATATATGCACTAAGATGAGATATGCAAATAAACTAGAAATATATTCATGTTTGACATTCCTAGCACATCAATATGTTGTGTTTTAAAGCTGTTGAAGATTAACAGTCATTCTATAAATATTGTTTTGATAAATTCATAACAATCATAGACTACTAAGTTCAAAACTACAGGAGAACTCCAACAGAGAGCTATAAATATATATTTCATCAAGTCTACATGTGTAACAATGACAAATTTTGGAGCTTTAGTCAATTGAGTAAACTATTAAAACTCAAGATACCATATATATGGCAATTGGCACTAAATTTTATGGTATAAACATGCCTTTACTTTATAAATACTCTTCAAACTGCAAAGAAAAATAGAACATGGAAATTAACAAATCCTCATTTTTCATGGGGTTCTCTTACTTATGCATGACAATGCATACCATAAATAAGCTGGTTATGATGTAGTATGAACATGTGGTAACATTTGACTAAATCAAAAGATTTTACAAGTAGATTTGGATAACAATTAGACCACTATATTGACGACAGACAATCATAATGAAGCTATACAGCAATATTTAATAACAATTATTTTATATTTATTCTAATACTGGAAGCAATATAATGCCCATTTCCAATCACATTTTCTTGGGAATGATTTTCACAGAATGATCAAACAAATGATATGACATGCCAACCAATATACGTTGGAGTGTGTAACATACACAGACATACAGTGTTTATATTAGTTGAAAGTAATTTCAATTGAATGCGGCTGACCAAGTCTTAAAATGTCTAACAGTTGGTAATTTTAAATCTTAGGGTGTCACATTCATTACTTTATCCAAAGCAGGGTTAGAAATCCCACTCAAATTTGGAAGAACCACTTAATTTTTTCAGAATTTTTATGGGAACCCCGACAGCCATGACTTCCTTATTCATATTATTGGGGGTAGACATCTTCTTGAGGCTTTATAACAAATTTTTTTCCCTCAACTTCGAGGCTTATTTCAGACTTAATAATATAAGTCACTTCTTTGTCAAAAAATGGAAACAAACTTCAGGATTTCTATGGGAGCCCCGAATATGTTGCCAATAACATCTCCACATTCGAACCTTGCTTCAAGCCTACAGCTACCAAGAAATCGTAGCAGAAAATTTGCATTGCTTTGTTGAACTATCTGACCGCATAAAGGCAGCCAATGGGATTTTCAAGACAAGTAAATAGGGAAAAATATTTATAACACATAATTTTATGTATAATGTTATCAAACTATAAGAAGGCACTGACTAGTTATAAGGCAAGGAAACATAGCACCATATTTCAAAAGGTGCTCTGAGGTATTTTATCTGACTAAACTGGTATCAAAATAAACCGTTTGCCCACTATATATATGTGTGTGCTGCGTGACAATGGTAAAGCACATAAATTTTGTGATTTCAATGCAATTTACAATCACAAGGAATTATTTTACAAGCTCCATTGAACTACACACGGGCCTTTTAAAGCTGATGAACATAAGCAGTGCTCACTGCTCCTTGCAAAATTAGTAATTTTTAGGACTTTAGCAGGCATTGGTTGAAATCCTATTTTCTTAATATTTAAAGCACACTTTGTAATTTGCATATTTTATGAACTATGAAAGACGATTCTACATGAACTGTGAAACCTGTCATTTATTATGATATGACACTAGATTATGTTTGGTAACATAGAATACTGTAGATGTAGATTTGAATTTTTTGATTTTTTCGATTTTCAATTCTTGATTGACACATGTATCTGTATTTGATATTTCTGTTGTCATTAAAAGTTTATATATATATATGTAATTGAAAAGGTTCATAAATTATATAACCACATTCCAGGTAATTCAATGGGAAAGACTATAGCTGCCAATCAACAGACTAATTAATTGAAGAAACAATCTTAAACAAAGTATCACACACTATACATCATATAATATTAGTATATATAACACATATATCATCACCAGATGACGCATGACACTGTCCGCTCCTTGTTTTTTTTCACTTAAATTGTGAGATATGTACAAGTAAGCATTCAAAGGACAGGTCTCCGTATGAACTCTAAATATTTTCAAATTAGCACATCAACTGAAAAAATATAACCAGAAGCCACTAAGGGTATGGAGCCATTTAAAACATGGCCAATAACGGATTCTACCACAGTTTCTCAAATAACAGCCATGGTGCTCAACCTACCTTCCTTGTTGGGGCTAGACATCCTCTTGAGGCTTTATAACATTATTTTTTAATGTTTTGTTTGACACCCGAGGCTTAGTTTGGGCTTAATGATAAAAATTGCTTCGTCGCACACTCTTATCTATCCACATATTAGTGGACTTGCAGGTAGTGGTGACGTCACAAAGCCTAAATGTGAATCGGCGGATGTTGATCCTATTAAATGAGCTATACCCCCTTCCAGCAGACCGTTTCTTTGACTAAATATGGTAATCAAAAAGTGGTAACAAACTCAGTGTTTCAATTATTTTGAAAATTCTGTTGTTGATTCTGAGAAAGCTGTTGCTGTTGTTGTTGAGCCTGAAACTGCTGTTGCTGCAAATGTTGTTGAACGTAATCAGACACACCCAAGATGCGGATGGTTTCATCCCTAAGGGCCTGCAAAGAAATTACAAGAACTTCAATGAATATCTGCCACCCAATCTTGCCAAAATTCATTATACCGTAGAAGGGGGTAAAGATCGCAATCCGGCGTAAAGTTGGTACGTTATATTGACCCACTATAGGAAGAAATGCCAACTTTCCTCACTGACACAGCAATCTTTGGCAGGGTTGCCACACGTGTCAGTGAGGAAAAATAGGCATTTCTGCCATCAAGTGGGTCAGAATAGCGTGCAAACTTTACCCCGTTTTACAGTAACATCACCAGCATTTTTTGAGATTAACTTTTTTGAATGTGCTCAAAGTTGGTCAAAATCACATTTTTTGGAAAATGCAAAAAAAAACAAAAACCAATTACATTGTTAATAATATCAACTTCAAGGTTGAGTTTGGCAAGGTTGTTCACAGCTAGTGATAGAATGGATATTTTGGTCAAATTTTAGATGCATTGCCTGGACAATAGTAGATATATTTTTTGGTGGTTTCCGTGGTCAAAATCAGAATTTCCATTAAGACATTTTTTTACAAAATATTTTTGACCAATGTTGTCAGTACTGTGAGCAGTGAGCCCTCCATGCAAATCAAATACTGGTTTGAAGTGTACCATACACAACATCGCACGGAAATTTATTTTGTTTTTCTCCTTCAAATTAATACTCACATGAGGTTTGCAGTATTCTTCCAGCCATCGGAACACAGATCCAGAGAGTTCGGCAAAATTTGCAACAGAAATTGAACCATTGAAGGTTTGGAAAAGAGAATCCATCAACTCCTGGAACTGAAAGGACGATACAAGGTGAGTATCACTATTACATCATAATTCCTGAGTGCAGTTAAGTTTACCATTTTACAGTAAAAAACATTTAATTATAATGAAAACAAAAAGCTTCGAAATGCCGGATAATTTAAGGAGGCAACCTAATTGAACTCAAATTTGCCATCCATAGTATTTAGCTTCAGACGATTAAGTTAAGAAATTATGACATTCATTCAAATAAAAAGAAATGAAATTTACATGACTTAAAATCTTTCTCAGAAATATTTTGCTTAAACCCAAACATTTTCCACATTATTCATACGTTTTGCATCTCACATGTCACAAAATAACATCAACATGAATCTTACCACATGAAATTTGGTTTCGTCTGAAATTTGATTTTGTCCGTATTCTGGAGTGCTTTTGTGAGCTTTGACTATGTGCTCATAGTTGCTGAAGAACAAGAAATATTATACAAAGTGAAATGAATTGACAATTATCTTGACAGCAACATTCACAGACCACAAACTTTTAGGATTATACCGAAAGAGACAGATATTCCAATTTTATTACATAAATTCAGGAAGCGAACTGCGTACAGATAAGGGGCAAGACTGTAAGTCTGTAACCATCCTGCAGCTCAGCTGCCAGGATAATTGGCCAAAAATAAAACAATAATTTTGCCCACAACATGCACAACATGCGAACTGATATTTGGCCTGATTGCCCAGCATGTAAAGGTCGCACAGCAGAGAAACAGATACTGACGGGTAGATTAGCCAATTTGTAATTTATTTATCACATTTTTGTGATGTTTCGGCATCACTTATGCTCAAATTAAGATGACGGCCCCCCATTCACAAAAGCAGGACAGACTGTAATAGGACACTTACGCCTTCATGATCTTGAGAGCGGTAACCTCCTTCCTCAAACTTTCCAGGTCGTCCTCCTGTTTCTTCTTCTGGGACAGCAGATACTGCATGTAGTCTATAGATCTTTGTAGAACGGCCGCTTTGCTTAATTTTGTAGCCCCCAATGCCTCCGTCTGTTGGCAGGTCGGGACCAGCATTTGGAGATCGTCGTAACCTCTCTGAAAAGGAGAATAAAAATGCATGTATATTGGCGATGGACGGACTATACAGGTTCTATATCTTGTATTTATGCACTTGGTAGGTTAATTAGGACAAGAGGAGGACACAGCAATAAGGCGAAGGAAGATTGAAAGTGCAGTCCAATATCAGCTAGGGTGATTCAGCCAGAGCCAGAACTCAGAAATTGGAATCCGGGGCTCTACTAACTGAGTTAATCAACCTCCCTCATTCGAGTATACCCCTTTAATATATGTTTCTCATACTGTATTGCCAAAGTTAATCTAAGGTCATGGATGGATGGATGATTGGGGCTTTACGTCCTGTATTTATGCACTTGGTAGGCTAATTAGGATAGGAGGAGGACATGGCAATGAGACGAAGGATGATTGAAACAGCCGTCCAACATAGGCCCAGGTGACCCGGCAAGAGCTGGATTTGAACCCTGGACCAAGCAATTGGCAGCCTACAATGCTACCATGAGACCAACCCTCCCCCTCACAATATGCAAACAATTAACACCCTTATTGATCCTTAGAAGTTAACTCTAACCAGCTGACCTTAATTGCATCCCTGCGTTTCTGCTCAGCCTGAGTATGAGCTTCTCTTCTCCTCTCCTTGAAGTTGACCGCTTTCATCGTGCAGTCACTATCTTCATCATCTGTAATCAGAAAATAACAATCCAATGTTGTTGTTGTCTTGACAGGTTATTAACCAAAGTCAGGAGAAGTTAGACTTTTACTGAAGTCAGAAGAAGTCAGGCAAAAGTCTTGACTTTTCACCGAAAAAGTCTTGGTTGACTTTGTTAATGTAAATGTTCTAGGTTTAATGTCTACAGTCGCTTGGTTGATCAGTGAAGCAATGGTATATGATAAGGAAGATCTGCTTAGTACACCATGCCATGACTGGGGTTCGAACATGTGACCACGCAGTAAGTAAAACACCTTTTCCAATAGGCCACAACACCCATTGTTTATACTAACAGACACATTAATGGATGATTGATGCTTTACGTCCCGTATTTATGCACTCGCTCGGCTAATTATGACAGGACGAGGAAACAGTAATTAGGTGAAGGAAACTGCTGTGTAACATAGGTCCAGGGATCCCAGTCAGAGAGTGTTCTGAATTTGAACCCCAGGTTCAACAATAGGATGCCTAGAGTGCTACCAACTGACCAAAACACCCTTCTCCTTTCAATACTTATAATGGAAAAGACTTAACATATAAATTCACAGAAGGAGCCTCCAAAAAAAATACGTCTCTTCCAATATCATTGCGCAATACAAATTTGATAAGAAAATAATAAATAGGAATGAAACAATAATCACCTAAATCAAAATAATCCATAAATGTATCCACATCCATTTTGGTTCGAAGAGATACTACTCTTTGGGCAGTCGGGATAACAATGCTATTATTGTTCGTCTAATCACTAAATAATCAGCTGGGCTGTGACGTGACTATTAAGACTATTTACCAAATAGTGTTTACAATAACACTCTCAAAATAAGCACTTGAATAGATTATTTTACACTGTCCTATTTGCAGTTGATAACCTTATTCTGCCACTAGGTGTCAGGCTATATCATTGCTCTAGTTTTTTAATGTAATTTTTTCCTACCAGCCTTGATAATAAATCAATCATGCCTGTTACTGTTACATAATGAGCAAAAAATTCAAAACACTTCCAGTGCTTGTTCCTGATGATCTTGAAATGTGAAATGCTCTTAACACAGTGTAGATGATGGATGACTGGGGCTTTACCTCTTGTATTTTTGCACTTACGTCAATTAATAGGCATGTTCGGACTGGAGGAGCCCGTGAGGAGGACACAGTAATGCGGCAAACAATGATTGAAACTGCGGACTAGCACATGAGGCTGACTACTTGGGAACAATTTTTTCATACGTGAAGCAGCGACAAACTATTTGTGCTAAGGAGAGATAAACTTTTTTATTGCAATTGCAATATTCCGGTACCCACAATACAAGTTGAAAGAAACTTAAAAAAAAAATTCTTATGCAGGACTAACTTTTTTTTCTTCAGTTCAAAGTGTCCATTGTCCACCTATCTTTTTTTCACCAAAAAATCCATAACCCCCCCCCCCCCCCCCCATTCCCCTAAAAGTATAATCTGGTCGGCCCCAATGAAAGGTCTAGATGACCAGTCAGAGCTGAAAGCTGGAATTGAATGCAGGACCACTGATATAAGAAGTCCAGAGTGCTGGTCACTGCTGGATTGATGGATGATCAGGGCTTTACACCCTGTATTTATGCACTTGGTAATTAGGACAGGAGGAGGACACGGCAATTAGGCAAAGGATGATTGAAACAGCCATCCAACAATGAGACCCAAGTGACCCGGAAAGAGCTGGATTCGAACCCTGAACCCAGCGATGGGCAGCCCAGTACTCTACCACTAGATCAACCCTCCTCCTAAGTCCAGAGTGTTATAAACTGAACTGAGGTCTCTCCCTGATATGTAGATGACATTACGAGACCTCAATCACCTCATGTGAGGGATCTTTAGTTAACCTGCTGTGTACTCACTATGCTTACGTCAGTCTATCTGAACAACTGCATTAAAATTAGGTAAGCCCTCGGAATCTGAACAATTAAAAAATAGTTTTTCATATTTACCCGTATTTTGAGCAGATGAAGCTGAAGAATAGCTGAATCCCTGGACGGACCCATTACTGCTCGCTCGAGAGAAACTAAAACTTTGGTTTTGAGTCGGACTAGTCGCTTCCACTTTTAACTTCTCCGGGGAGACCTCTGCAAATTGAAACATTTAATAAATTACTGACAAAAAAGTTGACAAACAGATCTCAAGATAGCACGATAAAAGTGATAATCATAGCTGGTAAGTTCAGTCGGTTGTGAATAAAAACCTCGTAATTGACTTGTGACCTCACGCATCAAGAAAGTGAAGATCTTGTGCAATTAAATAACCAATTCAAATACACAATTACCTGTTTGATCTCCGAGGTGGAATTGAACACTTGGTGCATTTTGACCTTGCTCTGGCTGAAAAAACAACAAAAATAAACAGGTGCAAATTAAATTTTTAAGCTTAATTGGAAACCATTTAATGGAGATAAAATAGCTTGTAAAATTCAGGCCCTAAATGCATGAACATTGAACATGGTCAGGAAGATATTGATACGCAAATCCGTTTCATTCCGATAGATGGATAATTGGGCTTTACAGTCTGCATTTATACACTTGGCAGCCAGGTTAATTAGGACAGGAAAAGGACACAGTAATGAGGTGACGATGAAACTGCCGTCCAACATAGGCCCACGGGACCCTGCAAGAGCTGGATTCAAACCCTGGACCAAGCAATTTGCAGCCCAGTGTGCCACCAACTAACCCTCCCCGTGCTTCATTCCCATAGACCAAAGCGTAATGGATTGATGATTGGGGCTTCATGTGCTAATTAGGCTAATTAGGACAAGCGGAAGCTATAATGAGAAGGAAGACTGAAACCGCTGTCCAAGAGAGGCCTAAAGGCCTAATGGAGAAAGTGTTACAATGGGGGTTGATTTAATTTTAAGGGGCCTTAAAAAGCCTTGGAAAGTACCATTTTTGTGTTAAATGTAATTTGTTAAAGCGCCCACAATCAATGAGACATGTAGGCCTACGATGCAGGATTAAACAGGTTTACCGTAATCGGAGATACTGACTATAGCCTATAGGACAGTTTGTAGGCCTGATTGCCTTTTACCAACATGCTAAAAAATGTATGTATCTCAATCAGCGGATCAACACTGACAACATTTCAACATCCTGGACAGCTGTGATTTAAACTTCCAAGACTTTTATAAGTTTTTAATTAAATAAAAAACATTTGTAAGTTAAAAATTCATGTTTGCGTGCCGTATTTAGCTACACTGTAACGTACCTATGATGACATCAACATAAATCAGAGAATGACATTAAACTTAAAACTTGTAATAATTAGATTATGTAATGGTAGGGGCTGGGCAGGAGGAGGGGTCCCCTTTGCCCAATAGTGGCAATACACATTCATCCAATAATAGTAGAAGGGACACACCTCCATTTGGCCAGAAAAGTATGATTTCAGACTTTGAGTGCCTTAAATTTATTGATGAAGCCATGGTAAGTAAAGAATGATAGCAATTAACATGTTAATTCAAGATTTGCAACTGAAGTCAAGTTTATTTTCTTCCATAAGTTTCAGCCTTTTGTTTTGGCCCAGCAAGGTGAAGGTCACATTTCTTTCATTGAATGAACAACTTGCCAAAACTTCACAAGTCTCCAGCTAAGTTACAATCGCATTAAACACGATGTCAGGTACTTCAATAGTTCCTAAAGATTAAACAGCAAAACTAGAAACTCTTATAATCGAGACAAGTAAGTAGAACAACTAGAAATGAAGTAAAACATCATACCAAGTACTGAGAAGTGTTTCTTTCTGTGCCATCCATTTTCAGGTCAATAACTTGCAGCTGTCGCCCTCTCGTGGTTTTGCTACTTTGCAAGCTGGTGGCGCCTCTGGTGAATAATTTATTTAGGCCAAAGAGAAAATAAAAAGGTTGCGTGGCAGCACACCCTCAGCAAATTACCAATTTCTTCTTTTCACAGCCACGTGGCCTCTATATTTGGAGTGTGACATTTTCATTTTGAAGCCCACAGGCTTGGGATATCGAGAACTTTTGGGCATGTAGCATGGAGATATATTCTTTGAGTTATAACTTGTCATCTTCATGAAAATCCCAGCTGGATGACCTTCGCAAGAAGTATCAAATTGGCGGCCCCTTGTTTGTGTCTGCATTGGGCAAGTAAAAGGCCTCTAACGTTGGGTAAATGACTCCTGCGCTGTCTTCTCTTCTATTTAAGGCAAAGTCCGATGTGACTTTTTACCCCATGTCAGGGTCAAGAAGTCACAACCATGGGGTAACAAGTCACATACAATTGTTGTGAACATACAACACTATATGAGGTAATATGCAGACCTAGACTTGATAGTCATCCTTGTGCATGAAATTTATAGCGAGCCTTCCAAAGCTATCGACATGCAATGACAATGCACCATCAGCAAAGCCGGCATCAGAAATTGCCCAAAGTTTGCGAAATGAAATTTTGCTGCAATGCTCTCTCATCAGTATTATTGATGATGGATGATGATAAGATTGTAAGCTAAAAGCTTCTAGTGTGGAATATTTTACTTTCCTTAGCACAGAATACTGACTTCCCAGTACCCTATGGTAAAATATCACAGTGTTGGGGTGAAATGTCACAGTGTCTTTTTAAATTCAACACATGATCATGGTAACTTGGTGACCAAATGGCCAAAAATGGGTTCACAGCATGAAAGACAATTATCCAAAAGACCTTGAAACAGTAGTACAACTTCCTATGTCACAGTGACCACTGACCAGA
Source organism: Platynereis dumerilii (assembly GCA_026936325.1). Classification (NCBI taxonomy): domain Eukaryota; kingdom Metazoa; phylum Annelida; class Polychaeta; order Phyllodocida; family Nereididae; genus Platynereis; species Platynereis dumerilii. Next base: position 3,462,928 of record JAPTHN010000014.1, read on the forward strand.
CAGTAATAGGGAAAGTTCAGAATCGATAAAACCTGTTTGGGACACCAAAAATGTATGAGGTGGGTAAAAACCACTTTGCACAATGAGTATAATTTTCATATTCCCTGCAGACCTTCTTCTCATAAAAGTGTCCCAAATTATTATTTAAGCTTAAGAATTAGGTCACTGTAAGTTGGTCAAAAAGGCCTGTGACTTTTTACCCCTGTGACTTTTCACCCCCTCTTCCCCTACGGATGTGCCACAGCAATTTTTGAAAACCGGAACCATTTTAATCCGGAAACCACCGCCAAAACCACAAACCATTTTAATCCTTTATAAAAAAATTGACAATCAATTTAATCTTCATGCCTTTAAACCCATTTTAATCCTCTTTTCAAGCCGATTCTAATGATAAAAAACATTTTGGGCCAGTTGGGGTTGGAAAAACTGGAACCACATTAATCTGAATTGTCAATAAACGAAACCATTTTAATCCAAAAAAGCCAAAAAAGCAGTACCATCCAGCGGGTTCGAACCCTAGTTGGATAACCAGAAATTTTCGGTGGACTTTATATATATATATATGATTCATTTAATATTCGAAAATGTTCAACTTATGTTTAACTTTCTATATATGTAGGTTTTGAAAATGTTGTCTATAATCTATGAAGTTAATTGTTAATTGCTACCTGTTCAGAAATGATGTTTATTTGAAAGTGATTGTAAGCCCAGTAGGGCTGGCCAATATAATTGCATTCACTCAAATAAAATAATTGAAATTGAAATTGAAATTCATTGTATGTATAGAGGCTCAAAGGGCTGCGCTTATCTATCTATCTATCTATCTATCTATCTATCTATCTATCTATCTATCTATCTATCTATCTATCTATCTATCTATCTATCTATCTATCTATCATAGATGGAGGAAAAGGGGGGCCGGGGGACTTTTTTGGCAGGGGGGGGGCTGCCCCCCACTTTTCAGTAGAATATAAAAAGACATTTTTGAGAAAAAAATCGGAAAATAAACACAGGGAATAAAATTCTAGGAAAGTTCAAGTAGGAGAAAATCACCCCTCAAAACTACCTAGAAAAACCCTGTGGCTTCTGGGTGCCTTGAGCCTTGGCTAGGCCCCCCCCACTTCAAACTATGTTCCTCCATCTATCTATCTATCTATCTATCTATCTATCTATCTATCTATCTATCTATCTATCTATCTATCTATCTATCTATCTATCTATCTATCTATGTCTAACTATCTAATTATCTGTCTGTATAAGTTATCATACACAAAACGGTAATAACCTAATGTCCAAGCACTCAATTTGTATGTATACATGATTTCAATAGTATTGCAATGCTCTCAACAGTCAACAGCATTTGTACTGATCAGCTGAGTGACTCTGAACTCAGGAGGTCACTTGTTGTTGGCACTCTGTGACAGTAGGTGCACCTGAGCTTTGACCTTCAAGGCCCTTAATCATTGTGGGGGGGGGGGGGTAATAATTATTGACCCCAGGTGAGGTCAACCATGAGATAGACACCATGCTTGGTTGGCACTGCTCCTGCTCATGCAAAGGCATTCTATGTGTTAAGCAATCAGACATTGTTGGATGCAACCTTGAAATGTACATAATGCAAAGTATGCTATAGGCCCTAATATATATCTGGTTATGCACTAGCAGGCCCCATTTCATCGCATAAGTCCAGAATGGGAATCCCAATTTGGACTCCAGGGACAAAGAAACTTTTACCGGACATTCTGGGAATATCAGGACACACAGGACTTACAAGGGGTAATGAGGACTCGAGGGACCATGCAGAACAAAATGGGACTGACAGGATGCAACAAGTACTCATGGGGTGTTACTTGGACAAACTGGGACTTAGCTGGACATAGTGGGACTTAGCTGGACAAACTGGAATTTAGCTGGACAAACTGGGACTTAGGTGGACAAACCGGGACTTAGGTGGACAAACCGGGACTTAGGTGGACAAACCGGGACTTAGCTGGACAAACCAGGACTTAGCTGGACATAGTGGGACTTGGCTGGACAAAGTGGGACTTAGCTGGACAAAGTGGGACTTAGCTGGACAAACCGGTACTTAGCTTGACAAACCGGTACTTAGCTGGACAAACTGGGACTTAGCTGAACAAACTGGGACTTAGCTGAACAAACTGGGATTTATCTGGACAAACTGGGACTTAGCTGGACAAACTGGGACTTAGCTGGACAAACTGGGACTTCGCTGGACACATTGGGACACAACAGGACAACCTTGGACACAACAGTAAAATGTGGGACTTAAACAAGCTGGATGAGAGGGATTTATATGGACTAACTTTGGACAGGCAGAACAAAGTGAGACTTAGCAACCGGGAAAAAGTTATTTGCATACATACTGATATACTGGTAATAGGCACTTCAGAAGGGTAAAATTGGGACGCTTTTAATGATTTATTTCTTACAATTGTAATACTTGATGCAAAACTAAATACAAATCCGGTAACCTTTAAGCAGGCACAATACCATATAATCCAGCATGCTCTTTCAGGGAATTACCATGAATTTCTGCTTTATGCTGGCAATGGAGGCGTCAAACATCAGTCTTTGATGAGCATTTTGCATTGATCATTGAGCCTCATAATATATTGCAAAATGGTCATTTGACACAGGAATCAAAGACAAAGGAAGCTTTTCATCGGAACACATTTATTGGCTGATACACATGCAAACAAACAACAATTATTGAAGTAACATTTACATTTATTTCATTTCTCATTCAATCGAAAGTCTAAAATCGCATTTATCTGATATGAAATTTAATTTTTGGCATTTGGATCTTTCCTTGTTAGACTGGATCTAGTTTCTTCTCATGGTTTGCCTCCAAATTTTGAAGCAATGATTCTCTCTTTCCTGTTGTCTGGATTCTGAAATGTAAATAAATAATTACAGTAAAGTATTTAACAAATAAAATATGCAGTTCATTTGCATGTTGTTCCTCATTCTCAGAAAAAATAACCCAGTCCTCTCAGGCCAGTTTATAAGAACGACTGTATAATAATTAGGAGGAATGAATGAAAATGTTAAAACATATTTTACATATTTTGTTTGAGGGGCATCCTGAAAATTATATTATGTTAGATGTATAATTATGAATTCTTCACAAAACAATATCTTTGAAATGTATTTCTCAAGTATTGGAGAATTTGGACATTTTAAAATTATTTTGTGGTTGTCATGGAAACATCCTCATCAGGCTTCAGCAACTAACATTAGAGACCAAAAAAACTGAAGAACTGTTTATGCATAAGACTGGCCATATTAGATCTGACAAGATCCTTATAACCCGAATGACTGTGCAGTACAGAAGTGTAGGCCTCTAAGGCGATGTTCTTTAAGTCGGACAGCCGAATTCCAATACATTTTATGAAGTAAACTAGTATTATGGTTTTCCTACGGGTTATAGAGTATCAACCAGGGCCTCAAATTAAACGTTTTCACTAAATTTAAATGAAAATTGTCAATTGCCATAACAGGACAACTTAATATATATGTTAATTTTCAGAAGAAAAAAAACAGGGGGTGCATGTAACTTTGAGTCAGATAGTTTGTCTCTCTTATCAATGCATAGAAGAGACAGCTGTTTGAGGGCCTTCTACTTCTTTAAAAAAGTTTGTATTAGGCCACGGTTTTTTGATCCCTTGTTACGTGAAACCGCCGCTCTAACCATGGACTTAGTAGAAATGGACAGAACACTGGTAACTTGAGAAGTGCAATCAATCGTAATTCACTGTAATTGAATCAAAGAAATTCAAAGGGAAAGTGATGGAAAATCCTTAATTACCCCTTTACCTTTGATGTACAATGTGTGTAGCGCCTGAGACATGAAATCCCAAATCTGACTTCAAAATAATTTTTGAGAAATCAAGTTTTAAATTGTTGTATTGATTGAGACTGTTGCTCCAAACTGCTCATATTTATGTTGGATATAGTATATTTTATTTGGATTTTAATGAGATATATTTCAATGCCGTGAGACTCTTGGTTGATGATTTATTGACCATTTTCTACCAACATTTAATCCATTGTACAACAAATTCCGTTTATTTCCGTTCAATGAAACTATAACCATCTTAAAGCTCTTTCCAATGGTATCCAGCTTGTGAGCGGCAAGGGGCGGCCAAAAAAGATATTTGCATATTAAGATATTTATTTTTAGTCTTTGATCGACAACAAAAAATAGCATTCAGATCATTTCACTTTTGTTGACATGCCAAATGAACTCAATGATTCAATGCTTAGTGTTCCTGGTGTCAACAACTGAAAAAAGTTGCAATATTTTTCATTCATAATTTTATTATTTTTGGAAAACTTCATTTGACTGCTCTACTAGGGTAATTAGGCAGTGAAAGTTCAATGGAAATTGTGTGATATTACGAGGTAATTAGGGTACCAGAGCTACGCACATTGTAGCTTTGAAGTACCATTGTGTTGCCTCCTCTTATAAAACCTCCCTGCTCTAACTGTTTGCTTTCCGCTCAAAAAATAAATTGCTTTTTAACATCTTATTTATTGGCCTTCCGCCGATTCAGTTTTCCCTGCTTTTAGACATAGGCCAATGCCCCAATTATTATCCGTATTTGCGTGTCAAACCCTTCAGAATCATTTGAAGTACAACATCATCAACACACTTTAGAAGTGAAAGAGCAGCGATGTTTCATTTCAAAGGTGTACACACAACAAAGCAGTTGCCATGGCAGCACAGTATTTACTTTGGTGAAACATGACAATGATTACAGAATCTTTGCAAAATATCATGCCTGCAGCTTCATTAGTTTTGGAGAAATAGCCACTGATAGGCCTCTTTGTTTTCATTGATAAATTGCCAATAATGACGTTACGTCACAATTTGGCTTTTACCCTGCACTGGAGGTGAAAAATCTTGACCACTGTTCAACCTAGAAACTCATGGGATACATCAACGGAATCCTTAAAAAAATTTCTTCATATTTACAAAACAAATTTTGAAATTTTTTGTTGTGTAACAAAATTATTAAATATTGCAGCCATAAAAACAAGCATTTTTTCCCACAAAAATGACTTTTGTCTACTTTACCCCAATTCCTGACACTATTAAAAGGAATATAAAAAATCCCCTAAGTGAATATGTTCCTTTGGCTTTTCTTCTTTCGTCAATTTTTTCAAAATAATTTTCCAAAGCCTGAAACTTCAGAAATTTCACATCCCGTGAGCAGTAAAAATCAGCCTTTTTTGCCTTTTAAACTGGTTAGCATGGCAACCATTCATCACAAAAATGCAAAATTAACTGAAATTATCTAATTTAGTTAAAACCTATCTTTTGATACCAAATATGAACCATTATTCTATAAATTGCAAAAAAAGTGCCCTTGGCACCCATACCTCCCCTAAAAGTTTTTGTCATTTTGCTTGACTTGAAAAATAAAAAGCATGTTTTTGGCGCATAATTTTAAAACAACTACAAAAAATTAACCAGGAACCTTCACAAGGGTTCAAATGACTTGACTGGCTATTTGATTTAGCAAGACAGTGATTAATTGTGGGCTGAATTCACTTTTTATAAGAAAAGTTGCCAAACATGGTGACCCCAAAAAAGGGCAGAATTTTGCAACAAATCATCTCCTGTAGGATAACCATTGCACATATTTTTTTCAAATTGCATGCAAAAGTTGATGATTTGGTAGAGTCAGTTTATGCAGAGACATCTGATCTGGTGCATTTACCCAGTTTCTTAATACTGTCAAATAACTGCACCAAACTTGCGAAGCAATGGTGAGTTGACCTATTGCAAAGTCCACAATACGACTTACTGCAATTTCAATTAGTATGAGTTGCTTGGCTAGGTTTTCCAGCTGACTACTTTGCATTTTTAGCTAATCTGATTGGTGTATGAGCAATAAAACGTCCTTCAAATCTGTATCTTGAACGTAGGAAGCTGTGAAAAATGTAACAATTCTGCTTCAGTGAGCAGTTGGGTTTGGTTTGTAGATTTAATTAGCCACAAAGAATGACGTCTACTGGGCTTAATACACGTTTTTATGACATTCAAATTAGGTTTACTCGAAGTCATTCAGTGTCTCAACCAATCACATCCAGTACATTTGCTACATTTTACTGTCTAATTGGAGAAACTCATACTTATTGAAATTGCAGTAAGAAAGCTGAAATTTGTATGTAAATCAAGATCAAAAGTACGGTAGCGTGAACATGTGCTTTCTTCACGTTACCGTCTCCACCAAAATGACGATACCGTGCTCCCAATAAGGCTTTTGAAGTGATAAGTTAACAAGAATTACAAGCAGTCAAAATGTTGTCTAGGACTCTAAGTTGCCATGTAACATGGATGAACAATGAAAAGATCATGAATGAAAAAAAAGGTTCTAGGATTATTTATGACAGGAGACGGTAACGTATGTTACCGTACTCAGTGGTGGAGCAGTGCCATGGTTGCTTAAGGTGTGGTGTATAGAGCAGAGTCCTCAATATATGGTACACATTTACCTAATCGAAAAGTGATCGAAATGAACACCCATCTAAAATCTCATCTGATCAAAACCCACCTAGAATTTTGATCTTGAGAGACCACTGAAAATATTCTAAATTGGTTGCCCTGGGTTTGAACCCAAATGAACAAAATTTTAATATCTTCAGAAGTTTGGACTGAAAATACTTGACCACGCGGCTGCCACAGTAACTACCTGCTTAGTTCCCTACTATCATGTTAATCAAGATCTTACTTCCTAATATGCCTGTCAATCGCCATACAACAACCAGCTAACTTGTAGAGTCACTTACATATTTCCAGTTGATAAAATTTGACAAAGAGTGGTATAAAAGAGTCAAATTCAAACATGTTTGTTTGACGCACCAGGCCAAAAATTGACTGATATACGATTATCTGAAAATCCATAATATTTATTTAATTTTTTCCAATATTGACCTTTTAATTAAATAAGAAATTTAATTATGCTCAAAATTAGCATGATACTGATGTGATACACTGTCATGTTTATTTTGCTAAATATTCCAAAGCCTGGTATCAAGCATAATAAAAATGGGGAGGAAATAAGACATTTTAAACCTTTTTTTTTACATTTTAAATCTTAAATTTCAATGTAGAAATTTGTAATAACTCATGCAACGGCCTTGATTATTCCTTCAAAGTATGTTTAACTGTGATATGCTTGAATTTTAACCACTTAACCTTCATCATTTTAGGCATTTCAGACAGAAATGTCAGAAAATAGGCAAAAATCCTTATTTTTTCTAGTGTTTAGATTTTCATTAAAAAATCATAGGGTTAACATTCCAACTAGAGATGTTAAAGGGAGGATATCTGGAAATTTTTTTAGATGCAATTGCAAGATTGAGTGAATCACATATTTAAAATTTTTTTTTTTTCACATTTTTGATGAATTTTCATCTGTCCCTATTTTTCAGAACATTTAGACTGTCATAATGCACATCTTGGGTATTTAATACATATTATATATGCAAATTTCAATATCATATGCACAGCAGCTTTTGAGCATAGTTCCGGAAAAAAAAAATAAAAAATTCATATTTTTCAGTATGGTGAGAAAAGTATTAATGTCATGTGGACTAGACATAATGCGCCAAAAATAAAAAAAATACATGGCATAGTTTTGGCATTACTGCCCAATACGCCAGAAATAGTTAGTTTTTCTTTAACGTTTTTCAATAATTTCGAGAAAAGAAATAATGTCATGTGGACTGGACACCAAAAAGTCATAACTAGGATAAAAAATACAATAATGTGCCAAAAATAAAGCTAAAGTCTTGTCTAAATTACAACATGCCTACTCTTAATTCCTATACCAGAAGGATGCTCTATAATCAAGTTAAATAGCTCAGTTGACCCAAAATGATTCCAAACAAACTGGCCAAGTTATGGCCAAAAGACATTCTGAAAATGCTCAAATTTTGAATTTCCCGCCAGAACTCCCCATTCTCTCAATGGGACTGCAAAAATGGAGGTACACACCACCATTAAAAACCCACCCTTAAGTCATGGAAAGGATTGCCACAATTACTATAAACTGGTTACCAACCCTAGTCCCATCACATGGTGGGACAAAAATGTGCAATTAATTGTATCAAGTATCAAGTAGTTACTGGACGCAGGTCTTGGCATAGACCTCTATATCCAGATCGTAATGTTAATTTAAAGATCACAGTTTGTGCGGACGGAGGTGTACTGAAGATCGGACGGATGTGCAGGCAAAGTGCAGATGATAATCAATATAGATATTGATATGTAGAAATAATGTGTATATACAGTATGTACATATTTACAAAAACATCATCTGAATGATGATGTCCAATTATTTATTTAGCTCCTTCACGGGGGACTGCAGATTTGGGTGATTATTGTATGAGTCCATGTTTACAGGCCGAACTAGCAACCGTAATATAGCAACTTTGTTGGATCACCAGTAATTTGTTCAGTAATACTGGATACGAGATACTGGCCAGATTGCAACCGTATATAAATTGATATGCACAGTGTGTTCTCCAATGAACTACAGTACCAATTGGGGTCATGGTAATACAAGGGTGAAAAGTTATACAGACGTAGAGTGAAATCGGCCTAATGGTTGTATCTTATTGTTGAATCTTAGCTGCCGGGCAAAGTATACATTTCTTCCTTCCAGTGCTTATCTAACCGGTTTTTGAATGAGTCCAGAGTCTTGGCTTCAACTACCTCTGGGGGTAAGGAGTTCCAGTCATCAATCACCCTGTTGACAAAATTAAATTTACGAACATCTAGAGCCAGAGTTCTTCGCTTGTACAGTTTGTAACGATGGCCACGTCTATTATCCTCTGCACAGGGGAGGCAAAGCTGTACATTCTCGTCATACAGGCCATGGCTGTGTTTATATACTTCTATCATGTCCCCTCGACGTCGTCTACACTGAAGTGTTGGGAGTTTGAGTAATTTTAATCTTTCGGTGTATGAATGGTTTTTGAGGCCGTTTACCTGCCTGGTGGCATTTCGTTGTACGCCTTCAAGACGAAGTATTTCAGCTTTTGTGTGAGGGCTCCACACTGACTGACCGTATTCCAGTCGTGATCTAACCAGACTCACGTAAAGTGGTTTAAAGGTCTGTGGTGTCAACTCGATGGAATTTCTTCTTATTAGACCCATTATTTGCGATGCCTTTTGGATGATACTATTGATATGTAGTTTGAAGTTTAAATGATTATCAAAGATGACCCCAAGGTCTTTCTCGTGGTCTGTAGGTGGAAGATTTACTTCAGAATCTGTTCTTGGGCCGTTTCCTTCGTTAGTATAGAGGTGTCTGCAGGGCAGGGTGGTAGTATTACTGGTTTTCTTAATGTGCAGTTGCTTACATTTTTCCGGGTGGAATTTCATTAACCAGTTGTCCGACCAATGCTGGAGTTTGTCCAGGTCTTCTTGTATGGAGTCATCAATCACGTTTGTTGATTTGTCGTAAATTTGAAAAACTTTTTGTGTCATCTGCAAACATATATACCTTGGAGTTCAGTTGATCTGGCAGATCGTTCATGTAGATGATGAAAAGGAGTCGTCCGAGAACGGAGCCTTGTGGAACACCACTGGTGACAGGTTTGGGTAGCGATTTACGACCGTTAATTTCTACATATTGGTATCTGTTGGTAAGGAAACTATTAATCCATTTGAGGAGATTACCCTGGATGCCATAACAGGAGAGTTTATGTAGTAACTTTTTGTGGGGGACGGTGTCAAAGGCTTTTTGTATATCCATATAAATTGCCTCGATGTTGTTGCCTTTGTCCAGTGCATCAGTCCATTCGTCTAGGATATTTAGTAGCTGGAGTACTGTAGACCGCTGAGGAAGGAATCCAAACTGTTGTTTAGTGAATAGTTGATTGGTTGTCATGTGCGCCATAATGTTGTCACGAATGATTGATTCAAAGACCTTACAAGATATAGACGTCAGACTTATTGGTCTGTAGTTACCGCAGGCCGACTTGCAACCTTTCTTATGGATAGCTCTTATATGGCCAATTTTCCAGGCGTCTGGAACTGTGTCAGTTTCTAAGGATTTTGTAAGAATGATCTTTAATGGTGTAGCAAGTTCCATGGCTGCTTCTTTTAGGACTTTCGGGAAAATATTATCAGGTCCTGGTGACTTGTCAGTCTTCAATTTTCTTAACTTCTTGACAACTTCTTCCACTGTCACTTCAATTTCAGTCAGGGGGAGAGTGAAATTTCTATTTTCGAGAAGTTAGTAGGAGTCATTTTCATCCGCAATTAAAACTCTACTAAAGAAGTTTCCCAGCATTTCCGCTTTTTTTTCGTCGGTCTTGGCCTTAACACTTGTACCATCTCGTCGTTCTTCTAGTTCAGGTATAGATGAGTGCACTTTGGTCTTAGATTTAATGTAGCTCCAGAATTTTTTTGGTTGGTCTTTGACATTTTTTGCTATTGACAGTTCCACTTTGCGCCTTGATCTTCTCGTGATATTCCCTCGTCGTTTGTTTCCATGTATCTTGTCCAAGATCTGTGTTTTTTCTTAATTTCAGCCACAGTGCTCGGGTCGAGAGGTACGGGATGCCTCTTGTTGCTGCGCCAGACATATTTATTGGGGACACAGTCGTTTTGTGCTGCGTTTACAATTTGTTCAAAAGTAGACCACATAGAGTTGACGTCGTTGATTTGCTCCAACTTCGCTGTCCAGTCCAAATTTAATTTTTCCTTAAGACTTCCAAAGTTCGCTTTGTTCATGAAAAATTTTTTAGTTTTAACATTTGGCGGGTCAATGTAGCATTTGAATGTGAAGTTAATGAGGCAGTGATCACTGTTGCCGAGTGGACTACTAAAGTTTATTTCTTCGACAAAGTCTTCTTCGTTAGTGATCACCAAGTCAAGGATGGATGGTCTGTCGGATCCTCGTCTACGAGTGAGTTGGTTTACTTTTTGCGTCCAGAAGCAGTCTTGGATTTTGTCGCGCAGAAGTTGACCGGGATTACCCTCAGGCCCATTTGTTTCCCCTGATTCCCAGTTAATATTAGGGTAGTTGAAATCACCCACTAATAGGACATGTGAAGCTCCATGGTTTCGGATATTGTCGAAAAGGTCAAGGAGGAAGTTATTGTTTTCAGTTCCAGAATTGGGGCTTCTATAGATATTCCAGAATATTAGTTTGTCACTATTTTTGAGTTTAATTGATAAACATAAATGTTCCTCGAAGTTTGTTTCCAGAGTGATTTCAGATACACTGAGCTCCTTACTGGCATATATACAGACTCCCCTTCCGAGGTCAGAATCTACGTTCTTCAAATATACATCATATCCTTCTATAGACAGCTTGGCTTCTGTTATGGTGTAGCGGAACCTCTTTGGCTTGATCTCTGTTATGGCAATAATGTCCGGAATTCTCCTAGACGATATGATTCTCTCCTTTAGTTCATCTAGTTTGTTTAGTAGAGTCGGGCGTTTTTTCCTTGGCTTGATCAAGAATGAATTTCCTAACTTGTCTGATCGTTTGGGGAGGTCCAAGCCGATGCCTACCGACCATTCGGTGTCTTTTAGTTTCTTGGCATTCTTAATCAGGAATGATGAGGTTGTCTTGTTGTCAAGTTGAACCAATATGGGTCTGGCATTGTCTTGTTTCTGGCCTAAGCGTGTGATTTTCTTTATCGTTTCTGCTTGGAGATCGTCCTTAATGGCTTTAAGTATTTCAGTGACTCTCATTTTGTCTTCGTTTTCTTGGTCCTCTTTGGCTTCCGCGGTGCTTTCCTCAAGTTTGTGGATGATGAGGTTGCTGGCCCTTCTGTCAGCATCAGATAAGTCTGATATGTATTCCTTGACAGTGTGAAGAACTTCCGTCTTTTTGGTCTCTTTTGGTTTGATTTTTTTTGTTGACAGCTTCTCCTCAATTAATTGTGTAGTCTCTTCGTTACGGAGCTCTTCCGTAATAATATCAGAGGCTTCCTCTCTGGATATAGCTTGCTCTTCAAGGATTTTCACCTTGGATTCCAAATCTTCGATGCGCTGCTGCATAAATACCATGTGGTTTCTCAAGCCTTTTGAAGCTCCCTTGCAGTTGTCGCAGAACCAGCTGGTGTTGTCACTGCTATACATTGTAGACATCTTCGGTGAGTTTGAGGCATTTGGTAGCATGCCACCATTGGAGACATACATCACATGATAGCGCTTTGTCATTTCTATGTACTTTGTTTTTACATATTTTGCATTTTTCTAGTTCTTTAACATTATCTGGGGTAGGAACTTTCCATTTAGTATTCATGGTTTAATATGGGGAGGATAGACTTTCTACACAATTTGTCAGGTACTATGGGCTGGTTATATTAGATACTTGGTTCACTGGAGAACATTCAGGAGAGGCCGACTTGCAACCTATCTCATTAAGAGTAAGACATTTGACCCAAACAAGACGTCTCAGCAGTCTGGTAGAACAACATGTAGTGGGCTTTACTAGGTAGTAGGGCCGTACTTGCAGCCAATCACTTGGATACACATACCATTCAATATTCCCAGATATATATCTTGGCTTGATTAAATCATTTCATTATGGCCAGCTAGCAGCCAAATAGGGTTTTCAATAATTTCATGCAGCGACATACAGATAAGTGTTTCACAGTGTACAGGATAGCTAATTGGTCACATTGTCACATAGGCCGACTGGCAGCCTCAGAGTGAATGTTAAGTCAGAATAGCCGTCTTGCAGCCAGTATGTAACTTATAATGTCTCACCGATATTAGGTCTTGTGTATGACACTTTTGACTCTCTTGTAGTCGATCCAGACTCGGTCTTCGCTGGAAGTGGAGGAAATTGATTCTTGTGTGGTGTTGTGTACGGTAGTCTCACTTTCCTACTCTTCTTCCTGGTCGTTGTCGATAGTTATTTTCAGGTTGAGCCTGAGACCTGATGTACTTGGTTGTGGGCTGTCCTCTCTGGTGGGTCCGTTACTATTAGTAGAGCCTTCTGATGACTGGTTTAGTAGTCTTATTAATTCAGGCCGGCTGGCAGCCAATTCAGCACTTGCTGTATGTTCAGGGTTGTCACAATTTGGCACGACAATCTTGAGACTGCGGACGGGTACTGCAGGGGTTGGAGGCGCACTTGCTGCTTTTAGGCTATCGATTTCTTCCTGTAACAAATCAACAATTCTACAGAAGATTTTGTGCTTGAGTGTTTCATCGAAGTCTACTCCGTCCCAGAGACCTTTATCGGAGAAGCGGGTCGTTCTTTTGTAGATCTCGCGGTTCCCAAAATTTCTCCTTTTGAGGGAATTTACGAAGGTGTAATCTGCCACATTCAGGATTTTCTTTATTCCAGCCGCTATGTTGTTGTCGGTGATCTCATTGTTGCTGTTGAAAATATCTAGTACAAGAGATGCTGATCTTCTGTTCCGGGGGGAAGCTGGGCTAGAGTCAGATCATGTATCGTCCAGTAGTGTTTACCGATGCTGGCCGGGGGTATTGTAGCAATACTAACTTTGGCTGGGGACAGGATCTCTCGGATTTTGTTGATTTCAATGATGACTCCTTGTATTAACGGCTCACGTACAAACGGGCTTCTGAAGTATGACAACCTTCCATCCTTTTTTATTGTGAAACTACAAATTCCAGCGATGATTGCAGGGTAGTCAAATTTTAGGTCTTGCACATTTTTTTCTAGGAAGACTCGTATGTCTTTGAAGCTTGCCCCTTTGAGTGACTCGAAGCAGATGTTAGTACATCCTTCCAGATAGTATGCAAGGTAGGCATCGAGCCCATCTCCCCTGGAGTCAGTAATGATTAATACGTCCGTTGACATGTTTTTATCGTGTTACCAGTCCTGTGTGACCGAAATACAACAGTTATATAAGGCAAAACACGTGGGTGATGCAGTGATGCACGGTGGGCCGTCTTGCAACCGACACAAATGAGAGTATATGTGTTTCAGATTTGTCAAATTGTTTTTCAGAAAACCCAGAAGTCAGTATTTTTGGCCGTCTAGCAGCCAGATACAGGGTAAGCAGCAGCAGCTACACACTATGGTTGGCAAAATAAATGAGGATTTAGGCAAAATTTAGTTGCAGTAACACTAATAGTTCTACATTTGACTATGCGAAATTCATTTTACCACGTGCTTTCTTCCCGCCCGGTGGGCGCCGCCATATTGGAGGTTCGTGAATACCAATTTTAAACGTCTATTTCATCTGTAAAATGTGACAAATATCACTGAAAGTGATTTCCAGTTGATCTCCCAGTCGTATAACACACTTTTAGTTAGTCAGAAGATTCTTTTCCGTATTATCCAAGAGCTAGAGAACCGATTTTGCAGGAGCAGTTGTGCACACCGTCCGTCTTCACCGCCGCTCAAACCGGAAGGAATTAATGAAAAACTCATCCTCAAAACATGGAAGGGATGCCACCATTACCATAAAGTGGTTGCCAAATCACATGTATTTGTTGTGAATAAAGTATTGCATACATTTCTTTGTGAATAAAATTATATTATTTTTTATGCATAATTTGTTACTACTGTGCTACAGACACAGACAGATTCCCAATAGCTCATGAATGTTACTTACAAGCGCAGTGCTTCACTCACCACACTGTGGTCCGTACACATCTAGTTTTGCAAGACTTAGTCACTATTGGAATACTTCGGGGGTTGAATAATTTTGTTTCTGACGGTACTAATGCATTCTACTTGATCAACAATGTTGTCACATTTCTTGTGGCGCTTTTTGTTTCAACTATAGATACCATGAGGCAAGTTCAACAACAAACAATCAGCAAACAAAATTATCAATTTATGTAAATAGAAGATATTTGTGTGTAAATCAAGCTGGGTAGATACTGGGGTAAGTCGTGTCGGGGGGTAACTTGTAAAGAGTAAAGAAGGCAATTTCACCCATTTAAAGGACTCAGTGCCAATACATCGGCCTACTGATCAATGGGACACAAGTTTGATTCCCAATCCAGGCAACCCAACCCATGTTAGACAGATGCTTCATCTTGCGCTACGTGTGCACCTTGCGCCATTCCTCTGGTCCCTAATTTAAATATCAAGCTAAAGTTAAGTGCTTATATATTCAGAACATAAATTGCACACGATGTGAAGGATTTATATAAAGAAATGGGTGAAACATAACTTCAACCAGTCTTATCTACCATTAATGCAAACATTCAGCCATCTTCATCCAATGACAAATGAGGACAATGTCAATGAGCCCTCCTTCAGGCTGAAGTAAGATTCAGCCGTCTTGACAGCCTTCTTTGAATCAATGGATTAATTTTTTTTGAGGCAATGTATCAGCCCCTAGCTGATATATTCTTAGTTACTCTTTTTGGTGCCACTCGCTTCTGTATAGATGGCCACAGGCCTCCCGACAGGAGGCTTTTCCGGAATTCAGAAAATCTGCGGAACGGGACGCTGTTGCGGGATCAGCGGTAATAAAATGTGGATGGCGTGAAATGTGCAGAACAAGGTCAATTTGCCTTAAAAATCGCCTCTATTTTTTTTTTTTTAATTTTCTTGTTTAGAGGTAGGAAGAGAAACTAGCCAAGGAACAGCCGTGGTTATATTTAACACTTATGCTCTCTATTCCTCCTAGTGTATTAGCACATCTTCTGAAATAAAAAACGACAGAGGAGGGTATCTTTGAGTCAGACAGCTCTGTTCTGAAAAAATGACATCAAAGATGCAGGTGCTTTAGTGTCTTCTTTCAATAAAAAAAAATCCAAATTAGAGCACAGGATAGGGTAATCTTACTCATAACTAATGACAAAGAAACAGAAGTCAGATCAATGCCATAGGCCAGCAACAGATTATTGAAACAGGATAATATTCTAATAAAATTCACACATTTCTGATACAAAATTGAGAGAAAAGCTGTTTTTTACCCCATCAGTAGGGCCATAAAAAAACTCATTATGCTTGTTTGTATCATGCTGATATTTTGGGTACAGATAAAGGAGGTCTTAAGCTAAAGATTGATACCAAATATATAGGTATAGGAGCACTCAATTGGCCAATATAACCCATCAAAAAGTGTCCGACTCAATGTTACACCCTGTCAGTGTCCGACTCAAGGAATCTTACCCTAGTATTGACAATCAGCATGAAGCCAACACTTGTTATCAACTTTTTGTTCAATGAAAAAGGACATGTTTAAAAATGGGGTTTTAAATTAGTTTTATACCAGGACAAAATAGGCCTATCCTTCATGGCTAGAAAATTATAATAACTTGCCCCACAGGCACACCCCTGTATCTGTCAATTGATATTCAGTAATCTTAAACAGACTGTGCAGTACAGTCAGTCTAGGCGACTGCCTGTGCTTGTCCAAGTGTCTCCTATCATTACTATTATGTAATGTAGGGTAATGATTTATGAAAGGCTTACAAGGAGTAGCACTCCGGAGTACCCAGATAGGTCAAAGCCGAGCATAACATTGAGCCAAATAGGGAGACCGGGGTAAGTTGTGCCATTTTTTACTTCAGCTTAATCGTGTAATCTGAAAATCAGATGTCGAAATATAATACCTCTGCCAGAATCGAGCCAAGTAGCAGGACAACTGGAACATTTGGCCTATCATGGTAGGCATTTGAAAAAGTAGGTCAAGTGACAGAACTTGCCCTGGTTCCTGGGTAAGTTGTGCCGCATGTCGGGGCAAGGTGTTCCACTTAGTTTATTCCAAAAAATTTTTTTATTTCACCTGTTTCTTCAGATAGTTGGGGGAGGGTTGGTCAAGTGGAAGCATGCTGGGCTGCCTATTGCTGGGTCCATGCTTCGAATCCAGCTCTTTCCAGGTCCCCTGGGCCTATGTTGGACGGCTGTTTCAATCATCCTTCGCCTCATTGCTGTGTCCTCCTCCTGTCCCAATTAGCATAACTAATGGTGACCAAGGATTATGGTCGAACCACCTACTGTATTTGCCAAAGGAGGCTCTAACTGCCTTAGCATCATTGTTTTCTATGATGTTTATACATGGATACTACCCTTACAAACTGTTACTTGCATCTATAGTGTCTTTGCCTAAAGAAAACAATGTGACAAACTATCGGAGTGACAAATTTAGGGGCATTGCCTTATGCTCAAGTGTAAATAAACTCTTTGATCTTGTTATTCTCAGGAAATACTCTCAACATATGGTTACCTCAGACCTGCAATTCGCCTACAAGAAGGGCCATTCGACAACTCTATGCACTCTCATGCTCAAGGAGGTAATTCAACACTATACTGAGGCAGATTCATCTGTGTTTTGCTCACTGCTCGATGCGTCTAAGGCTTTTGACCGGGTGAGGCTGGACAGACTCGTGCAATTACTAATTGAAAAGCAAATGCCTGGACCTGTCATTCGCATTATTGTTGATTCTTTCCTGGGGCAGAGAGTGAGAGTGATGTGGCGTGGTAATTTCTCAGATGAATTCACATGCACCAATGGCCTGCGACAGGGTGGAATCACCTCACCCTTGCTATTTACACTTTATTTTGATGAACTTTTGAAGCGAATAAAAGTCTGTGGAGCAGGATGTCATATCGGACATGAATTCGCTGGTGCCTTTGCTTACGCTGACGATGTCACCCTGACAGCACCAACCCTCAGTGGACTACAGAAAATGCTGAAGGAGTGTGAAAAATTTGCAGCTGACTACGATGTTCTCTTCAATAATGCCAAGACTGTAAACATTGCTTTTAACAAGAAACGCATACTCCCTGTACACAAACTGAAGTTAAATGGTTCTGAAATTGATTGGACTATGAGTGCTAAACATCTTGGCAATTTACTAACTAGCGACCTTGATGATGAACAAGATGTGCAGGCAAAGAAAAATGACTTTGTGTCCCGCATAAATGGCATTATTGTACACTTTGGTAGTGCCCAGAGACATGTGTGCAACAAACTTTTTGATTCAAATTGTTTCTTTTATGGATGCCAACAATGGTCATTACACAATAAGAAGGCCATAAATCATTTTAATGTGCAGTGGAGAATAACTGTTCGGCGGTTATGGAACCTCCCTTGGAAAACTCGTTCTGGTAAACTACACCACCTGGTGGACAAGCCTCCTTTCATGGTACAACTGTGCAACCGTTTTAAGAAGCTCTGTCACACGATTGACACAGGCGACAATGAACTGGTGAAATATATCAAAATGCACAGCTCCATGGAAGGGGGTCTGATTGGCAGAAACCTTCAATTTTGCAGAGCAGAGACGACTATAGAAAATGGTGATGACTTCTGCAGAAGAGCATTTCAATTAAAAGAACTGACACTCTGTAAAGAAAGCCAGACTCTTCCTGGCTTTTCAAAGGATGAAATTACGCACATGATAGAGACAATTGCCACATTATAATTTATTTCATAATTCATTTCCTTTGTGCAATGTAACATTTAATCACATTTCACGAATAAATACTACATATATAACGAGTGCATAATACAGGACGTAAAGCCCCAATCACCCATCCATTCTTCAGGTAGATCATTTGTATCATGTGTTGGGCATACGGCTGATATTTTACAAAAAAACTATCAGCCATTTTATGCAAAAATTCGAAATCCAGCAAAAACTAAAATTATTAAATATTTGGAGGGTGGTATAATGCTTTTAACACATGTTCTTCTCAGTGCAAGTTATTTCACATGTTGAGGCTTTGGGTAAAATTCAGACCTAAATAGATGAATAAAAATTCATCTTTGTAATAAAATTGGCCCATCTCACCCCAATCAAAACGGCACAACTTACCCCAAATTGATTTTTTGGAGAAAACTGGTCGTCAAAAATAAAAAAATAATGCAAGATTAAATCTGACAACAAAAATGTCTAGATATTCCTCCTAACTCCATTCTACCAGAGGAACATCACCCTATTACAAACACCAAATTACCAAGTAACAAGAATTTCAGTCCTCGTCACTTCAAGTTTTCATTAAAAAAATTGAATTTACGAGTGTAGCTTTTCACAGCGTTATATTTTCTAGGTGTATATTAATGTTGACTAAGTGTGTATACATGGATGACATTGCCTTCTTTACCCAGATCTTCATTTCACCCCAACACTGGTTGGCACCCCGTGGCACAACTTACCACAGTCTTCCCTAGGGGAGACCAGGGCTGGTTGTCACAGGGGCAGGTTGTCACACTTTCGGGGCAGGTTGTCACGCTTTTGGGGCAGGTTGTCACACTTTCGGTGCAGGTTGTCACACTTTCGGTGCAGGTTGTCACACTTTCGGTGCAGGTTGTCACACTTTCGGGGCCGGTTGTCACACTTTCGGGGCAGGTTGTCACGGTCTAATGAAATTAAATTGTCATATCCTTAGTACATTCTACTGATGATTGATGATGTAAGCAGAAAAGGCATATCGTCTAAATAGATCTATTTCAAATTTTCAAAAGGAATTTGCAGAAAAATTCTACAGTCTGCACTCACCCTCTTCCTTATCAAAATGCATATCTGTTGCCTTGATAAGTCAAAATTTGTAGCACCCTTGTACAGAGTCACATGACTGTTAAGGTCTGCACTGGGCAAGTAGGAGATTCCTGACATGTCAAAAATAACTTGTCTCATTCAGGATTTGACTTACAGAGTCTCACTTCCTGCATTCAAACTCTTGACCAAAAGTGTGACAACCTGCCCCGAGTGCTGAATTTTCAAAAAATGTCCAATATGACATCAAGATTTCGAATGACATAGGTATATATTCACCAGATAGATTTAAGTTACTCCTGTACTGACTTTCATATACAATGGCTGTGCCCCTACTTGCTTTAAATAGAAATAGAGCATGTTTAAATTCTACACAGTGTGACAACCTGCCCCTGTGACAACCAGCCCCGGTCTCCCCTACTGTTCTAAAAAAGACTTTCAGTGAGTGGCACAATTTACCCCAGTATCTCCAATGACTCGTACACATAAAAAAGTCTAAAAGGCTTACAAATGATTAACAAAACAATATAATATTCGCGCAGCGAAACGGCCGCAGCGAATCGAGCACAATAGAGGACTCAAAATTATTTGCAGTGATGGTCTGAACATCAACAGTCCACAGTTGGGAATTTTACAAGCTAAATTAAATTATTAACACATGACTTATTTCATTTCACAGCAGATAACAAGAAAACATAACAAAATTAAAGTTAGTTAGGCCTAGTCTTTATAAGCTTATGATTATGTAACAGGGAGCAATTAATCCACAAACAGATCATGTTATTGTTTTTGTATTGCTGTATAGTATATATTTACACTATTAGTAATATCAACAATCTAACATAGACTTGACTTTGACAGCTTTCAGTGTTATCCACCTTTCTACCATTTAGCTGATTATCAATATTAGTTATCTATTAAATATTATACAGTTATCGCAAAGCACCGAGTGCAATATCAGTTTTTATGGCACCGAGGTGACTAATATTGCAAGAGGGCGCAGCCTGAGTGCAATATTAGTCACCGAGGTGCCATAAAAACTTATATTGCACTCGGTGATGTGCAATAACTGTATCTTATGTTTTTTTGTGGCAAATGCAAATAAAGGGCTGGAATTCTGATGTCTAGACTATTTTTTTGTTTCTTTCGACCCCATTTTTAAAATGTATCTCATCAAAATTCTATAAATATTTCACAAAAAGAAAAAGCTTCTCTCTTTTGGAATCCATAAATGATATACTAAAGGTTTTTCGGCCTCTTAATCCTTTATACTGACTAAAAGAATAACATAAACATTACAAAAAGTTTAATGTATATCCACTTAGCCCTTCAATATATGCATCTTTTGCCACCTAAATAATTTTCCTATCTATTTCTATTACTGGGTGGTGATTTAGTTTTTACTAAAATCAAGAAATAATCTTGTGCTGCTGCAAGACTTGTGTTTCTTTTGAACTACATACTTAAAATGTATCTCATCAGAAATCAATAACTATTTCACTCACAAAAAAAAATTTCACACTTTTGGTCTCAGAAAATTATATACTTGGTGATGGATATTATTTTCGATTTTTTTCTGAAATTTTATAGCAGACTTTTGACCTCCAAACATATGAAAATCACAGAAAAATCGGCAAAAATGCTGTTTTTCGGTCACTTCTTGCTTTATTCCGATAAAAGAAAAAATATAATCAGTACAAAAAGTTTATATCCTATTAGCCCTTTAAAATATGCATCTTTTGCCGCAAAAACCATCTTTCTAACTGCCTCCGTTGCTCTTCATTGCATTTATTAGTAAAATAGGAAAACACAATCTTTTTCTCAGCTTGTGGCTGCAGCAGCCCTTTTAAAAATATTGTGCTTCCTCTCAGGTCCGTCCAATCTTTCACTTGTTAAAATGAGCGTGCAATAACATGCGTGTAATATCCTAGATTGTTCCATGACCCCAATGTAACAAGCCCCCTGATTGGCCAACAACCCACCTGCATAATGTGATGTTCACCTGTGTGCAGTGGTGTGTGACAGGCAGGTCAATAACAAAAGTTTGTTATTGACCTCCCTGGGAAAAAATTTCCAAAAAGAAAAATTTTCCCAAAAAAAAAAATTTCCCAAAAACAAAAAAAATTTCCCCCAAAAAGAAAAATACCAAAAAAAAAAATCCCAAAAAAAAAAATTTCCCAACAAAAAAATTTCCCGAAAAAAAAAAATTCTAATAACACAACAAAATTTTAAAAAAAAGAAAATTTCCACAAAAAAAATTATTTCCGAAAAAAAAAAAATTTTTCCAGAAACAAAAAATTGTCCCCAAAAAAAAAATTATTATGGAACAAAACAATTGTGGACTTCACTTTCGGTCAATATCAGGTTTTACGGACCTAACCTAGTGATATTCACCACGGCCTTGGGCCTCGATGAATATCACCGGTCAGGTCCATAAAACCTGATATTAACCTCACCCGAAGTCCATAATTGTATAATATGGCACGGCTGTTGGCCAATGAGAAGCGAGTATTTTCGCTAGCCATGTGATATAGGCCTATATATCGTATCAATTTATTTATCCATCTGTGGGTCGATCTATCTATCTATTTATCTAATATCTATCTATCCATCTACGTGTATCTATTGATCTTGCTATTCATCTGTCTATTATATTTTTTGTTTATTTCATCTCTCTAATATTCTAAATTTATCTGACTTTCTATGTATTAAACTGTTATATAACTGCCTTTCCTAAATTGAATATGAAATAAAAATAAAAGAACTTATGGTAACACTGTAATTCCCACAAAAAAGATTTTAACATTTTAAAGTGCTGCGCGAATGTCATGGCAGTGCCATTAACATATTAATGCACTTGGAAATGTTCATATGAGTAATGCATAATTTCACAGGAAATATATATATAACACAAATATGGAATTTATTAATTTTGTTAAAACAGTTAGCCTATCCCAACTAATTCAATCAATATTACATGCTCTTGGTAGGTTTATATTACCTTCAAACTTAAAGTTACCTTGTGAATGCAGGTCATGTGTCTTCTCAAATTCTCAGGGCTAAACTGGGTGGCATTTAAGTTGACAGAAAGCATCATTAAGGCAGATTTAAGTACCAATTACATTTAAGTTGTCTAGACTATTGTTATGTTTCACAGCTAAGATTCATGTTTGCAGAAACAAACAAACAAACTGGCATGATAGCAATTTTGTGTTATGGTCAGGGGTGTATCCAGAAAATGTTGGACGGGGGGGGGGGGGGTTTACCAATGAAAATGTACTAAAAATATCCGGATTTTTTTTACATTAGAATGTGCAGGCCAAAGGGGGGGGGGGGGTTGAACCCCTAAACCCCCCCCCCTGGATCTGCTACTGATGGTTTAGCACAGTGGGCCTGTAACAAAACAAACTGGGACACAGCTGGACATGCTGGGGCATAGCTGGACATACTGGGACTTATATGGACATACTGGGACTTATATGGACAAATAGATTGTATGAGGAATTGTAGGATGTACATGCACTTATCTGGACATATTAGGATTTTCAGGATACATCTGGACATATCAGGACATATTTGGGCTTATTGAACATACAGGGCATAGAAGGACAGACAGGATGTATGGGGATTTGTAGGGAGTACATAGACTTACCAGACCCGTTTGAACATATTTGGACTAATGGGACATATTTGGACATACTGGGACATAGCAGGACATACTGGGACATAGCAGGATATACTGGGACATGGCAGGACATACTGGGACATAGCAGGACATACTGGGATCTGGCAGGACATACTGGGACATAGCAGGACATATTGGGACATAGCAAGACATACTGGGACATAGCAGGACATAATGAGATTTATCTGGACCTTTCGGGACGTATTTGGGCTTATTGACACATACAGGACGTACAAGGACACACAGGATGTATGAGGATTTTTAGGGAGTATATGGACTTACCGGACCTGTTTGAAAATATTTGGACTTATGGGACTCGGTCGTGCATATTGAACTAACATGGGAATTACTTGGACTTAAAAGGGACATATTCGGACGTATTTGCACTTACAGGACTAACAGGACCTGCAGGACTTATGCGATGAAATGGGGCCTACTAGCGTGTGGGACTGACAGTGCCTTTCGTAAAGGATTGATACTTTTGATTCATTATGATAATCTCCCTTAAATTGTAATTTTTATAATATTTGATAGCAACATAATACCATTTGTATGTCCATGTAACCTTGGGTATTAACATGATTAACTTTTATAAAGAACTCATAATTAAAGGAATATTTACAAGTCAATTTTCTTGGACTACTAGAATGTATTGATACATGAATTATTCAATTATATGATCAATTGACAGAATTTGCCAAAATTTTGTAGAACAGGGGAGAAAATCAAGCTCTTATATGTCCATCTTGTCTCTCAAGAGAAATGGCGGTGATTGCTGGCGAAAGTTTAGCAAAACAGAATAGACATATTTGTTCGCCAGGAGTAACTAGCATGAGGTCATTGGTACCCAATTGCAGATAATTCCAAGGTCTATAACATGAAACGAGTGACAAAAAAAGTTGACATTTGATTCATAAAAAATCAGTGCCCTAAATACTCAGAATTTGGTGGCCAAAGTTTTGTTAGCTTGTAAAATTTGCCTTTTACCCTTCTGGATAAAATGCATGAGCTAATTTTTTCATAAAGACATACCTGCAATCTTCAAAAGGTCCTTATACTATGCACAAGTACTGTACTAAAAGGTTGCCTCTAAATAGCCCACACCGGTGCTGATGGGGCGTAAAACACAAACTCACTCACTCAAACTCACTGTACTATATATTATTCGTGTCAAATAAATTTATGAAAGCATTCCGAATCCAATTTCTTTCAGATTTTTTTTTAGGACAACGCTCATAACAGTTTTGGAGGGCTTGCCGACTGCAGTCTCCTATTTTGAATTTATATTTATTATAAATAATATATTTCAAAATATGGGCAATATGACATTGTGTAGGCCTATGCAAGTGTCTCTTGAAGTGTAACACTTTGTCCAGTGATCCATGAACTCCTACAACTGGAGCAACAAATCAACATTACAGAACTTCTTGAAGTTCTGATAGACATACATGTAGGACATTAATTGTAGGTGTCCAATACATGATTTTGATCCAGAAAAGAGCCATTGATCTTTTCTTTCTTTGGGGTGGTCCACATAATTGATCCCAGGCTAACAATTAAGTTGTCTCACACAGAACCTTGTAGACTTTTAAAAAGGTTGATTTTTGTCTATTGTCACACTTTTTCTTGTCCTTGCACGTACAATGTAGCCTCTGCTATACGAGGGGCGGTCAGAAAGTTCAAGGCTTTTTTTTATATGGACACTTATTTTCAATCTAGAACTATGAATTTTTCGCAGGATAAAATTCAGCTTATTTGGAATGGATTTCCAAAATTTTGGACAATTTGGACATTTTTAAGTCATTCTGTGGTTGCCATGGAAACTGAAAGTTCAGCTTCTTGGGGCAGGTAACACTGAAACCAAGAATGCCAAGAAATTGTGACAGTGAGAGACTTCTTTCTGTCACTTGTATCAGTGAGATTGCCAATATTTGACACAAGAAATATGGTATTAGCTTCTAAATATGATTTCAAGTACACCAAATGTGTGTATTCATACACTGAACCCATGTAGGAAAGTACTCCTGCACGCCAGATTTGGTGAGAGAAATTAAGGAGGCAAAGGTGTGTTTCCCTGACTACATAAGGAATTGTGAAAGCATGGATTCAATAGTATGAACAAGAGCCCACAATGGACAGCATTATCCATCCTAGCTATTCCTGTGACATGTTGCTTTACATAAGTCCGGGTTTTCCCTTACTTTAGTCCATGGGGGCTATAATTTCAGGCTCTGGAGGAGAAAAGGTTTTAGATGACCGAAATTCTTTCACAGAACTTTTTTTGGAGGACTACAAGAACATTTACTTCAATGGGTCAGGTGTATGAATCAATGCTTTTGGTGAGCTTGGGAGTATTTTTTAAAGCTGATATTACATTTCTTGTGTCAAATATTGCCAATCTCACTAATGCAAGTGATAGAGAGAGGTCTCTCACAGCCAAAATGCATTGGCTTTAGTGGTTTCAGTATTATCTGCTCCAAGAAGCTGAACTTTCAGTTTCCATGGCAACCACAGAATGACTTTAAAATGTCCAAATTGTCCAAAATTTTGGAAATCCATTCCAAATAGGCTAAATTTTATCCTGTGAAAAATTCATAGTTCTAGATGCAAAATAAGTGTCCGTATAAAAAAAAGCCTCGAACTTTCTGAACGCCCCTCGTATATACAGAGGTCATAAAAAAATATTTTGATGAGAATAAATAGTTGTTTAAGGAATTAGTGTGTATTCAATAATTTCTGAATAACTCCATGAAACAGCAAGTTTTTAATGTCCTTATAACAATATCTATTCAATATATCTTTCAAACGAATCAAAGGAGAACCAGGAAAAGATGGTTCTATATTTACTTTAAAAGAATGAGAATGACTAGGAATGAGTCATTTTCCACAAATGGACTCCCTGAGGAGGAGTCACCAGGAATCATTTATCACGACTATTTTCTTCATATCCTGGATTATAATTATTTTAACAGGAAATAATTTATGTCCTCCTGAGCTTTATAATTTGTAGGCCTGAATTGTAGCTTGTTATCTGAGTAATACATGTGCTATAATAACAATTATTAAATATATTCCTATTTTTTTTTAAATCTTGTTTGCCTCACAAACTTAAAACTTTCTTACATCACTTGGCTACTGTAGCCTTCCACTTCACATATTGACATATATATGATCTTGTCTTATCTTATCTTATCGTATCTTATCTTATCTTATAAATATTGTCTTATAAATCGTATCTAATCTATGTTATCTTATCTTTGGAAATTAGCAATTTTATAAACTATGAAGTCCTCTAATTTTATGCCAACTCACAAACTGGTCAGATAAGGAGACCCACACAGATTCAATGTCACTTGTACGTTCTGTCATAAGCTACAATTAAACACAGCTTCACATATTCTCCAGCCTGTCAACCCAGTTTAAAGAGCAGAATAATATTCTGCAATAATTTTTACACCATGAAAGAGCTTTTGATGCAGTGTGTACAGTGTTCACATGCTTCAGCACAGTATGGCACAGTGAACACTGTCAGTGCACATCCATGGTCCATGAAGTAGCAGAGAATCCTCATGGCAACCAACCAACCTAGAAATGCAAATGCAAAATTACTCACTGGTCTGGTTGGTGTGTTTAGAATTGTAGAAAAGTAGGAGGGGGTGGACTGGATGGGGGGGGGGGGCAGCTAAATTTGACAAAGGGGGGGGGGGTGCATTTTGAGCTTCACCTGAGCCTTACCTGAGCCGGTTTTGTTATTCTTAGTGAACTAACATGGAGTGAAGTTGCATTGGAGTCTCCCACAACAAGCAGCATGGGATATTATAAGGATTTTATTTCAGCAACAAAATGGACTTCATTTTAAATGGAATTGTCATAATTGATCACCTAAAATGTCTATGCACTCTTTTATCAGTAGCTGTCAACAGAGTTCCAAGCAATGACATGTCTATTTATAACTTAAAAACTTGACTTTAGCAACTTATTAACCTTTGCTTACAATGTCACTTCTCAGACAAGGAATTTACATACTGGATTAATTGGATTTATTATATCTTGACATTAAAGGTGTTCATATAAAATTATATCAACATCAACATTGCAATAATTATTTGCAGTGATTTCAATGCACATCATATAAGGAGTTTACCGTGGGCAGTAAGACAATGGCAGCATCAAAGCATTCAATGCTATCATTGATATTCATCACATGTATTTTAGTGAATCAAGTGAATCAAGTACAGTCAGTATCTGTGGGTAAGTGCAGTTTTTAATAGTTAAAAAAAAAATATTTATAATGCAAAAGAATAATAATCATGGCATTTTTTTAATCTTTTATTCTTTTTGTCAACAGAATGATATCTCAATTTTAGACCATCTGCTATCCTTTGAAAATCTCAATTGAGGAAACAACTTATTTTAAGAAGGAAATGAAGTGGAGGAAATAGTGTTATTATGTTAATAAAAAAAGACAAAAAAAAAAAACACCTTTGGGTGCATGGGGTTGTGCTGCAAAACTTGTGCAATATTCATAGAGGAAATTAAATTGGGAGGGGGAGGGTTATAATTAATACAGGATACAATCAACATCCTTAATTAACAGGCTCACACATACAATTACTCTGTACAGGAATACATTTTAAAATAAAATACCCCAGCAATTAAGTTTTCTAAGTGGATGAGACATTTTATTAAAATTCATTGTGGTGCAGCTGGGTGGTTCAGAAGTAAGATATTTCGCTTTGTCATTGAAGGTCCCCGGTCTAATTCCAGGTTAGGGTACTGTCTTGTAGGAGATGTGAGGTCCTGGAGTTCTCAACACTCTATATTTTGCCCCATGTGAGGGGTCTTTTACTTGCCCTATACAGACACTGATACAAGGGGCCGCCAATTTAATGTTGCATCCAAACTACCTGCTGCGATGCCGAAAGAGTCAAAAGACCAACCAATTTACTTGCACATGCATGCATGCTTCCCTCTCAATGTTTCAGTAGACGAAAAACAAGTGCTTACAGAAAACTGAGAAAAGCACAGGAATGTTTATTGTGAGGTCACATTCCCTCCCATGTTATTCTGTACGAGTCATAAGCAGTTTGTGAGGTCATATCCTATACTTGCAATGCGCATGGGAAGCCATTTGACGTGTCATACCACTCATCAATGAGGTCACAAGATATTGAATGACAAATTGACACTTCATTTCAATGTATTTCATTGGCATGTTGTGAGGTCATTGATGGCCACCAACAGCTTTTCTGTAAGCACTCATTTTTCGTCTACTGTAAGCTTTTCAACACAGTGCATTGCTCAGAACAGATGAATTACAAATTGTATGCTATTATTGACTTTTCAAGTGGCTCAAAACCACTAATACAATCTTGGACATATTTGTGGGCGTGTCAGCTGTCACTCTTGTGGCTTCAAATACATTGGTTCAAATATTGTGTATGAAGTGCAAGAGCATAGTATGTATATTATGCCAATACAAACAACAATATATTTGACTTGACTTTGTTCCTTATACTTTTGAAATACAAACAAAAATAAGTGCTTGTCATATAAGCCCTTAGCACAGGACAATAATAAAATAATGCTAAAAAGATAAGAAATGACCATTCAATATAAATACGTTTAATTCCCCTCTTCTTCCATTTCCTTCACTTCATTTTTATTTGTCGTTCATTCCTTCTTTTGTTCTTCCAGTTTTCCCTTCTTTACTTCCTTGATGTCCTTTTATTCAAACTTTGCTCTAGACATCTCTTGGTCGACTCTTGCTATTCTAACTATTTCACCTTACTTGTTTTTTTCTATTATTCTCTCTCGTTCTCTCTCATTATCTTTTTTTTTTTTAGGATTTCCCTTCCTTCCTTCCTTCCTTCCTTCCTTCCTTCCTTCCTTCCTTCCTTCCTTCCTTCCTTCCTTGAGGTTCTGAGGTTCTTCCATTTTTCTCTCTCTTTTATTCTTTCTTCATTTCTTTCTTTCCATTCTGACTCACATGCTCTTTCTTTTTATCTCTTACCCACTTCACATCTTCTTTTATTTCATTCTTTTGTTCTTCTTTCTTCCTTTTCTCTCGATCTCTTTTTTTCTTTAATATATGTGCTTTCTTTTCTATCTTTCCTTATTCTTGTCTCTTTTTTCATGAATTCCTGTCTTCCTTGTCAATCTTCCTTTCTTCTCTGTCAGTGTCACTGCATGTCCATGATGACAGAGTGCACTCTCCGGGGCAAGTTCTGCTCCTAAAACATAAACATGCCTTTGGCATTTTTGGCTGACTCAAAAATAAAGACCTCAAGTGACTCAGGTTCTTTCTCAAAGTCCTCTTTGCAAGCCCTTGTAAGATTATGTGAAAAAAAAAAAAAAATTAAACAAAAGGTCATTTGAAGTATTATTTGAAAGACATTTGCAGCAAATATTATTGGTTTTGCTAATGGTGATAACTAATTTTTATCAGAGAATTCATTTTGCGAGCTACATCTGCACTTGGTAGCAGGGTGCATGAGTTTTGGTTAAGGCACCCCCGCCTGTTCTGCTGAATGTCTTTGCCTGCATGGGTTCGAACCCTAGTTGGATAAAAAATTTCGGTGGACTTTCATGAGCAAAATCCAAGTTGTTTGGATGAGACATTAAATTGGCGGCCCCTTATATCAGTGTCTGTGCTGCATGGGCAAGTAAAAGATCCCTCATACGGCGTAAAATTCCGTAAATGTGTAACATGTTGAGGACTCCCGCTCTCTCTCACGTCTCATCAACCAACACTCATGCATGATCGCCCTGAACTGGGCTTAGAGGGCTGTTTGTCTATCTTTCTATCTGTCTATTATCTATATTTATCTGTCTATCAGATTGTAGTTATCTGTCTATTTTCCATGCATTTATTCATCTATTCATCTATCTATTTATTTCTTTTCATTTATTTATTCACATGACATTTCATTGAGTCTACAAGTTTACATGTATGCAAAAATATATTGCCAATGACCGTGTAGGTAGGCCTATCTATTTTTTATAAAATCTAGATATATACCGTTCTATGGTACAACATCAAAAACTTGTCCTGACAAGCTTTGTGTCTCAATTGATATTTAGTTCTAGTTTCTTCTTCTTTTTTAAATCTGAGCACATCCATTATAAGATTTCTCAATTCAGTTAAATGTCTTTAATAGACTCTTTGTCATGCTAAATTTGAATGAACCAGATTTCAGAATATTTTTCTGACACAGAAATTAAGAAATAGAATTGAAAAGATCTATGAGCACCAACTGCACCATATTATGATCTTTTAGATACTTTAGTAACAAAATTGAGAAAAGGAAGTTTATCTATAAATAGAAAGTGTTTTTTATCCAGTTAAAACAGACATACACTGCCAGTTGTATTTCTCAGTGTTACCTCTTAGGCCTCTTTCTATAAATTTGCGAAAGGTTCATGTAATGATGAGACGATAATGGAGGAAAAACAACCCTGCGGTCTCATGGTAAAGCGTTAAATTGCAGAAGTACCACGGTCTGGGCCTATGAAGGTCCCAGATCATCATGAGCATTATTCGTGCTTTATGTCATTTGGATGTGCTGTTTCATTGGTGGCCCATTGTATCAGCGTCTGTGCTGGGCATGTTAGGGATCCCCCACAAAGGGTAAATATGCAACATGTTCAGACTCATGCCCCTTATATCAGTGTCTTTGCTGGCCAATTTTGCAATCCTGGCCTTGCCAGTAGTGCAAAGAACATTAGAAAATGTAATCAACCAAAGACATTATATGTTTATAATGCTACTTTTTAAAGTATAAATGAATTATTTTGGGATTAAATAGTGAGTATGCTATAGAAGGTCTACTAAATGTTTATTTCTTATTTGAAGGACCATGGGCACATGCATAGGGCATTACTATTTATATCATAATATTAAAACTATTTGTTGCATAATATCATAATAAATACCATTTATATACATGGTTATTTTCCCTCTATTTCACTTTGTTACATTGTGTTACATTTGGTTAGTAAGCATTCAGTCATAGCAGTTCCTTTGGTAATGTTAGCTGGGGTTATCTGGGGACAATTTTACAACTGATTGTGACAAGTTAAAGACCTTAGTGTGAGCTCAAAGAACCTGTCTGCCCTTATCCCTTGTGGAATTTGGTGTACATCCCTCTCAAGGTGATTATGAAAATGTTATACAGATTTACACCTATGTTTATTTAGATGGATGTATTATGTAAACTTTTAGCCAGACAATAATAACAGATTATGGATGGTGACATGATGTTGAAAAGAAATTTTCTTTTTACGATGTGAAATAAAAGATGACATAAATTTGAAAATATATATATATTTTAATAATTATGTGAATGTATTTCATAATATTATGATAGAGAGTTTACAAGGAATGATTGATCAGATAAGACAGTGATTGTTGGATAGGATAGGGAGTCCTCAAAATGTAAAGTTCTTGTGCATTTACACCATGTGAGGGATATTCCACAAGTTTGCCAAGCATAGACAATGATAAGTACAAGGGGGTGCCAATTTTTAGAACACGCTATCCAAATGACATTTCCAGCTGGTGTATTGCTTATAAATGTTACTGAAAGTATTTTCGGATTTACCACCCTCGGTTCGAAGCCATGCAGGCCCGGATGAGGCACCAACTTTTGAAGAGCCATCCTCGACTGTAGCCACCCAGCGACAGGTGAAAATCAAAGAGACCAGTTCTTGTTCAGCTTTTGACTTATTTTCGAACAATTTTTGAACAATTTAAAAAGCTGATTTTTTATTCATGAGTTTGAAGCTGACAAGCAATAGTCTCAGTGCAGTTTGCTGGATCTACTTCCAAATTGAACTAAACATGAAATTCATTTCTTTCAAAATGATTAACTTTGTCATTGTGGAGGGCATACTCATAAATAATGCATAATAAGCTATAGAAGTAAAACCACCCAGACGATATACCTAAGAATAAAAGTAAACACATTTCGCCTTGAATTTGAAAGCATAATTGCTGAAACCTCACACAAGAACAAGTGACCTGAAAAATTTGAAGTACAACCATTTCTAAAATTTCAGTCTGATGATCAATTTGTCATTCACAAGGCCATTTGCACTTGCATGAGGTTGTAACAGAATGCTGATCAGGAGTCAAGAGAGGCTACCAAGCAAGAATAAGTAAGAACATAACTCAAGGCAAGCAAGCGAACAAGCAAGCTACTTGATAGATATCCATAGATACAGTGCCGCCTGTAAGTAAGTGAAACGCATGACATTTTGCCATTGCATCAATGCTAAACATCCTCAGCCAAACTGCTTGGGGAGGCATGAATTCTCATCGGATGAAAGGGAAACAAAGTGGGTCATAAAGGCCGATGTGTGAGGCAAGTGGGATAAAATTAGCAGCCCATTTTCTTCGCTGTAGTCGGAGTTAGGTATGGGTCAAAGTCTTTGATAAGTAAGTGAATCACCCTTCCCTATGTTTTAACATTGGGCCTGCGTTTCACTTACTTATCAAAGACTTTGACCATTGAGCCACATTGATGATTGAACATTGATGCAATGGCACAATATCATGCGTTTCACTTACTTACAGGCGGCACTGTAGATAGATACCAAGAATAGATATATCTTGGTTAATGCATCCCTCCAAGCCAAGTTCTGGGCACTCATGAAGATTGTTTCATAAGATGGGAGAGAGAGCGGGAGTCCTCAACATGTTACACATTTACCAATGTGAGGATTATTTTACTTCCCTGCACAGACACTGATACAAGGGGCTGCCAATTTAATATGATCCAAACGACATCCAGTTGGGATTTTGCTCATGAAGATTCGCTGAAAATGTTCGGTTCCCCATCCGTGGTTTGAACCAATGCAGGCAAAGACCTTCAGCGGAACAGGCGGGCACCTGAAGCACTTAGCAACCCAGCTGCAATTAACAATTGCCAACCAAAGAAAACTTTGCAAGCTATATATAATTATTAGTGTTGTGCTGGCTCCCAAAATTTGGTGGGGGTTTGGCTGTACCACTGCAGCTAAAACTCGAACCGAAGTTCAATCTAATAACCCAAGTCTTTTGGTCATTGAATTTTCTCTTATTTTATTCAGAAAACCATGAAATGATTAACACCAGTTTGAATTCTAACTGTTCCCTTTCCAGTTTCCAATGTGCAAGTCGAAAATGGAACAGGGCCCTCAAATGGGTACCAAAATTTAAAATAAGCCTTGCAAAGAGGAATTTTAAAAGAAGGATAACTAAGATTTTTTTATTTATCTGGTATGCAAGCAATTATATGGTGCCAAAAACGTGTGCCATTAGTTTTGTTACACAGGAGACATGTGAGTAACCAAAATTGTTGTATAATTTGCTTTATCCAATCGACTTTTTTTTAGCTAAGGTACTAAAACGGAAATTGTATTATTCAATTTCAGCTTTAAGGCAACTTTAAATTGAACTCTGGCCAAGAGCATTGAAAGAAATCACAGTCATAAAATATTTTTTGCTAAAATTAATGAACTTTAATGGTTCAAGACAGTGAAGAATCACATTGAAATAGGTCACCTAAATCTCATTTCGTGTCAAATGTATAATTTGTAAATTGAAACCATCTTAATTAGAAATTTTCTTCCCCATTAAACAGGAAGGGGTTATTTGCATGTTTACGTTTCAAATTACCATCAATGTAAATATTCCATGTGTCCTCTAACAGATAAAACGAATAGTGCATACGCCTACCTTATCCGATTATCCGAACAGCATATTGTAATTCACACACTTGTGACAGAAGATCAGGCAAATGAACAGAAAATTTCTGAAGGTAAATATTGATGTTTCAGATTAAAGATTATCCTGGTGTGACTGTGGAAGTAGATTATTCAAATTTTAAATGGACAATCATGATACTTTTACCGCACAGGGTGCAGAAGTAAATTTTACAAAATGTGACAGATTGTAATCTGAGGGTGAAATTAAATAATATACAAAAAATTATATAATCATGGCTCAGAAACAAGAGAAGAAAGAATATTTCTATACAGGTTTGCACATATCATTTCCAATTTAAAATGCAAATTCACCGCCAAAACTTTTATATTTTGGTAATACTATGATGAGAAAAATGGTCGATGACCTACTTTAAATAGAGCTTTTTGCAGATTGGCAGTCCACTAGAAAAGTTAATTTACTTATTTTCAAATTGCAAACTGACTTTGCCACATCATTGAAAATTTTCTGTTGGTCTCTTAATCTTCGTATTTGATGAAGTAACTTAAGTCATTTAATTGGTTTGTCTATTGTCACCAATGCTGCTAGATGTCATAAGCACTTAATCAAGTGATTAACCATAACTGACACAAGCAAAACATTTTCAAGCCAGTGACATCACCTGACCAAGTTGAACGTTAATTTTGAAACTGGTTTGGACTGCCAATCTGCAAAGAGCTGTAATAGGCCTGTGTCGGGAAAATAATTTTGAGGTTCAATATCTTTTCCACAGATTTCCATATTTTTTAGCCCAATTTTATAAATAATGTCAAATTTATTTAATTTCTCTCCAAAACCAAACAGATTAAAACACGAAAAATCTGATAGCATACTTTAAATCCATGCCAAGTTGCATTGTTTTCTGACTTCTGCTTTTGAAGGTATAACTGGCCATCAATTTTGTGTAAAATTTGCCTCTACATCCTTGCATGATTGCAATATGAATAAAACTGTAAACCACTTTAAACTTTAACCACAACTTTATTTGTAAAGGTACTATTCGTATGAGTGTGGTCATGCAACCTCTAATGGAAATAGTACTATAACTTCAATGTCAATAAAAATTTCGATTGGTCCCCGGCCAAAAAACCATCATGTCAAAAAAGATGAGAACATTTCACAACAGCAAATAACATGACATGTAATGAAAAATAGCAGGAAATGGTGTAAAAAGATGTAAAGTACTTCCAAGTAGCCTGATATATTGGAG
Source organism: Platynereis dumerilii (assembly GCA_026936325.1). Lineage (NCBI taxonomy): Eukaryota > Metazoa > Annelida > Polychaeta > Phyllodocida > Nereididae > Platynereis > Platynereis dumerilii. Next base: position 3,498,014 of record JAPTHN010000014.1, read on the forward strand.
GATTGGCCGACATGAAATTTTGCAACTCGATGTACTTCAACATTTCCTTTTTAGTCCTAGACTTTTCAAAAATTCACTATAGAAATCAAGTTTTATCTTAAATCATTCAATAATATTTACAATGAACAACATAATTACCAAGATAATGTTACACAAGTATAGGAAGTAAAGGTAGAATTATAAACTTCTAAATAACTATAGATTATTATGAATTTGAGATTTATTCAGCGAGAATATTCGCCCAAGCTGTGATAAACACATATTGCCCGTCACATGATGAATTATTGGCTTATGACATGAATCAAACGTGTAAACACAGGATAATAAATGCGCAATAAAGAATAATGAGACTTATTCTATTGAAATACACACTCAGAAAAAAAGGTTACACAAACATCCATATGTGGTTTTTTGGCTTGTCACCAGTATAAAACCACTTCTGGTTTTTTAAAAAACCCTTTCGATGTGGATGTTTAAAAAACCAGCTTCTTAAAATCCACTTTGGAATGATATAAAACCTTCAGTGGTTTATCAACAAACCGATGACTCATTGTTCAACACAGATTTTCTGGTTGTTTATTAAAACATTTGTGGTTTATGGAATAATCAAATTTTTCATTAGTTGGTTTTGTACATATTCATCCTTGGTTTTTATAGAAACCAACTGATATATTCACCCTTTTTGGGTTTTGCAAATATCCATAACTGGATTTATATTATTCCATCATGGAGTAGATTTTAAACCAAAATTGGTTTTTCTGGTAGTCAGTTGGATATTTTCATCATTCCCATAGGGCTTTCATAACCATATCAAGAATTTAAATAAAAGTTAGCCGGTTTGCTGGATAGCCATGATAAGATTTTCAAATGCCCATGAATGATTCTTCACCTCACCATAGGCGTGTTGAAAAAAAAAAAATTCTAGTTTATTGACAAATTTCATCTTTCTTTTTTTCATATTTTGAGCACACAAGGAGAAAATACTTCTAAGCAGAAAGACAATAAATAGGAAGGCATCTGACTTTATTTATTTGTATCTATTTATTAAATTACAAGATCAAAATAAAATTAACATGTATAAAGAAATATACTTAAGTGTAGGAAGAAATAACAGGTCTATAGCTACTACTCAAACATATTCAAACATAACTCCAAGAAAGCACAATATACATAAAAGTCAAATCAAATTCATATTTTTCATATTTACATATAACTTTTGTAAACACACAAAAATGAACAGCCATCCTGATATACATTACATTTGTTAATGCAATAGTCCATGAAGAATGCAATGTAATGTCCATAAATGTGAAAATGTTCTTCTAAAAGTTTGTGAACGTTGGATGTCGTGCACGCGGTAACGAGTATGCAAATGCAAGAAAGAACCAAGGTAAGGCCCATACTGTCATCCTCGGCAATGATGATTGTAGCTGACGTGTGTCCAACGGACTTTAAGATAGACCAAAATTCTTCAAGATTTGCTGTTGAGCACTTGGTTTAATTCCCTCCTGAAATGTAAACAATCACAATGTTAATTTTCATAAGTACATAATCAAAATATTATGCAGTGCTTATTGCATTGGATTCATGCATACATTGAAACCATGAGTTTTAACTTCCTGCCTGATTCTGAAACACTGTTCAACGCATTACATAATTGTGCCACATACAGTAGTTGAATGTTTTAACTTGAAATAGAATACAATTTTATTGCATATTTTATGGCAGTCAATCCACTGGTTTTATTGAAAAATCTAAATAAGCTAGGAAAGAGAGCTAAAAGAAAAACAGCTGTCATTTGCTCATGATGGTATGTGCACTTTGCTGGCTACGTTAAAAAGCAAAGTAAGGATTTGTGACTTGCAATGCCCTTCATTTAAGAATTAAGAGAAAGATAACATAAAAATAGAGCACAGATACTGTATGACACAAAAATGAAAGACCCACCTTTTCATTCGTCTGCATCAAGGGCATCACCAATCTGGGTCAGAGAAAAGTTTTTCACGGATGATTCCTGAGACCTATCCAGACCCGCTCAGGAGGTAAGCTCATCCAGTTCCACTGGTTGGATGAGCTTAATTTCACGTAGAAGCTGAAACACAAATAATTTAATAGTTAGCCACACTCTATTAAGAACTACCACTACAAATCATTTGTTTCAAGACTGCCCAAAATTTATCTATTTAACCAAAACTGAGCTAGAAATTATTATTTAAAAAAAACTCCAAGCCCACTTCCTTGAGATTAAATGGTTGCCTCCTTAGATAGAGACATATTATGTATCAATTTACATGTCAATTATTAAAAACTGTTTCCATTGTTCTTTCTGGAAAGCGATTAAAGACCATAATCCTTACTTCCCTAAAATAAATTATCATCAGCAACTAACCAGTTTTTTTTACTGTACACAATCTCTGAATAAAGTCCTTTACGTAAAATAGAGTGACTTTTTTGTCAAATAAATGTTAGCTAATATTCCCATGCGGCTCATAAACAAAAGAAAATGAATCATAAAATTCCTACCTTGGAACTGAGGGTAAACCAGGATGAGCTTGCCTCTTCATTCAATGAAGAAATCAGTCAGATATGGTCACTGCACTGTCTAACTGACTCTCACAAAAGGTATAGAATTGTGTCTCAAGTCTGACAAAATCACCTTGTGATTAGCCTCAAAACAGCTTTAACAGTGTCAAACACAAAGATTAAGTGTTGCATATCCTTAAATGTGAAGCTGTGAACAATGTTTAAGATCAGTGAACTTGGACACATGGTGTTTCAAATATTCACTTGGTTTGCAATGAAACCAATTTAATTTTTATTTTTATTTTTTTTTATTGACGGCAAATATCATATTTGATATAATTGTCATAAAATATACAAAATCACATAATATTATTATATTCACAGGTTCCAGCCACAGGAGTTAACGAACACAAGAATACATAAAGCAATTAAGAACATTAATTGTAATTATAATCTACATACATTGATTTTATATAAAAATAAACCCCAAACCTATAATAAACAATATCGCATCAACATAAATACACATATCAAAATGGATATTTACAAACACAGATTTACAACTACACTTATGCGAAAGAGACATATTAAAATAATGAAACATTTGGTTTTAAAGACACAATAGCTGTGGTATCACCATGTGTATATTATCAAATTATCATATTCCTGTTCTAGTAATATAGGCCTATCAATAAACACACATTTGTGCAGTTAAAATAGAAAATAATAAGAAAACAGTGGCTGCAGTCAATATATACAGGCATGAGATATTCACAAAATTTTAAGATATATATATATATGTATGTGGGTACATGCATGTATTCATAAACTTCCACAAAACCATGTGTCGATGTAGGATATAGTTTGTTTCAAACATCAGCTCCAAGGAGAAATTTTCCTAGACAACTTAACATTTCGGGTTCTTTGTTTTTCATTATTGATGTAAATTTATCATTATCATTCAAAATCAGAAAATCATTTATTAAGGTTGTTGCTGTCAAAAAAAGGTTAACACGAAGCAACTCATTTGCAGGGCACACTATAAGGCAATGAATTTCATCCTCCACTACATTTAATGTACATTTTTCACATATTCTATTTGCTGCAGGAATTATTGGTTTATGATGCCTTCCAGTTTCAATATGTAGACTGTGTGAACTAGTCCTAAATCTAGCGATTTTGATTAACATTTTTCGACTTTGTCTCAGCTTAAGATATGGTTCAAGTCTACAATCAGTCTTAAACAATTTGTATGTCCTAAGTTTTGGCTGCTGTGTACTATCATTTATGGCGATAATAAGTTTTTCCTGCTCAATTTCATACAGCCTCAGTTTCACTGCTCTGTAAACGCCAATCATGCTTAAGTCAGTACGGTTTACAATGTCATTTTCAATATTACAAGAACTTAATATTCTGCTTAATCTTCCGAACCAATTACTTTCATTCACTCTTTTCATATAAATATCTTTCTGAGCTAGCAAGCATTTTTTCAATAGGCTACTATCAGGTGCACCTTCCAATCGTATCCAGTAATTCATCATTCTAAGTTTTTGTCTTACATGCAAAGAAAATCTACCAGTTTCACCATAAATCGCTAAGGATGGAGTTTGTTTTCGTACGCCTAGCATATTTTTTAGAAATCCAAGTTGCAGAGTTTCTAATTCCAATACTGGTTTATCACTAGTCCATATTTCACTATTATATTCCAGAATTGGCAAAACATAAGTATCAAACATTTGTAAAGAGACAGTTGGATCCATTTTTCCCAACACTTGCTTAGAATCAGCTAGTAGGGCAAAAAGTGCTTTATGTCCTTGTGTTGAAAGGTATTCAGTCATTTTGCTATGTATTTTATGCTTATTGGTAAGCATATGACCCAAGTATTTAAAGTTATCTACATTTTCTAGCTCATTACCATTGCAGAAGAAAGAATTAACCGATTTGTTATTAAACTGCATCACTTTGGTTTTCCCTATATTTACAATAAGATGCCATTTTTTGCAAAATTCCTGTACTGAATCAATGCTATTCTGTAGACATTTCGCAGAATCTGATACAAGTACAATATCATCAGCGTACATAATGTGTGTTATAGTAAAATTGTTCAGTGTTATTCCATCTGCCTTATCAAGATACTGGGGTAGATCAGACATGAATTCATTAAATAGTTTGGGGCTAAGAATCCCGCCTTGTAAGACCCCACATATGCTGTCAATATCATCACCAGTATTCCCACTGTGGTGGACTCTGGCTTTTGCTTTGTCAAACATGCTAATTATAATTTTGAGCATTTTTTGACCAATTTTCTGCTGCATTAATTTGAAATACAGTGCATTCCTATTAATATAATCAAATGCTTTTGTAAAATCAATAAAACACAAATAAACTGGTTTTCGCTTTGCTTGCTGATAACTTATAACTGTATCTAGAATGAAAACACAGTCAGTGCAACTGGTTCCAGGAGTGAAACCAAATTGACAAGGGTCATCTAGGTTCAGAGCATCATTTTTGAAATACAACCGACTATTCAGGATAGAATCAAAAATTTTAGCCATTACAACATTAATGGTGATTTTTCTGTAGTTATCAGGATCCGAACGACTTCCCTTTTTATATAAGGCATTGATGAGTCCTTCAGACCACTGAGAGGGATATTCCCCGTTATCAAAAATGTGATTGAATACAGCGCAAAATGGCATTACAGGTTTCTCACTTGCGTACTTATAGAATTCTGCCGGTATGCCATCTATACCCGCTGCTTTATTATTTTTAAGTCTCTTAAAATGCAGGGCGACTTCTTCCTCAGTTATTACATTATCACAAATCTGACGAGCAATGTCATTACAGCAGCTATACTCAGAAGTTTGTACAATATTGTGTACACGAGTCATGTTTTCATTGTCAAAATAATCTCGTTCAGGTAGAAGAGATTGTTTTTTAAAGTAATTGTGAAAAGTTTCTAAATCAGGGTAATTAGTTCGGTTTTTCCCCAAAGACTTTAGTTTACTCCAGTACTTCCAGCAATCTGATTGATTTTTACCCATAAGTTTTTGTATCTCTTCTCGATTTTTTTCTTGAAATTGCCGTTTCTTCTTTTGAATTACTCTTTTGTAAGTTTTGAGTAAGTAATAATATTTTGTTTTATTAAAATGTAAAGCTAAGTCATTTTGTTTGGCAAACTCATTCAAAGATTTTCTTAAATTTTTACATTCACTGTCAAACCATTTGTTGGTTGGAAATGTGCATTTTGGGGACCTATATTTCTTCTTCTTAAATATTGGCTGTATTCTATCTCTTACATAATGGTATACAGTATCAACGACAGTGTCTGTATCTACTTTAGACTCAATGTCACAGCCTAACTTATACAATGTTGTTTGGGCATTTTCACTGTCAAAGTTAGAGAGAAACTCATCAATTTTACTGCTGTCAAACACATATTTGAATATTTTATTACGAGATCTATCACCTTCAGTGTAACTATCTTTTTTAGTTATCGTAGGCAATTTAAAAGAGAAACTGAGAGGTGTATGGTCTGACTCCGTAAGTTTATCAGTTATGACAAATTCATGAAGACAATAATACACTGGTTCACTACAAAGCAAATAGTCAACAACACTCTGTCCCATTGGTGTATGACATGTAAATCGATCAGTTCTAATTTCATCAAATAAACCATTCATAATTCTTAAACCACTTGCCCGGCATAGATTAATGAGATCTTTTCCGTAATTGTTTGTCTTTTTGTCTTTTGACTGCCTGGGTTTTCTTGACCAGCTAGTATTTGTTGCCATGGCATCACAATTCCCACGACCGAAGTCAGAGATTTGAGAGTTTTTCCCATGAACTATTTCCTCAAAATCTTTCTTATCACCAGTTCTACTATTGAAATCTCCACAAAGTGACACAAAAGGTGTCTGCTCAAGTAAACAAGCAAGGTCATCCCTTAATTTATTCATTATGTCATAACCATATCTACTATTAAGATAGATTGTGCTATCTTCAGGGGGAATGTAGGCACCACCAATAAACATTTCATGAGTTGATCTCCTAACTTTCAGCCATATAACCCATTCATTGGCTTTTTCAATAGTTACGGTTTTTGATTCAAATAAATCTGTTTTGATTAGCACTGCAATGCCACCAGAGGGCCTTCTGGCTTTAGGATGTTTGTATATTCTTTGATAATGGAAATAATTGTAACCCTGCATTTGTGGGTCAAAGGAATCCAGCTTCATAGTTTCGTACAAGAAAATGACATCAAAACAGGTTATCATATTTCTTATCTCGTCTAACTCTAATTTACAACCAACACCCTGTATATTCCATGACATCAATTTAAGATTACCTAATCCACCTTCATCACTATCAAACACATTTCTTTGAAAAACCATATTTTTGGGTAAATCAGACAAATCATTTTCATCATATGTGTCTAACTTATTATCAGACCGTTCATGCTCAGTATTAGATAAGGAAACCGATTGACCTTCATAGTCGTACTGAGATGGTTTTGTTTCATTATAGTTACAGTTTACTGACAATGTTTCATTGCAACAAGCTGCGGAAAGTGGCTGAAACCATCTCACAGAAAAACCTTCTTTACATAAAGCGACACATTGAACGAGAGTTTGTTGACAGAGTTACGTGACAGATGTATGTGGTCACGCAATTTAGCTTGTTCATTACAGATAAATTCAAGAAGTCTCTCGTCATTACCTAAAATTTCTAAATGCCGATTCACATCTCTCAAAGTCTCTTGTTGGGTGTGACCTCCAGTTTGAGCAAGACCCGAAATAATTATTCGAGAAAAAGGAAATGCTCGTTTAGCCCCGTCTATCAAGTGTTCGTATCTTGCACATATTGTTGCTGCAGCTAGGCCATCGGCAGCCTCAATGTCTCCAGCCATGAGCATGACGAAGTCCGGTCTCTGGGAGGACGTCATATTACATATGCGAGAAGTGATGTGGGAAATTGTTCCACCGGGGAACACATAACCACATGCATCGAGACCTCTTTCATTGAGTCCTTCGGAAATTCCACGTGCGTTTGAATTTCCTATTATTACAATCTTTGGACGAGTGTTGTTGATCGTTGCGGATACATGGGCCATGGCAAAGGGGGAGGGAGGAACAGCACTTTGAGGGGCAATTTTCTGTCTTTGACTGGTTGAAGTATCGTCAACTGTTTCTGTTGATTTTTGTTTTCCTTTTTGTTCAGTTTGCAGGGGTTTTGGCAGTTCAAGCTGAATGCTCATCCGTAGCTCCTCCAACAGCGTCCCCTGAACATTTTGACCCAGAAAGTTATCTCCACAACCCCAGAAACTGTCACTTTCCACATTGTGAATGAGTTTTTTGGAACCAGTCTTCACAAGGGATTTTCTAAATGTAGAGCACTGTTTTGCCTTCTCATTTAGGATTTCTTGCATTATTTCTGTTTTGACTTCATGCCAAGCTTGACACTGGATAATTCCATTTGCAATCTTTTTAATTTGGAAAGGTGATCTTGTTCGAAGAATCTTGATAGCTAGATCCTGTCTGCCATGAAATTGTGCTTTTTTAAACTGATAGGCTTGTTCAGCACTGTTGAATGTTACTCCTTTAATAATCAACTTGTCCAAGAAGAAATTTGAGAGTATTTGATGTCTCCCACTGGCTCTGAAAAGTAGCATTTCATTTTGATCTGGTCTTGTATTACTGATCGGTTGAATATCGGTCCTCTTTTTCATTTCTGGCTGATCAAGGGATAGATGGGCTGTATTTATAGTTTTGTCCAATTTCAATTCATCTATTTCTTTGAGTAAGCATTTGATGCGTTCATTGGCATGCAATAAGTCTGTAACTGTTCTTGTATGTATCGCATTGACATCCTCAGGTGGGACCATTGAAGAAGAGACTAATAATGGAAATTCATCAATTATTCCATTAGTAATAGGAAGAAGAGATGCAGAGTCATTCAGAAAACTATCAGAGGCAAGGCTCGCTTCTTGATTTGTATGTAAAAACATTGAATCCATTGAGTGACTCAATGTTGACACAGTGGGAGTGTTCTGAGTTTCAGGAATTGTTTGTATAAAAGATCCAGAGTCCTCAAAAATAAGAGAATTATCTCCCATTAAAGTTTCCGGTATGTGGATGATGGTATGATTGGGACTGTAAAAATCAGCTAACAGCTGACTTTCATTGATTGTCGAACCAATGATTACAGAGTCACCTTCAAATTTGTCATCATTGTTCAATTGTTCCATTTTTAATAAATTCGCAATTGTACAGATCGGACACTGAACAATGTTATTTCGTAAGGGCCTTTTCTGTCATATTGCTTGCGCGCATTGCTCCTGGATCTTCAACCTCAGCAAAGGTCATTCACCTCTATGAGAGGACATCACGGTAATCCTGGATCTCCAAATTCCGCAAAGGTCATTCAACTCTCAGAGATGACGTCACAATCCCTGAGCTTGGTAGCGTCACAATTTTACAGCCTCTGAGCTTGGTAGCGTCACAAGTTCACAGCCTCCAGCTGCAGCTAAAAATAGACCTCAGTTGACTCTAAAAATAGCTCTGCATGGTTGGTAGCGTCACGACTGGATTCATAACAAAATCTTTGTCAAAATTGTCAAACTGGCTCCTTGTAGAAAAACTGTTAAATCCAATTGTTACATCATTGTCCTGGTTGTTGGATGATCACCATGTATTCACGGATTTTGTCCAATACTTTAAATTCACGTACATCCCTCATCTCCTCCAAAAATATTTGAAATATAATGTGCTTATTCAACCTTGACTGGTCAAGTTAACGGCGCCACCTATAATATATACTGATTTTGTAAATATCCATCTTAATCCAAGTGATTTATTGTAAAACCCTTATGAACCAATATTAACCAGACTGGATTTTCAAAGATTCATTTGATTATTTACACAACCTCAATAAACCATTAACATCCATTTGGTTTTTTAAACATTCAACTGATTATGTAAAAAACCCCAAAAAACCAAGTTTTTTTCTGTGTGTACTTGCTTATAATTGACTAACAGAGGTGTCAAATTGTACACCGTTGCTCATAAATATGGAATAAATCAGCAAGCTCCATAGAAATTTATAACTTTTACAATTTCTGCAGGAGCACATGAAGACCCGATTCAATAGTAACTGATTCGGATGACTGCCATTGGAAAGAACATGTCACATCAAAACCTCTTATGGGTTTAAGTTACTGTTAACCCTATGTAAAGCCACAGAAGGGTGAAATATTGAAATCCAGGGGGTTTATGAAGGTGTGGCGCAACCCGGTTGCAGCAAAAATTTCAAAATTTGTTCTAAAATAGTAATTTAGGCTTTCAAAGAATGATTAGGGAATATAGTTGGACCTTTGCTGTTGACCAGCATTTGAACTCCAAATTTCTTTTTTGCCACTTTTCTCCAAAAAGGATTCCATATTTATTATGATCAAGAGTGTATATATAACTTCTCAGTCTTCTCCATTAGCCTACCTGATTGTATTTACATATATTTTCCTTCATTTTCCAGGGTCACATGACTGCACGACATATGACGTCATCAATGGAGTGTACTACTGTTTCGAACTCCATTCGAATTCTGCGACGTTCAAGGAAGCGGAAGCCCTCTGCCGGGACCAAGGAGGGTCACTTCCGGTTGTTATGTCACCTGAGGTCAATGACCTATTGGTGCCAATTGCTAGAAGAGCGAGATTGACCTGGCTGGCCCTGGTGCAACACACTAGACCTTGGAGATGGGGTGGAAGTAAGCATACAACATTTTACATTTAACATGTTTAAGGCCAAACATAATTGATTTTTAGCTTTTCAGATCGACCGAGTCAGCAAATTTCGCTGACAAAAAAAAAGCTTCCCAACAGCATTACGTAATTGATTGACTATACGAAATATTAAGATTACTGATTATATAACTTATTTTACAACTGACCACAGACAAAGTGCTTGGAGAAGATCCAAGAAGCTAAAAACAAATTCTGTCAGGCCTTTTCTTTTACAAAGAGGATTGCTGACAAGAACCAATAAGGTTGTGGCCAAGCCTACAGTTGGCAGCAAAATTATTCAACCCCTGTATTTTCTCATTGAATTCAATAGTTGACAAGTCTTGCAAAAATGAGGGCAGAGCCATGAGCATGTGTCAAATCATGAAAAAAGGATAACAGTACATATTAGACAACATAATGCAAAACTGCTGTGAAGGAGACCTAGATTTGATAGGCAGTTTTCATTTGCGATAGGGAACAAACATTTGCAAAATTATTCAACCCCTTCCTTCCATTGGAATAGCATTGGAGCGGGGGGTTGAATAATTTTTCAAAAGTTGTGACCAATATGTGAAATGGAGGTTGCCATTCGTATTTAGATATACCTCACAGCAGATTTAGTATATGTCATCTAATATGTGATGCTGTCACACTTTTTATGATTTGATACATTCTGATGTCACTACACTCATTTTTGCAAAACCTGTTTACTATTGGAGTCTATGAGAAAACATCGAAGGGGTTGAATAATTTTGCTGCCAGGTGTAGTATCCCAATACACTGCAATGACATTCTCTAGTGAGAGAGTTTGGGTTGGGGTATACACTCATCTTGAATACAGGGTGTCTACAGAAAAAAGGACAGTCAATGCAATTTGTTTTGTTTACAGTTTATTTTGTGCCAAGCATCATTATTCAACAAAACATGGTTTGTATATGAACATTGAACAGTATATTCAGAATTATCAAATTACCCATTATTCGTACCCCTTTCTGTGGTAACTTTCTGCAGATCATATAATAATGTAATATAATATAATAATAATAATAGACATTTATATAGCGCCAATTCCAGTAAACTGCTCAGTGGCGCTTAGATATACCTCACATACTGAAATGATGTGAAAGCATGTTTGATTCACTCAACCAACATTTTGCCCCATGCAGACATGATGGAGGCCTTTAACTTTGCTGCGAGGGTTGGGATAACTTGATATAGATTCTGCCTTCAAAGTTGCCCGTACTGAAAAATTCTCTAGGTCTAGCTTAGGAGACAAGGGGTGGCACTCTAGCTTGCTCAGCAGGATTCATTTTGAAGCACTCCTGAGTCTTTTATGCAGTATGAACAGGTGGTCCACCTTGTTCGAAGATGATTTTTCCAACAGAGTTTCTTGTCTTACCCCATGGCATCACAAATTCTTTCAGAATGTTATATGATGAACATTTGCATTGATTCCGGCACTCTGATCAATGGCTATTTGAGACATTTCTGTGATTTTCTTGTCATGAGATGACCCCATGTTGAAGACCAAGTGTTAGGTCCTGAATTTGAAGTATCGGCAGCTGGAGCATCAAGCAAATGTCCCACTACTCACAAATGATTCATTCCATAAATGGTGAAAAATTTTTCATCAACAATGAGGAAAACAGGACGACCATAGTCAGCTTTGAGCAATATAATGCTTTAATTTTGCCTTTAAGTTGTGATCTGATTCACAAAAAAAAACATATTTGCAGTATCGAATACACTCTTATGTCAGACTTATCACCAAAGTCTGAACTTATATGAGTGCTAAAAAGAAGACAGGTGACTGTCCTCTTTTTCTGTAGACACCCTGTAGTTGGGGAACATTGCGGTGCAGGGAGAATGAGCTACTTTTAGACACACAGTATTGCATTTTGTTTTCAAAATGTGTTTTTTGTTTTGTTCACAATACTAAGTCTTTATCTCTAAGAAACATGAGGCACTGCATGGACTTATCCTGTAGACATGCATGCCATAAATTTCCTTGAAATGGGTGGGAGGCTAAATCGTTTCTTCAGATTGTTCCGGGAAGTCTTTGTGCAATATAGGTGTGGTTATATGGTGCCATAATTTCATAGAAATGGGTGGGAGTCTTCTACATTCCTAGTTTTTGAAGTTCGTAACTTTGTATATATATATAAATGATATTACAGTAGACAAAAAACGAGTGCTTATAGAAGTGGATCAAAATGTTGCTTTTGAGGTCATAGCCCTATTCATTCCATGTTATTCTCTATGAGTCATAATCCATTTTGAGGTCATAGCCTATACTTGCAATGCTATCAAAAGGAGTGACCAACTGAGTATCAATGAGGTTGTAAGTTGCTCAATAACAAATTGACAGCTTATTTCAATGTGTCTGATAGGGCCTGTTGCGAGGTCATTGATGGCCAACAACAGCCTTTCTGTACCGTAAAACGGGGCAAAGTTGGCAATCCAGAGGTAAGTTGGCAAGCTATTTTAAACCTTTTAATGGCAGAATTGCCAACTTTCCTCATCGACCCAGGTGGCAACTTCGCCAAAGAAACCCATGTCAGTGAGGAAAGTTGGCATTTATTCCATTAAGTGGGCAAAAATAGCTTGCCAACTTTCCCCCGGATTGCCAACTTTACCCTGTTCTATGGTAAGCACTCGAATTTCGTTTACTGTAATTCATATCATAAATATGGAGCACATTTTCTCAGGAAGTGGAAAATCTACTTCCATATATAAGAATTCTTCACTGATATACAAAATTGCACCAATTTTACAGAAGTTACCAAGGCATAGGTAATCATGTAGATGACAATAGACCAGAACTGACACAATAGAAGTGAATCAGACCATTTCTTGAATTTTCTATAAACTTACACACAGTTGATGCCTGACTTCCCATCTAGCAATGTGTACAACTTGATTTCAATGTAGAGTTTGAATGGAGGTCTTAATGGTTTCCATGAAAGGTGCACATTAACATGTAAACATCAAAGAGGTCTCAATCCTAGCCTCTAGTCCTGAAGGCTTTGTTGTCATTTTGGTATGTCAACAGTGTACTTACTATCCCAGCCTGTAAACATTGGAGGACCAGTATTCAATTCTCTCTTTAGCAACACTCCAGCTATATCTCAGCATCCTGATGCTGTTGTTGGGAGAAGACGGTTAATAACCCCCCCCCCCCTCCCTCTTTTTGTCTGATTTAGTTCTTCATATCATTGGCAAAATATTGATCACCAGTGCTTTTGATTTTACAAAATTTAATATGATGTGACTCCCTTTGAAGAATTCAGGAATTCTGTCCCTTCATGATAATCGTCTAGTCGTCCGGGCTGTCTGAAGTGACAGGCGGTATTACAATGTTGGATTACTGTAGTTGACAGAGTTGCCAGACAGGGTAATTGAAAATTTTACAATTTTAGAGACATTGTAGTTCATGCAATCACTATAATATTATAGATGACACCTTGTTACATACATGTGGTATCATGCAACATACAGGAAGTAAGCTCAACAATCTCAGTGCAAACCGAATGACAGCACAGTGTAGAAGTTCATGGTCCATGAAATGACTTTGAAGTGAAGTATTTTACAATCTTACTGCCCTATCTTTAGGCCTTTGCCTTTTCTTATGCCATTGTAATCATTGCTGGACAAGTAGAAAAAGTCCTTGGTTCTACCCCGCTGCTCTTTGGTGCAATTTAATATGTTTAAAATCCATCTTGACTCTGCTGCTTGCAATATATATATTATTTTCAACAATATTGCTACAAAGATTGTGATCTTCTATTCTCATTACAATAATTGATACACCTTCAGAAATGAAACCATAACTTCCTTGCATTTTTCAAACAATAGTTAACAATTTCTTCTCCTAATTTCAGGCCACAGTGAACCAGAAGTACAAGGGTGCTACCTCAGGAATGAAAGAGACTTTGACAACCCAGTAACTTTGAGAAATATGACCCAAGATATTTGTAAGAATTACTGCAAAGGACAGGGAGCGAGATATGCTGCTTTGAGGGTAAGCATGTACAGATATGTCTGAAATTATAATGTTAAGGCTCAAATTTCAAAATACTTCAGAATGACGGCTGTGTTAAGAAGCTCCAAATTTCAAAATACTCTGATTGATATCAGTACCAAATGAAGCCCCAGTTTCAAAATACTCTGCAGAATAATATCAGTACCCAGGAAGCCCCTATTTTCAAAAAGTTTCTCAGACTCTTGGATAGTGTCAGTACTGAAGAAGCCCCCTCAATTCCAAATATCTGTACCTAAGAAGAAGCCCCTAATTCCAAAATACCCTGCTCTCTGAATGATATCACTCAAGCTGTCCCCAAAATACCCTGAATGTCAGTGAACGATATCAATGCCCTAGAAGCATGCATTTCAGATTACATTTGAAATGTATCAGAAGACAAAAACCTCAACTTTGAAATTCTGTCAATTTTATATCAGTATACATGATGTAAAGTAGGTCCCACTTTTATTAAAATGCTATGAATGATATCAATAGAGTCAGAATGCTTGCAATTGATGTTTCAGTTAATTTAAATGAAGCTCTTCATTTTGTTTTTCACAGAATGGCAAGGAATGCTACTGCAGCAAATACTTTCACATAGATGAGACTGAAACAGGCAACGCACATCCATGCAATGTTCTCTGTCCTGGGAATTATGACCAACATTGTGGATCTGAGTCGCATTCAGTTTTGGTCTTCAGTCTTTATGGTAAGTACACAGTATAAATATTTTGCTTATCTGAAAAAAATTAAGAGAATAATAGTGATAGATAGATGTAGATAGATATCTGATAAGGGAAGCACTCCAAGCCCAGATCTGGGCGCTCGTGAGGGTTGATTGATGAGATGGGAGAGAGAGAGCAGGAGTTCTAAACACGTTACACATTTACCCCATGTGAGGAATCTTTTACTTGCCCAACACAGACACTGATACAAGGGGCTGCCGATGTAAGGTCTCATCCAGACAACATCCAGCTGAGATTATGCTGATGAAGGTACAATGAAAATTTCGGGTTCCCCAACTGGGTTTCGAACCCATGCGGGAAAGACCTTCAGCGTAGCAGGCAGAAACTTCTACTTATATTGGTTTGATTGTCATGCCAGTTACTGGTGCTAACACATCAGTAAATTTTTGTACATTGTAATTTAACTTTATTCCTGTGTTTTCGGTCATGTTGATACTAGTTTCTTACGTATATTCATAATATAGCCAGAATATGTACATGAGAAATATGAATATTGCCACCTCTTTTTTGAATGTCTCAAAAGAAGACAGACCTTTTAACATTCAACCTTGAGGTTGAATGGGGGATAACTTTACTCTGGCAACAATTAGAACTTGACAACAGAAACTTCTGAAGGACAGTTCATTTTGTCCAAGCGATCTATATGTTACTAGTTATTAAAAATAATGATCATAATTATAGGTTTCCTTTGCTGTTCTGAGTTATTACAAGTGATTGACTTTAGTCCTGCAGAATTTGATAGTACTGATCTTTGAAATAGTAGCCATATTTGGTGGTAAAGTGATTATTAGTGATATATATCTCAAGCATTATCGTGGAAGGACTTTCTATATATATACATGTACGTTTTTAGAATGATTGGTTGTCCTGAAACTTCAACTTGTACTCAATTATTGAAAACATCACAAATTTGCTTCTAGTTAATTTGTGGCAATTTTCAAATTAAAGTTTATGTCATTGTGTTTGAGAGACCTCACAGGGTGACACTAACAGTCACAGGTTTGGCTGTGACAATATACTAATTTGTCAGCACCAGTAAAAAAGAAACAAAGAAGAAAGAAACTACAACAACAAAGCAACAACCCATCAACAACAGTTTGGTTCAACTGAAACTCCTCCTCATACTTTTCATACCTATGATTTGCAGCTGGAAAATAATGCATTTCAGTTTCAAGACTTCAATTAATATATTTTAAATACCTGTATGTTAAATACTAATCTGTGTGGAGCATAAAAATATGGTCTGGTGTTTTTTACCCTCGGCAATGTATACATAGCCGACGGGTATTGTAGTTACTTTGGGAAAATTTGTCCGTCCGGCGGGCGGGCGGGCGGGCGGGCGGACGGGCGGGCGTCCGGATAACGGGCGTCCCACTTGTGTATTGGGAGTAATGCCAAAACTATGGAATGTATACTTTTTATTTTTGGGACATTATTATATCTTTTATCCTAGTTGTGCCTTTTAGGTGTTTAATCCACATGAGATTAATACTTTTCTCACAATTATTGAAAAATGTGAAAAAATATTTTTTTGTGTATTGGGTGTCAAGCCAAAACTATGGCATGCATATTCATCATCTTTGGGTAAATATGGTATCTTTTATCCCAGTTGAGCCTTTCATAGATCTAATCCCCATGACATTTATATTTTTCACACAATCATTGAAAAATGTGAAAAAATTTTTTTGTTTGTTTCTGGGACAGAACAAAAAACTGCAGTACTTTTGACACTGAAATTTGCATATTGTATGTATTAAATACCCAAGATGTGTTTTTTGTGGGTCTAAATGCTCTGAGAAAGTTGAACGGACGACAATTTACCAAAAATATGAATAAATACTATTATTTTAAACTTGTATGATTCAGTTAATTTTGAATTTAAATCTATGAAATTTTCCAATTAGGTGTCTAAATTATGCCTCTTTTAACATCTCTAATCAGTTGGAATTTTGGTCCTATGAATTTTTATGAAAACCCAAAAATTCGAAAAAATCAAAATTTTCCAACATTTCGGTGAGAAAAGCCAAATAGTAATGGGTAAGTTAGTTAACTTTAGGTCTTATTGTAGTTAGACACACTATTGACTTATGCTCACAGCCATTGCATGAGTTGTCGCAATTTTTTCCATTGATATGTATGATTGAAAAAATGCAAAAAATCATTAAAATGTCTATTTACTCTCCATTTCCTTCTGATGTCATACCAGTCGTTGACATTTTTTTGTCAAAATAAACCTGACATGTTTCACATCATCATCATGCTGATTTTGAACAATATGAACATTTTTATTCGCAGCAGCTGGTAATATTAACAAAATTAGATAAATATTAAGGATTTTCAGATAATCATATATCAGTAAATATTGGCCCTGGTCAATCAAATTTGCCACAATAATGTCTAAATTTGACTTTTTCTGCCTCTCCTCATGAAATATTATCAATAAGAAATATATAAATTTTATATATAATTATGTGGACTTTCAAAGCATTAATTAAGTATATTCAAAAACATGCATTTGTGTGTTAATATTTTAAAATGTTGACACTAAATCTTTAACTCCCAATTATTATAACTTTGTGGTTAATAGCTAAACTCAGTGATGTAAATTTTAGAAGATGAATAAATGTCAGCCCCTTTTATTTAGTTGTTTGCATGAAAATTAAATGTGAACGAATCAGACAGATTGGCTTTTGTTGAATGGAGCACTGGAGAAGTCTTGATTATGTAATGTTACGTCACAGTGTAATTGTCTTCCCTGCTAATTCTTTGACAAGAAATCTTAAACTATCAATTCTAACTTAATGGTTTAAATCTAACATCAGTTATGTACATTTTAACTTATGAAGTACTGTCAGCTTACTTTTATTTCGGTCTCTAATGAAAAACATATAAGACAGACTGGCAATAAGAGCACTATGTATATATAGAGGGTTATTAAAGAAAATTACTTGGCATGCAAACCCCATTTCTGCAAATTTCAGCGTATAATTTTACATTTTAAAACATTATTGGATAAATCTGTCTTTTAATTCATTTTAAAACTCACTCCAATTGTATTTTTAGCATTTTAATTGTTTAGGGGGTAAAAGTGTCATCATTGGAAGGGGTCCAGTTTTTGTTGAATGGGCCTAGAGACACTATGTCTGTGCTTCATTGTACCCCTCCCCTCCAGCCATTCATGTTATGTAACATTGTGTCACTAATCCTGTCCAGTGACCAAAGCTAGGAACAAAGGAGCACAAAAGCAGTGCAGAGCACCCTCAACTTTTTAACAAATTTTCTTTTTTCTTAGAAATATGTCCAAACTGTATTGACACCAAATTTGTAGTTTTATATTGAACAAATAAAGAAATTTCCAATTTGAATAAAAGATTTAGGCCAACTAGAAGCTGAGATATGACTTTTTCTAGCCCATACTGGCTGTACACAGAGTTGGGACATGTTTCTTTTGTTTTGTTTTTCTTTACAGCTATTGTTATTCTTCAAAGTTTGACCAGCATTTAACCTTTGTATTAACTAGCAACTTGCTTAGTCTTAAAAGATATATATATATATATATATATATACTGGCATAAACCTTGTTTTAGTGTTACTATTTACAATGGTTTTGGTTGGAGACATCATATCTATAATTTATGTTTTTAGACCCATATTCCATATTTGTAATTTATGATAAGAATAGCTAAGACTAGATAGACTAGATAGATGGATGGATAGATGGATAGATGGATAGATAGATAGTTAGAGTCAAGGAGGGTAATCCGTCCACTTTTGGCTAAAACTGTGTTCCTAGGAAAATGGAAATAAATACAAAAATGACAATAAGTCCATAGATTGGGGCTTATTTCGTACTATCATATACAGCCAAAAAAAGTTGAAAATTCAAATTATTTTTGCTAAAACCATGGCAACGAAAATTAAAGGTTAGGGCACCTAAATCCGTCCACCCTGCTGGTAAATCCGTCCAGCAAGGATGGCAAATCCGTCCACAGGGCATAATATAGCACACACCTTTCATATCTTGTTATTTTTTCAAGTTTTGCAATTTAGTACCTCTCACAATGAATTTTGCGTTAATTTGGTATAGCGAGGTACTGAATTTCACTTATAACAGAAAGAATTAAACAACAGAGGTTAAGTTAGCGATCAAGAATTTCAGTTGACTGCCTCAATGACAATTAAAAATCCCTTTTAACCCAATCAAGTGGTATAATTTCTCAATCCATTTTCTTTAATCATTATAAATGCCATTTACATAAATTAAAAGTCATGAAAAAGTTTTAAAGACCATTTGATGTGGGTGGACGGATTTACAATCATCAGGTCAAGACAGTTTTAAAATAATGATGGTAATTCCGTCCACTTTTAATTCCATTGTATCTCCTTTCCAGGTATTGCAATTAAGTTATTAAACAAGTCCCACAAGAATAATAAAGTTCTGAACCTCATTCAACAATTTTTTTATTTTCAATACTTCTTTTGTCCATGGAAATAGGCCAATAACATTATCACCATCCATTTCATGTAATGGCTGTGATGACGTCACAGGATTTCATTGTATTTTGTCTACTGTTTCTAAATGGACTTGAATAGTATTTGAAATGCTGTCAAAACAAAAAACACGGCAAAATTAGTTGAAAAATTGGTTTCTCTTGCTTTTGAAAATAACACAACTCCAATAAATTTGATTGTATGCCTGTGTCAGGGGTGGACGGATTTACCATCCTGGACGGATTTGCCATCATTGACTCTAGATAGATAGATAGATAGATAGATAGATAGATAGATAGATAGATAGACACATGTAGATTGATAGAAGGATATATATAGATAGATAGATTGATAGATGCATACATAGATGGATAGATGGATAGATAGATAGATAGATAGATAGATAGATAGATAGATAGATAGATAGATAGATAGATAGATAGATAGATTAGATAGATCAACATGTCATCCAAGAGATTCAGACATATTGTCTTAGTGTCAAAAACACCTAAATTCAGCATATGGGACTGAATGTGCCACTTTACGGAGCTTTTGGTCGTTTTTATTGTTATAAATTCGGACCTATAATCTGACTGTCGCCTGGCCCTGGTTGTTTATATTATCTATTTGTAAATGTGGTCAGCAAGGTTGTTCCAGCGTTTGATTGGAAGCTGCTTTATTAGAATTATTCTTCTAGTTTACATGTAGGCCTATTGGAGCTTATATTTGAAATGAAACTAAATAAAGATAGCTAAAATTATATAATTTAGTGCACAGTAAGCTTTGGAGCAAATTCTCTGTGTTTTTCCGTGATTGTTCCTGCTTCACCAGACATATTTTCCCTGACATCAATTGCATTTATTGATGTGTTAATGGAATCCCTAAACTGACTTTTACAGTTTTTTTAATTAAAAAAGGTCTTTCCATGTGTTATCACTTATCACAGATTCAACCAAATTTCTCGTTTTTATCCAAAGTTAAAGGGTGGCAACCTGGTATAAAACCAGGGTGGTTTGATTGACTGATCTGCTGATTGAGTGATATATTACTATTAGATCTGTAGATTTCATAGAATGGGTGTAGACAAATTTCAGTCATATTCAGTAAATTCTGATTTTAAAATTAATAAAATTGAACTTCTGTATGCAATAAAAGAACAGTATTTCTTAAGATGGATGGATGTGTGGGGCTTTACATCCTGTATTTATGCACTTGGTAAGCTAATTAATTAGGACAGGAAGAGGACACGGCAATGAGGCAAAGGATGATTGAAACAGCCATCCAACATAGGCCCAGGTGACCCGGCAAGAGCTGGATTCGAACTCTGGACCCAACAATTGGCAGTCCAGCACGCTACCACTAGACCAACCCCTCAAAACCCTGTCTTTGTTTACAAATCAAGTATTGCTTAAGTTTTTTTAAAACTGCATTTAAGTGTCTGCTCTGCGGTTACGGAAAGTCAGGGAAACTCATGAAAAACATTGTGGTGATGGAAATTCAACAAATTGCCAAAACAAATTTTGGCCTTGATTCTCGCTTAAATTTTTACAGATTTTCAATATGGCACTTGCTGTGACCTGGTGGAAACGGACATCAATTTCAAGTTTTTAGGGACCTTGCCCCCTAAAAGCCCGCGCCTCCTGAGGGCCACTTGATTTCACTGCCTCCAGAATACCCACTGATTAGCCGAGGGTATGCTGCCGCGCAGCCTATGTTTTTTAGTGCAAATTGAAAAGGAGATACATTTTGGTGACATAACCAAAAATAACTTAATGCCTTCTGGTTGAAGATAATACAGAAGTGTGTGTTTTTGGAGTTATTGTCAAAAATTACTCAAGCAAGACCTCTTTTTCCTATTTATATTTTTCCATTGCTTCTCTGGTTTTTCTGTTTAATTTTTAACTTTTTGTGGTTGCACAAATACAGAAATTATCACATGGTCTAGCTTCCTGATATTCGGTTTTAAAGAGGCAGAAAAAGTTAGTAAAAAAATGCAATGCATTGGACCACATTGATTTAGTCTGGATTTCTTTGGGTGTAAAAATGGCTTCTAAAATTCAGATCTATGCTTCTTTTTATTCCAACTTTTTATTTGTTTTTGTATATTGTTTGCTCCAACTATCCTATAACCATGATGTTGCATGTAAGATGGCATGAGAGACAGCACTTAAATACTGAAAAAGAGTGAAATGTTTGAAAAAGGCATATGGAGGGTCAATATGATACCATATGGCATGATAGTACATAATTCCATTAGGAGAATACTTTTTTTTTGAAGTTTGACATGTTTTTAGTGAGGCTCTGCATTTGTAATGAGGGAAAAAGGAAGGATGCTGAATAAGCCTGGTGATAATATTTTTTTGATTTCAAATTATGTGATGGTATAGATTGTAACTGTTTTCTCTTAGATAAACAGTGATGTGGTTTAATTACAGAATTAGGAAATTTGTGTTTATTACATGAACATCCTACAGTTCTGTGGTTGATTATTTTGACTGACAACATGGTTCAAGAGCTGGACCAGGAAAAAAGGGATATCCGCAGTCTTCTATAGCATAGATCTGGCACATCGTACAAACATCGTACAAACGTATTCAAAGAAGAAGAGCACTTGGAAAATGACACAATATTTCTTAAAATTGTCAACCGTTTATAGTATCGCTTTTCATCATTTCGCAGTCATACACTCTAAAAAATGTCGGGACAAAATTGGTTTTTTAGATTCAAAATGGTTTTTTGAAAAACCAAATTTCAATGCAAAAAACCAAAATGGATTTTTTTAAAAATCCATTTTGGTTTTGCGCATTGAAATTTGGTTTTTCAAAAAACCATTTTGAATCTAAAAAACCAATTTTGTCCCGACATTTTTTAGAGTGTAGTGTTTTATAAAACAGTTTTTGTCTACTTTAACTTGAATTCAATACAACATTAGTTAAAATGAACCTCCATTTATAATATCACAGTTCATGATTTCGCAGTCATACCGTTTCATGATGTGATTTTTGTCACCTTTAATTGCATTGCCTGGTTGATTTTGTCTGCATGGTTTCCCCTGAATTTAGGCCAAAAATAATTGATCTTTTGTTTCTCGGATCTCAGCCAGGAAACCTTTTCTATGCCATGCCGAACGGTAGGACAATAAGCTATTATCACTTTTTATTGCGTAAATCAAATAAAAACTGTGGCTGAGCTCAATTCACTTGCGTAGGCAGGGGGGCTAGGAGGGCCCCGGGGGGCAATTTGGAAGAGCAACTTTTCATGGAGTTTTGGGCAGAAAATTTTTGTTAGTTATTTTTGGGGCAACAGGCACTATTTTTTGATCAGCCGCGCAAATTTATTGATCGATGCCTATGGCTCAATTCCTTTTTTTGTAGGCATAAAATATGTTGGGTAGGGCAGTCCAGGAAGCTGAAAAATTACGACGTCCAGCCTTAATGTCACCAATTTTCCGTCCTCCCAAAGTTTTTAAAATTTTTGTTTTATAAGAGCAGACATGCATGACTCATGGAGAGAAAGAAAATACAACTAAATTATTGGCATCCTAATAACTTCTTATGGCCCGACATGAAGTACAAACTGGATTTACAAGTATGAGCAAATGTCGATGACAGCTGTTTCAATCATCCTTCGCCTCATTGCCGTGTCCTCCCCTGTCCAAATTAGCCTCCCAAGTGCATAAATACAGGACGTAAAGCCCCACTCATCCATCCATCCATCTTCATGTTCACATACCTAAATGTCAAACTTTTGTGAAGCTAAATTTGTAACACAGCCAATTTTTGCACATTTCAGGGACTTCCTCTCATTGGGGATCGGACCAGCCAAACGAACATCTTTCGTACCAGTCGTGTGCATTGGCAGACGCAGATCACAGTTATTGGTGGAATGACGTTAAATGCAAGGAAGCTCATGGTGCTTTATGTTATAAAGGTGGGCATTTTATCCAAAAGTTTATTCTGTAACTGATCTAAATTTTGTTAGGGCCGACCAGATGATCTTTGGGGAGAGGGGCGCTTTGGCAAAAAAAAATTTGTCTCCCTCTTGACACAAAAAAAAAAAAATTGTTCAGCACATGCAAAAAAAAGTTTGTTTCCACCTGCAGCTGGGGTACCGTAATGTTAAAATTGCAATTTGTCGCATGTTCACATGCGAAAATTTTTTTTTTGTTGACGCTTCGGGAGCGAAAAAAAAGTTTGTCTCGGGGGTAAAAGCCATAGCCTGCCCAACAATCGTCTGTTCGGCCATTTGTTGTCTGACGATTCTCTTTTCCCAGACAGACACACGACGGTGCTTATGTTTGATGTTGCTGACTTTTACACTTTAGCCCTCTGGTGGAAAATAATGCATGCTTTAGTCTTAACAAACCGCAGAGAATTTGTAAGCTCTTTGCAAATAAGCCTAAGATGTTATTCACATATTCATAAAACCTTTATTCCATCTGATGAAATCCTAATGTTTGTCCACCTTCTATTTATTAAAGTGATATTCACATTTGTAAACGTATTTTCTTTTTGTGATAGATGTTTGATAAGTCAATGACTTATAAATGTCGTAATTATTGTAATGGTACGTAAGTGTATTTACATTTATAAATTGACAGGAGCATTTAGAATTAGTTTCACTTGTAATACCAATTGAAACTTCAATATTTTCAATACATGGAATGATAAATATCGTCTTCTTTATCAACATTTCAGAAGCTCCGGCTGGCCTCGATCTGTCTCGGGACACCACATTTTGTCGAGATGGAAACGTCGATTCATTCAAGATAGTCAATCGGACTTGTTTCATGTTTTTCACGGATAGGATGACGTGGTTTAAAGCTTTAACAAGATGCACAGAAGTAGGAGCTAGGTTGTTTGAACCTTCAAGAAAAGAAGACCTTGGTCTTTTTGACACTCTAAGACATCATATGGACAGGAACCACCGAAATGCTAGTCCGCGAGCTATTAGTTTCTGGATCAGGCTCTTTAAGAGAGAGTGGACATGGAACCAAGGCGGAGCAGGTATAAAGTTAAATGTTCTTTTATTCAGCCATATCATTTGAAGCAGTTTTTTAAAAGTAGTGGAATACTGAAATCCATACATTAAGGCCACCCCTTCTGTGGTTAGAGTGATCTTCTGTTGGGCAGCTGTCTCTTGTTTGGGTTCCAAATGTACTGAAAATCTAAGAATTATTTTTAGAGTCTAACAACCATAGAAATACATAGAATGGACATGAGGCTCTAGCAGATGAAGCAACCAAATCCACCATCTTGGAACTGCCTGGCAGCCTGGCATTTGGTAACCGTGACATCACCGATAATAGTGATGTCACTAGTAACAATGGCATCATGTCACGTCACAATTAGCCAAACACATCTTGTTGCTCCTGCTGTGATGTCACAATGACGTCATGTCTTAGGGCAGTTCCAATATGGCGGATTTGGTGACCTCATCTCGAGGTGGTGTCATACAGCCTCATGTCCGTTCTATGTATTTCTATGCTAACAACTTATCTTTACAATTGTAACCTTACAGCAATAATCAAAAGTATAGATTTGTCTTCAGATTGATACATGCAGTTTTAAGTGAGTGACTGCTATCGGTTGATATGCTCAAGTTCCTCAATCCCTCAAGTTCTGCTTGAATCAGTCCTTTTGACTTTTGCTGTAAATACAGAATATTTCTATTACAAACTCTTACATTATCCGTCCATTTCACTCACTATAGAGTGGACAGATAATAAATAAAACATTTTTGAAGTGCTTTTCCCAATATTCCTAATATTTATCTCTATGAATGATACTGAATAATTCATCATGAGTCAAGTTTGTCAACTCTATTTATTCCTTCCTTATTTACAGAAAGAACTTTGTTATACAGTAACTGGAATATCGAATCGCCGTCAAGCGAAAAGCAAAATTGCAGTGCTATTAATGAGCAAGGAGAATGGGAGGACGCAGAATGCGATAGGAATTATCCCTTTGTATGCCAGTTTGGTAAGTGGTGAAATAGACCTATATTTGTTTTGTTTATTTTGTGGTATTCAGTAAGATGGGAGTTATACTTGTGAGAAATCTTATTTTAGGTTGCTCACCATGCATGGGAGAGATAATATGGGGTTTATCAAGTGAAGCTTTATTCCGAGCTGTGATAAACGTATGTTGTCAATCCCAGTTTGGTCAACTGACCTACATCGCGAAGCAAACATTCTAACATGTCAACATGGGAGAATAAAGGGACACCAAGGAATGAGAATGATATTTTGATGATTCGAAATGGTGTTAAATAAACACATTCATTGCAATGCAATTGAGTCACAACATTGTGGAACATTGTCACAATGTGGCATGCTAATGCCATACCATTGATGTTGCTTCACACATTGTGACATTTTTTACCATACAATTCTGCGCCATTTTCACAAACTTTGCAACATTGTCACAATCTTGCTACAACATCAATTTGCCCATTTGGTTTCCTTTATTATCGTTTTCATAGCTGTGTGTTTTTCTGAAAACTTCGTTTTGCAGTTAAACCGTGACATCAGAGGGTATCGGTGAATGTGATTGGTCTTATCTTCAACCTGTGACATATCAGTTTAGAGTTTGACATCACAGTTCTTGACAAAGGACTCTAAAACTGCCAGGCAATGTTATTTTTTTGTGTACAACCACAACAAACAACTTCTGTCTAAGTCGAGTGTTGAACCTTGCCAGATGAGTCTCAATGTTTTGCAAACAAAGTGTGTTATTGTTTTTCACAAGACACTAGTTGTCACAATTTCAAATAACTTCCAGAAATGTGTTGTCAGACATGGTAAGGGACCATTCAGAATTTAAGGCTAGGGGAGGTCGGGGGGGAGGTGGAAGTTTTGCCTGAAGGAGCACCAACTTTTTAGACATGTTTCAAGGGGGTTCCAAAGGCGCAAGTATAACGGATTAATGGATGGATGGATGATTGGGGCTTTAAATCCTGTATTTATGCACTTGGTAGGCGAATTAGGACAGGGGAGGACACGGCATTGAGGTGAAGGAGATTGAAACAGCCGTCCAACAAAGGCCCAGGTGACCCGGCAAGAGCTGGATTCGAACCCTGGACCCAATGATTGGTAGTCCAGCGCGCTACAACTAGATCAACTCCCCCCCCCCCCGCACAAGTATAACAGTATGTGTCTATTGCATTGTACGTTGAGTGGGGGGGAATAGTAAAAATATGCATCAAACCTAAGAGGGGGGTACTAAAAGTCCACATGAAATTCAAGGGGGGCATCAAATTTTGACGGGAAGTTCTGGCAAAACTCCCACCTGCCCCAGTAATAAATTCTGAATGGTCCCTAACTGTCCTTTGAGGATAAGCAGTCTGTTTGATTCAGTTATGGTTGATTGAAGCATCTATCAACCAGTGCTGGTGTAAAAGCCAAACAAGCTAAACATACGTAATCCATCTGTCAATGCATTTAGTCAGTTTCTTGAAATATGTAATATACAAAGTTATGCAACTAAATCTGTGACATCACGGTTTTGAGATAAAGCAGAGTACAAATTTGAAAAACACACAGCTATGAAAACGATAATAAACAGCAAAAAGCAGCACAGTAAATTCTCAAAGAAAAAAGGTCTAGTCAATACGAAAGAGTCAGCCTGCCTACTGAGCTTTGCTGCAGCTTGCCACTTCTGTTCTCTTCATTTCATTAGCGGAAGGACTTGCTAATTCACGGACCATCCCCAAAAGGCACAACCTGAATATTCCGGCTGAATTTCAAGTCCGCTAAGTAGTGTCTTCAGGCAATAGTTGTTCCAAGTTCCAAGAAGAAAATTCAAATATTCATTATTTGTTGGTCCACCTTCCCCTTGCTGTCAGGACTCCATTACCCAATGCTAATGTTGTTTATAGTTGGCAAATGGGGGTAGATGGACCGGCTGACATAAATCTGCATGCTAACATCTTGGTTGCTGCAACTTGCTGGATTTAACAGCATGGCAATTTACTCAGCAGGCAGTTAGGATATTCTAGGAAGATGCATTTATTCTTGCAGCTTGGTAAAAAGAAATGTTACTGTCGAAAAATTAGGAGCACTTACATTCAGCCAATTGTGACCATCAATGACCTCACAACAGGCCCTATCCATTTCTTTGAAATGAGCTGTCAATTTGTCATTAAGTAACTTGTGGCCTGAGTAGTGAGTGCTGTGACTCAGTAAGTGACCTGTAATGATAGCATTGAAAGTATAGGATATGACCTCACATACTGCGTATGATTTATATAGAATAACATGGCATGGATGGTGATATGACCTCACAAGGAACATGACAGAACAATTCTGTAAGCACTTGTAATCGACAGCTGTAAACTCAAAGCTCAAATACAAATGGAAAACTAAGATTTATTTTGTGTTATGATAAGGAGTTAGGATGTAGTATAATGCAAACAAAACCACTTCCTATTTCATTGTTTTTCTCATCAATAGGCCTTCAGTAGACCCAAGTATTCATACTATATAACTAAACTGTTCAATAGCTTCAGCAAAAATACAAACCCCTACAAGAAATACCTGTGGAATGGCAGAAAATGGCAGGTTCATAGATCTAAAGACAAAGATACTTTCAAAACATGGCAGTGGATGGCTCATTTTGCAAGGAACATAATAATATCATCGGCAATGTTTTAATGCAAAAGTCGGGGGGAGAGTTGGTCTAGTAGTAGTGTTCTGGGCTGCCAATCGCGGGGTCCAGGGTTCGAATACAGCTCTTGCCGGGACACCTGGGGTTATGTTGGACGGCTGTTTCAATAATCCTTCGCATAATGGCCGTTCACCTCCTTTTGTCCTAATTAGCCTACCCAGTGCATAAATACAGGATGTAAAGCCCCAATCATCCATCCATCCATTGATGCAAGAGTCAAGAAATATTCTTCTATCAATGGTGGCGCCGGGGTATTTTGCAGGGGCTGGTGGGCCAATTCCCAGTCGCTTTAATATATATACTAATGGCCTGCTGAGGGCACAAATACCGAAAATAGCTCCACTCTTTCATCCAAACTTGAAATGTATTAATTTTGCTATTTATTTCAGACAACCTAACTTCCCCCATCACAAGACCTCCGACAACGTTCCCGACTATTTTGAAAAACACTCTACGCCCTCTGGCGGGAGATCCGCAAAGAAGGGAACCCTTCAGTTTCAAGAAGCATGGTGAGAAACTTGAAAATAATATTTGTGTTTTCATATTGTCAAAAATAATATGTAATCGGCCAAAGCAGGAGAGCGGTAAGCAACTGGGGGGATACAGATTTTCAACACTGTTGAAATACCATGGCCTTCTAATCAATTTTATGCATTGTTTTTGGTGATTTTATGTCCATACGCCAGGGGCGCCACCATTCATTTGATATAAATTTGTATCGCGGTGCTGCAGTCAAAACGCGGAAAAGCGCCCTCTGTCTTATTTCTCAGGATTTCATGTGTGGCTTCATACAAAATGGCAACGGCCATGGACGCCATTTTGAAGCAAACATTTTGCTTGAAAGCATAAACTACCATGATTATTCAGTATGTATGTGACTAGTGTAGGAAGGATCGCTAAACGAGAGCAATTTATCTTTGGCAGCAAATTGCTCTCGCTAAGCGCTCTATAAGATAATGCCAAATGAAATATAAGCTATACTTAATATTTGCTGTGGTCAAAATGCATCTCAAGGTGGTCAATCCAGTTTAAATTATTTCTTGTGAAACAAATGAGTGTTAATTATTTGAGAAGTAAGTATGTTTTGGTTACAAAAATATTTGCTATTATTAAAAGAGAAAACTTTCTGTTTTTCAGGCATTTGGCTGATTCTGGCAGGATCCATTCTTCTTGTATTTATCATGGTTTTCATAACTGTGGCCTATTGTAGATATTGGTAAGTGTTACATTTATTATTCTATTCCATTCGACACCTCTGTCAGCCAATCACATGCCAGCATGTCAGGGAAATAATTCCCATATTCTTTGTTGTCCAGTTATCCTAACATGTTTGACTGTTTGAGTGTTTGACTCATGGTATAAGCAGGTTATTCACCATGGGATCAGGAATATGTGTTTATCACACCTCGGGCTAAAGCCCTCGGGTGATAAATCACATATTCCCTCTCCCGTGGTGAATAACCTATACTTATCTTTCAAGAAGAAATAGAGATTATATATTTGCCAGTCTATCTTAAATAGGAAACTTGGAGTCATGTCTTGAAACAACAGTATTGTCACCTTATCGTAAAATGGATGAACTGAGTCAGCCTGAATGATTGAGTGAGATGGTTGCACAAATTGTTTGGGCTAGCATAGCTTGTTTTCAGCAGATTATCTCAGAGCTACAACAAGCTGTGTCAGATCAAACATGTAGTGCAACATCTCACTCAATCATTTTTAAAAGCAGACTCAAAATTCAAATGCAGTGCTACCACAATGTATTCTATATCGGTAAGTACAGGACGTAAAGCCTCAATCCATCTGTGTATATCAGCAAAGAAAAATGGCATGGCCTGAAAAGTTTTGTAATTTGGATATATTATAACATTATTATCATCGTTACTATAGGAATTTAATATTTAGATAAAGAAAATCTCCTGATTGATCAATAAATAATTTCCGATTCGGTCGTAAATGTGGGTGCTGCACATTTTTGTATTTATAGAAGCTTTTGTAATATTGTAACTGACAGAGAAGATCTGCTCTGTGAACAATGTAATGTTTGTTTTTGTTCTTACTAACCTAAATGTCGCTTCCATTGCAGTCATCGAGTGAAAAAGGAGCGAAAGAAGTTTACATTATATTATGGGATTGACGTGGGATCGGGCGAAAGTGCGAAAGAAAGCAAGAAAGATGCAGCAAAAAATAATCTTGCGTACCTCGATGCAACTGCTCTTCCAATGCATAACGGAGTAAATGGAGTAAATGGAGTAAACGGAGCTCCCCGGATTCAAAATGATTACTCCGGAGATCCGGAATATGCAGAATACGGATACACTGGAACGATAGAACAGACAAAGCCTATTAAGCCATCATTAAAGAAGAAGTCCAAATATCGACAGAGTCATGAATATTAAAAATTAGATTTTTGTCAATATTATTATTTTGGTGAAGAGTGACAGATGTCACATGATGGAAAGGTTACAGCTCAATTTACATCAGGGAACAGGGAGCACCTAACAGCCTAATAGTCATTCATATATTGTGCAATGAAATATTGACAACTATTTAGTGAAGTATTGACAGAGATATTTTACTTGTTGTGACCCAGCTCACATCAGGGAACATGGAGAGCTTTTTGATAGACTCAAAGCCTGGCAATCTCGTCATTATGCCTGCCGCTAGCAGTCGGTCATATCCGCTGGTTCTGATCAGCGGCATCCGACATATTATAGAAAAAAAGATACAACACAAATAGTGATGACGCTTGTCCATGTGGAGGGAACTTATTTAAAAAAAATCAGTATTAGACTGATGACTTTGGCGATATTGGAGCGACCTGGAATAAACTCGATGGAATAAGATATTTCAATTTCGACTTGAAAGTGACTTGGTGCCATGTTAATTACATTGTATGTATTAGTGATATTCATTGACTGACAAATGACTAACTGAAAATATATTACAAATTTGGATGACAAGATTTTGTATGATGGTAAACCGGCATTTACGTTGTTGGCTTGAACAAGTTTCTCAACTTACATACATGGATACAAGTGTGCAGTCGATGGTTTACAATGAAGTATCGTCACTACCATGATCTGTGAACTTGTGTGTTTTGCAAAGCCTTATAGATTTTGTACCTGAGTGGAGTGGGGAAGTGGTTCAAGAACTGCATCTTTGCATTGCACTCGATTCGCAATTCGCTATCTGCATGGGAATCAAAGACACAATAATATTTTTATGAATCATATACTTCTTTCCACCGGGACTGAATACCCACCAATGATATAGTGATAAACTATATTAATAACAGATAATCATTACTGGTCAAATCTGCTTGAATGGATCATACATTCTGAAGCTAAGAGTGACATCTGCACAGACAGAAGAAATCGAGCAGTTTTAGTTTTGAACTCATACCCTAATGCGCACAAGGTATGAAAATGTGCTTTGTATGTGCCAACAGAGTGCTAGTATGAAATTCGATATACTCCAGGATGTATACCGTGAAAATGATTTTAAAATCTTTTTCAACAAAACATGGTTGTGAAAAAGCAATTTGTGACATCTTTGCACAAACCCGGGGCACAAAGTGGGTTTGTATTAGAAAACTTTGTACATCATTATGGTAAACAAACAATGAACGTGGCTTTGTGATGATTGTAAATAAAGTTGATAAACAAATCTAAGAAGAAAATTTAATAATTATTGTGAGTGATATTGAGGGTTGGAGTCATGTTTATTTCAGTTCCGTGACTGTTTTGCATTTTCCATTTTCTGCGAAAAAACAAGAACAACATAGTACAGACATGTGCTATATTATTGCTGATAAATTAATTGATAATTGTCAAGCACATGTGACGGACATACATTCGCAGACCTCATCGCATCTAACTGAAACATAATGCCCCAATCAGGCCATATGATATGTACATGTACATTGTGTATACGTATGTATTATTGTCACAATTATTATCAATATTGAACATACAGATGAAAATATTAAGTCTTAAATTCTCTAAATTATCTACAGTGGGTCCCAAATTATTATGCAAGTTGGTTTTTGTATGATATCTCAAAAACATCTGAACACATTTTAAAATCCTTTCCACATAACAAATTAGGTTGCATGAAGGCAATATCCTGTAAGTTTTGTCCAATTCCGATGGTGCAGTGAGGAGTTTTGCCACAGAGCAGCAAATACCCTGTTTTTCGATGTCCCAAATTATTACGCAAATGCAAGAAAAAGTGATCCAAAAGTACCAAAATGATCTTTAAATCCTCTAAACACTTACCTCTAAATGTTTGATGAAAAACAGAACCTTCATTTCAAAAATGGTTGCTTTAATGACGAAGAAATCAATATAAAACCTCTTCATTAGAATAACATTGAAATGACCATTTTTCTTTAATATAAAGCCTCTGTTGTTTTAAGAAAATGTCATATCACAACCAATTCACATTACAATATATCTGTGAGACTATGATGATATCCTGCATAAAGATGAACCAATTTCTCTTTCTCTACAAAACATAACAATAATTCAGAAATGTGTGCTTCTTTTTACCATCAAATTAGCATTGCCATCAATGCAAGCCCAATCCCCATCATTTTCATTTGAATATATTGTTCATGTTAATTGGTCGAAATGGCTTCTCTTTAATTTTGGGAATGAGTTCTAATCCTAAGTAACAGTTAGAGAGAGTCTCATAATAATAAAAAAATTTGTTTGTCTTGGAGGAGCTTTTTATTGCTAAAAGTTAGTAATTTCAATGTTATTTCAATGAAGGGTAATAATGTTGATTTCTTTGTCATTAAAGCAACCATTTTTGAAATGAAGGTTCTGTTTTTCATCAAACATTAAGAGGTAAGTGTTTAGAGGATTAAAAGATCATTTTGGTACTTTTGAATCCCTTTTTCTTGCATTTGCGTAATAACTTGGAACATCGAAAAACTGGGTATTGGCTGCTTTATGGCATTACTCCTCACTGCACCACCAGAATCGGACAAAACTTACAGGAAATTGCCTTCATGGAACATACATTATTATGTGGGAACGATTATTAAATGTATTTAATAGTTTTTGAGATATCATAAAAAAACCAACTAGCGTAATAATTTGGGACCCACTGTATTTTGAGCAGCTAAGAAGTTCAGAGTTGTTTCTGCTTCATCTTGATGGTCTGCATTTCATTCCACAACATTCTTGGGACATTACCAGTGCATGCCGACATTTAGAAGTCCCTTTGGAACATAGCACCACTTAAAGGAAACCTCAGGAGCCATCCTCTGCATAAGGGAGCAGCAAGAGACCCAATGGAGCCTTATGAAAACTCAACATCTCTGAGGAAGTTCCGGTAGCTCGGTTGGAGCTCTCTGCATCACCGAATAAAGACATCAGGCAAAGTTCTTCAAATTTTGCAAAATTTCAGAAACAATAATGCCTTCAAAGTGTTGAAAAATTACGCAAAGAAATACTGTTTTGAGTTAGTTCTTCAAGTTAAAGTTAAGTTATACTACTGAACGCAGACCCCCTGAGGGCCTCTATTTTCAGATCGTTTTTGATATGCATGTATGTAGAGTAGGTCGGGGCATGCAGCCCCCCTTAACTTTGATGTGCGATTTGACCTACTTTTTATGGGCGATTATTTGAATGCTTATGCTGTCAGGAAGGGATCACTTGACTCTACTAATAACTAGAGAAACAAATGTCTACCAATTTTAATAAAGGAGTTAGGGAGATTTTTGTAAAAAAATTTAAATTGCCTTCTTACCCCACCCATCGGGCAAGAAGCCCCCCTATTGTAATCCTATGGCAATTTTTTTTGCGAGCGCATTCAGCCTAAAAGTTATTTCTTAGGGTTCTTCTATCCTTTTTAAGGCATTCTATTCACTTTTTCTGAATTTCAGAATTTTTCTGTTCATACTTTTATTTTTTAATATTTTTTGCGCCTGTTTCAATTTTGGACCCAATTTTTTTTCTATTTTAATTAGCTGTTCTATCTAGTTTAAATGTAAATTACACATTATTAATGGTTCCTGAAGCAGCTTGGACCCCCCAGTGAAGGGGGCCTCATGCCCCATATCATGTGGGGCCTCTCGCCCCAAACCCACATATTTTAATTTGACCTCTATATTTTGAACTAAAATGCAAAATACATGATCCAAATCATATCGATGTGATAGTCATAAAGTGAAGCAATGCAGATATCCATTATACTTTTAAAAATTTCCAAAGTTATTTCTGACAACCCCTTTCAAACAATTAGTCAAAGTTACAAAAACCATGCACATTTTTTTCTTTCTTTAATTTCTACTATAGTTTGGTGCTGTTTGCCCTGAAAATTTGTGACGTCACCTAAAACGCCTCTAGCTTCAATCCTATCAATAGATAAACGCACCAAAAATGTAAGTTTGGATATAAGCCTGGGGGGGCCTCTCACCTAACCCGGGCTTCTTGCCCCGACCTACTCTACAGGTGATGCGATGACCTGGATGGAAAGTGAACGTCAAAAATATGGATGGATTGATCTTGTGATGAACAACGGGTATATATAGATGAACAATTCACACAATTCTGAACCCCCATTCTACTTAATATTCAGAACTGTGATGATTGATTTCAATTTAAGCTGTTGTCAAACTTAACCAGGAAAAATAATTAATCTCCTTTTTGCCTGTGTTTTCCAAATTATAAATGCATCCAGCCATTCCTGTCATGTTGATTCAATCTCAGTACCACTTAGCTTTTAATCACAAAGAGGTAACATATAACATAAAAGCCTCTAGTCCTATTTGGTTCTCAGTTTATTTGATATAATGGCCTCGGCTGGCATCACAGCTTTTTCTGCTCTGAACCAAAAGCTTCTTGTCAAATTGGATCTATTTCACAACTTGGCACCAAGCTTTTAAACACAGGAAAGATGAGTCATAAACATAAAAAGCTCCCTGTCTCTTAGGGAGCTCAGAGGCCTCTGCAGTAGGCCTATGCATATATACACTCTTGATCAAAATGCTGGAATAATTGGATTTTCAAGGTGTCAGGATTTCAAAGTTCTAAAGTTGGTGATTGAATGTGTGGAATTGCAAAGATTTTTTCCTCAGACATTAGATTTATGTATAAATCATATCATAAATCATTTTTAGTAGCTGAGAATTATTTGAAAACTTTCTCTAGGGAACTGGGAAAAATTGCTCATTTTTTAGTAAAAAATCATCAAAATTCGCATAGTGGCTCAACAACACAGAAATAAAATTTCAACATACGCAAAAAATGCCAACTTAATCTTGATGCGGACAAACAATAAACATCACAATATCATGTTGAATATCACATTCGTGACCTCAGCCTTCACTTAACTTGACATGGAGTCCGCCAATCTTTTTTTTGCTTCTTTTTGAACGATATGGCCATTCTTCAGTGAATCCCACTTGCACCTGGTCCAGAGTAGTTAACTGGACCTCCATCTTGTGTGCAGAATGGTCAAAGATGTCCCTATAATGTTATTTTGGTTCATATCAGGTGAAGTTGCTAGTAACGCCAAATTCTCAATTTTCATAATTTCCAAGGTTTAGAAGGATTTGTGGTGCCCTACAAGTTTGAGCATTGCCATAAATGAATGAAATGTTTTAACTAAAATTTTCTCTACACTGAGGTATCATTTTCCTCTTCCAACAAGAGAACACTCTTAACAAAAATGCTGGAATATTTTGCGAACTTTTCAAGTAAATTCAATCTCAGTCAATATATCCTAGAACATGTTTCACAGAGCTTATGGCGAAATTTTTGTGTGATGGGAAGGTGGCCAAATACTGTCCGAAAACTGCCTCACGACCACAAGGGCTCAGGGTGGCGGTTTAATGCTTGTTTTGTGTGTCATCCATTATGACGGAAATTTGTTTCTGGTAGTGTTGTATAGAAACGTCCTGGCAGTCTCCTATCTAAGTATGCTGGAAGAGGAAATGGTACCTCAGTGTAGAGTACACTTCAATTGAAACATTTTATTCTTTTATGGCAATGCTCAAGCTTGTAGGGTACCACAAATCCTTCTAAACCTTGGAAATTGAGAAAATTGAGAATTTGCCGTTACTAGCAACTTCACCTGATATGAACCAAAATAACATTATAGGGACATCTTTGACCAATCTGCACACAAGAAGGAGGTCCAGCTAATTACCCTGGACCAGGTGCAGATGACTTTCACTGAAGAATGGCCACATTGGTCAAAAAGAAGCCAAAAACAGATTGGCGTTATCCATGTTAAGTCAAGTGGAGGCAGAGGTCAAAGAATGTGGCATTAAACATGATATTGTGATGTTTTTTGATTGTACACATCAAGATTAAGTTGACATTTTTTGCATATGTTGAAATTCTATGTCTGTGTTGTTGAGCCACTATGCGATTTTTGATGATTTTTTTACTAAAAATGAGCAATTTTTCCGCGTCCCCCAAAGAAATTTTCAAATAATTCTCAGCAACTAAAAATGGTTTGTGATATCATTTATACATAAATCTAATGTCTGAGGAAAAAGTCTTTGCAATTCCAGACATTCAATCACCAATTTTAGAACTTTGAAATCCTGACACCTGGAAAATCCAAATTATTCCAGCATTTTGATCATGAGTGTATTAAATCAGCATCACTGGCTTTATAGACTTTCCTGTTTAACACGCATGTTTTCCTGGGATTAGTCAGAAAATAATTCCTTAACCTCATAGTAACCTTCATGCTACAATACAAATCTCCAGTTCTACGATAATCTGCATGAATCACTTCTGTCACAAGCTGTGTAACAGGTACTTCACTAGAAAGTTGTAGTTTCTCGCATTTCTTTTTAAGTGAGGAAATAAGTCTTTCATGCATTTACTTTTGTAGGGATTTGGAGATGTGAGCAAAATTAAAATTATTAAAAACTTAAATGATTGCCTGAGAAAGACTCGTCTGGTAAATTGATTATGTAGCAGCTGCTGTCCAAAACTATTAAAAAAAAAATTAAAGTCTTAATATCATGCCATATTTCACCAATGCAGACCAGAGGAAGCAACAGAAAAACAAGCAGAAAAAATAGCAATTGCTTTGAGATATGAGAGATACATGGCCGAAAAGCAACAGCAACAGCAACAACTCCTATCAAGAATGATTCCATTAGCTTGCTCTGTCCTTCTAGCATCCAAAGGGAAAACGTAGTAAGTCACATTTAGGACATTCTGACTTTTAAATTCCAGTCCTTGCAGTAAGAGATGGACTTACTGGGATTTGCCAGTGTCATTCTGGGGTAATGGGCTACTTCTGGAAAATCTAAACTTAATAAATATATAGAAACATGTCTCACAGTCTCAGGCGTCCTATTTTGACCTTTACTCAATTTGGTCCAAAATGTGACTTACTAGTAGGGTGTGGCTGGTGCCCATCAAATGAGAAAATTTTGGAGGAGTCACCTGTACCATTTTTTGGTATTGTGGTTTGACCTAAGAGACATTCCTGAGAAGTTTCAAGAAAATTTAAGAACGTTTAACTTGAGCACAATGCAGTTGAAGTTTTCTCGCATTTAATTAAAATCCAAAATCGCGGTATCCCGTAACTTTGTCAATATACATCATACAACCACGAAATATGCGCAGTTGGACAGGGCTCAATTAGACCTTCATTTTGAATACCAACTTCAGTGGTATCAGATAATTTTAAGCAGAATATAAATTCTTGATTTGACTGCAGTTCGGATGATTACCTTAAGATTGAGTGCAGCCTGCCATTATCGGTGATTCGTCATGCATTATGATATTTTTTGAAGCAATGACAATGTTTTGATATACTTCAATAAAAAAAGTTATTTGGCAGATATTGACAAGGCTTCACAGTTATATGGACATATTTGTGGTTGACCCATACAGAAAATATGTTAAAACCAACTATGCTCTAGAAATGGTTGGTTTGCAGCAGGAAAAAAAACCTGTTGCTCTAATGAATCATTTCAGTTTCAGGCAAACTGTTTAATAGCCCTATAACTGTTTAATAACTCCATGTGAACTGGTTTTGGGCATAATA
The DNA here is from genome assembly GCA_026936325.1 of Platynereis dumerilii. NCBI lineage: Eukaryota > Metazoa > Annelida > Polychaeta > Phyllodocida > Nereididae > Platynereis > Platynereis dumerilii. Next base: position 3,536,273 of record JAPTHN010000014.1, read on the forward strand.
CCTGTTTAATATTATGTGAATTAGACAACGAAATTGTCAGCCCTCATCAATTTTAGGCGTAATTTTGATTAAAAAAGTAAAACAGTAAGGACATAGATCAGCTAACCATTTTGCTTTTTAGACACACCTTTTTGAGTGCTTAAGCAAAACTTTAAATCAAGGTTAACTTAGGAAAGTTAAATTGATAAACAAAGGTTATACTTCTGTTAATATTATTGTGAATTTATTTGGTTATATCTGAATAAAAACACAAATGTAAGTCCTGTCTTTATTATCTCTGATGTGACTTGTGGCCATTTATCACAATTCATTATCAACTCAAATTTGTAAAAAATATAGATGGCTATACATTTATGCACACACAGCCAAGAAGGTATCTGACAGTGTGCTAAATTGTAATAAGTTTGGATGGATGAACAATTGAGACTGATTCACGGGTTATAATGCATGTACCTGGAATGCCAGTTGAGACAAGAGGATGCAGTAGCAAATAGGCTTTCATAGGCCTACAAGATCCAGGCGATTTGCCCAGAGATTGATTTGAATCCAAGACCACCTTAATAAAGCTGATACCAAATGAGCTAATTTGGTATCAGCTTCATAATGAGATACATGACAAATATACTGTATAATCTCACTTCTTGTGAATAGTTTGATGCATAAATGGCATATTATGTATATAGACCATGGTCTCACTAACCTCATGCCAGCTTAATGATAACCTCATGCCAACTTATAGATAAACATTTTTCTTTCTTCAAAGTTATAATTTTCTGTTAAGATATACATGTAACATTGTGTGTTATATGGATTTTGGGTTGATAATGAGGATTTAAGAAACTTTGCGAGATTAGAGTGAAATTTCAGAAAGTGGGACTTTTAACATCAGTGGACATTAGTCGTCAAATCAATATAATTGAAATTTCATCAAAATGTCAAGATGTTGTACTTGGCACTTTCTGCCATGCTATATCATCCTGATTACCAACAAAACTTTGTCTTTATCTTATCTGCAATTTACTTCCTGAACAGACATGAAATTTAACTTTGTTAAGTCGCATAATATTGTCCGATACCATTGAAGTTGGTACTCAAATTGAAGCTCTAATTGAGGGCTGTTCAACCATATAGATTATATGACTGTAGGATTGATATTGACAAAGTTATACAATACCGCGGTTAGCGCTTTGAAGGATAAATCAAAATTTTTCAACTGAATTGTGCTCAAGTCAAGCATACACTCATGATCAAAATGCTGGAATAATTTGGATTTTCCAGGTGTCAGGATTTCAAAGTTCTAAAATTGGTGATTGAATGTCTGGAATTGCAAAGACTTTTTCCTCAGACATTAGATTTATGTATAAATGATATCACAAACCATTTTTAGTTGCTGAGAATTATTTGAAAATTTCTTTGGGGGACGCGGAAAAATTGCTCATTTTTAGTAAAAAAATCATCAAAAATCGCATAGTGGCTCAACAACACAGACATAGAATTTCAACATATGCAAAAAATGTCAACTTAATCTTGATGTGTACAATCAAAAAACATCACAATATCATGTTTAATGCCACATTCTTTGACCTCTGCCTCCACTTGACTTAACATGGATAACGCCAATCTGTTTTTGGCTTCTTTTTGACCAATGTGGCCATTCTTCAGTGAAAGTCATCTGCACCTGGTCCAGGGTAATTAGCTGGACCTCCTTCTTGTGTGCAGATTGGTCAAAGATGTCCCTATAATGTTATTTTGGTTCATATCAGGTGAAGTTGCTAGTAACGGCAAATTCTCAATTTTCTCAATTTCCAAGGTTTAGAAGGATTTGTGGTACCCTACAAGCTTGAGCATTGCCATAAAAGAATAAAATGTTTCAATTGAAGTGTACTCTACACTGAGGTACCATTTCCTCTTCCAGCATACTTAGATAGGAGACTGCCAGGACGTTTCTATACAACACTACCAGAAACAAATTTCCGTCATAATGGATGACACACAAAACAAGCATTAAACCGCCACCCTGAGCCCTTGTGGTCGTGAGGCAGTTTTCGGACAGTATTTGGCCACCTTCCCATCACACAAAAATTTCGCCATAAGCTCTGTGAAACATGTTCTAGGATATATTGACTGAGATTGAATTTACTTGAAAAGTTCGCAAAATATTCCAGCATTTTTGTTAAGAGTGTTCTCTTGTTGGAAGAGGAAAATGATACCTCAGTGTAGAGAAAATTTTAGTTAAAACATTTCATTCATTTATGGCAATGCTCAAACTTGTAGGGCACCACAAATCCTTCTAAACCTTGGAAATTATGAAAATTGAGAATTTGGCGTTACTAGCAACTTCACCTGATATGAACCAAAATAACATTATAGGGACATCTTTGACCATTCTGCACACAAGATGGAGGTCCAGTTAACTACTCTGGACCAGGTGCAAGTGGGATTCACTGAAGAATGGCCATATCGTTCAAAAAGAAGCAAAAAAAAGATTGGCGGACTCCATGTCAAGTTAAGTGAAGGCTGAGGTCACGAATGTGATATTCAACATGATATTGTGATGTTTATTGTTTGTCCGCATCAAGATTAAGTTGGCATTTTTTGCGTATGTTGAAATTTTATTTCTGTGTTGTTGAGCCACTATGCGAATTTTGATGATTTTTTACTAAAAATGAGCAATTTTTCCCAGTTCCCTAGAGAAAGTTTTCAAATAATTCTCAGCTACTAAAAATGATTTATGATATGATTTATACATAAATCTAATGTCTGAGGAAAAAATCTTTGCAATTCCACACATTCAATCACCAACTTTAGAACTTTGAAATCCTGACACCTTGAAAATCCAATTATTCCAGCATTTTGATCAAGAGTGTATTCTGATTTCCATGAAACTTTCCAGCAATGTTTATTTGACCAAGACGCAGTACCAAAAAATGGTACAGTGGGATCTGACAACTTTGGGGCACCAGCCACACCCTAGTGATTACCTTACACTAAATTTTTACAACTTTCAAATATTTAAGCCTACTCCATGGATGGAACAATTCAATTCACGAAATTTAAGGAACATTACCAGTGAGTTCATGCAGAGATTTCCAAGTCCCTTTGGAACATAATGTCAATTAAAAGAAACCTCAGGAGCCATCTTCTGCATTCAGGGATTGAGTAGCAGGCAGCTGCATATATCTGCAGAGAGCATCGAGGGACCCCAGGGGCATTACAAAAACTCAAGAGCTCCAAAGAAGCTTCCTTGCATCACAAAAAAACAGTCGAATTTTCCGGAATTTTTTTTTTTTCAAATAATCAAAACATTATATACACAAATAATAAAGTTAATATAATCATGTAGACAACGTCTAGTGTAGCGGACCGTAGAGGTAAATCTTAGCAAAATCTCGATATAATGAAATAGTAACCTATTTTTTAACATCTCGGCTGCGCCTCGGCGATGATAATAATACATACACAATTGTTTTTAAAACTAGTTTTGAGCCATTATGGCTTATCAGCAGCTTTCAGCAATACATATTTAGCACTAACCGAATAATTGCTATTCGCCCGAAGTAATTTTCACTTGTTTCTGGACTCAGTTCTAAACCGCTGGAATGTTTTTGCGTGTTTATTATGTACAAAAATTTGCATCATTGGAACCTCAGTGCATTTGTGGTTTTATAGAAACTTTTAAATGATCCCACAACGAAGATGAAAATGTTGACAGTCTGAGAATGAACCTCTAGTACTTTACAGGAATTCGTGTTGCAGTAGACTTTTGAGCCAAGAACTAAGCAATTTGGACTAGCTCAACGTGACGTATGGTAGAAAGCTACTCATGTGTGAATAATATCCAGTTGAATATCCAGTCATTATTGTGCACACTAAGAAGCTGTGAAAATAAAATCGTTTCTATCGGTTACTTGTTTAGTTAAGGAAGCCTAAATAATCGGAAATTGTGAAATTTTGTACATTACACCTCTTATGCACGTGTGGCCTGCTAATCACCTTGCATGAGCAGTGATTGACCAAGCCCATATTTATTCATATCAAACCGCATGTTGTGACTGTCAAAAAAGAATCCATCAATCAAGGAATCAATCAATGATTTCATCTGTCAATCATTAGCCAATTAATCAATCTATTAATCAATATATTAATCTATTAATCTGTCCATCTGTCTATAGATCTATCTATCTATCTATATATCTATCTATCTATCCTTCTATCTATCTACCAACCTATCTATATATCTATCTTTCTAGCAGTGTGTCTATATTTCTATATCTATCTATTCTATATATTTTGCTATTCAGTCTATTTCTATTTATTATCTTTCTGTCCATATGAATCTAATTTTCATTATAATTTTCTCAAAAGCTCAACTGAATGCGGTCTGAAACGTTCAAATATGGAAAGTTGAACAGTCAAGTTTCTAAACCAAATTTGCATGTCATTGGCCAATTATGATCAACAGCAAGATTAGAAAGGATTTCATTTCACACTTATACTTTGTCTTTTACACTTGGTTTGTAAGTTTGATTGACAGCTTGATTTGTTTATATCTGTATACGACAACTGAAATTAATTTTTGGAATGTACAATGTTGCTACCACAGGTCATGTAGAGTACCATACGTCATGTAATAAATATTTCTATTTGCAATTACTCATTTATTTTCCAGTTTTTAAACCAGCACTTAGTGGGTATTGTTTCTAAATTAACATGCCCTATTACCAGGCCTAAAATTATGAGATTTAACAGGATAGTTTTAGTCCAGTATTGAAAATTAAAATTTTGCTGAAGATCACATCAATGGAAATCAGCAAGTCTACTTCAACGCGAATTCCTGTAATGAAATTTGCACATTACATTATAAAAAGATCTTCACTGCACCACAAATTGAAGTCGATAGGTGGAATGTTTCATCCAAAATTTTTGGTCGAATGCTTCATCAAAAATTTTGCTTCATCAAAAATTTTACTACAGAAATTGGCCAAGCCCCTCCCCCTTAGGCCTACTACCCAGATTCGTCTAGGACTCTAGGGTGCCCCGAAATAGCGGAGGGATTTACTAAGAACAAGAAGAGTATAAAGAATAGGAAACATTATGAGAAAGAATCAAAATGCTGCTAGACCAGGAAATAGACTAGCGAAAATACAGTAACCAATCTATCCATGCAAGATCCAGAGCCAATAAGATATTATCCACAAATATTATGTAGAAATATTGTCAGTCCCAAGCTTCAAAATAGAAAAAACATTTGTAAACAATCTCCACTTTCCCAGGATGTGTAATGATTGACAACACTTTTATCATAAAATCACCAAATACTCGATGAAAATCACATGCAAAGTCAAAGAAATGCATTTTCAGGCATTCGATCAAGATCATTCAACTATCAACACAGTATCCACTTGCAAGAGAGAGTTTTGATGACATTCACAAGCTGAAGATCAAAGGTTCAGCACTTTAATAAGACTCTTTTTCAACACTTACATGGATACCAAAGGGTTACATTTATATTTATTAATAATTATCATCTTATTTGTACTTTTTTATTTATCTGAAAAGTTGTTTCTCATGCAATTACAGAATCATATCACTCCCTTGAGAGAGTGGTCGAACAGTCATAAAAATCCACAATTGTGCATCTAGAAGTTCCAGCAATCAAACAAATATACAACAAAGTCATATCATTAATATTTTAAAGAAATTCTTTTGTTCAAATGATGTAATTCCATTCCTTAAAAAACCCGCTGTCTTGAAAACTGAATATTAAAAAAACATCATATCCAAACTAATAACCTGACATGAAAAAGAAATTAAGATAGTATTACCATTAAATATATATTTGATAATGATACAACACGAGAGATCTCTAGAAATAATTTACACTGAGCCAACTTCATTATTGTACACACAGAGAGTGAATTTTTTTTTTCTAGGACATGTCATTCTATGGGACACAGTAGCGTCCTGGAACACATTCCGGCTGAATGTTCACAAATATCTAAAGTTTAATTGATATTGGGTGAAAAATCAATGGAGTTAGTGGTAGACTCTTGGCTTGTCTGTCATAGCGTCCCTGAATAAAAAAGATTTAACAGCATTTTAGTTTTCAAGAAGACAATCCAGGGAACATTACAATTTTAAGACAAAAATTTAAAAAATCTGTTGGGAATTATTTTAGATTTTACTTTTTTTTCTTTTTTTAAACAATTTTTATTTATCACAGCATATATTTCATTTGCTGTAACTATAAGTAAAAGCTTTTATAAAGGTCTAAAGTGCACTAAAGCTTGTCATGTGTTCATTCACATATATGCTTTCCAAAGTTATTGCTTGAGAAGTATGTTTTACATAAAAATAAATTAAATGTTTGTGTGACAAACACCCATTTTGACTTTCAAGATAAACAGACACAATTACTCAAGAAAAAACATAATTATTTTCCAACATATTAAAGTATTTTAAAAAGATGAGCAAATACAGTTTACTCAGTTCGGGATTCCAATATTTCCATCTTACATCTGTGTCATTCTTCCATAATATAGTCCTATGAGTATGATGACATGAAACTACAATGCATAAGTAAGATAAAAAGATTTTTCAAAGATAAGCCACTTGAATGGTTGTATACCTGATATACATAATATATATGATTTTTTACATTATGTTAATCATTGGATTAAGTTACTGAGTTAAATAATTATTTGAATCACTGAATAATCCAAATTGTCGAACCACAAGATTCTTTAGCTTTTGAGTAGGCCTGTTCTTCATTCCTTTTATTTTTCTCTGTTCATCTGCTGAAAAAAAGAAAGAGTATTAACTTTGGCCAAATAAACAAACAGGTAAAGTAGGCTGCTATGCCACAATGTAATGGAATTCCATGGATAAATGGATGGATGATTGAGGCTTCAAGTCCTATATTTATGCACTCGGTAGCTAATTAGGACAGGGGGAGGACACGGCAAGCCACAATGAGGCAAAGGATGATTGAAACAGCCGTCCAACATAGGCCCAGGTGACTCGGCAACAGCTGTCAGATTAGAACCCTGGACCCAGCGATTGGCAGCCAAGCACGCTACCACTAGACCAATCCCCCTCTCCTACGCCATAAATGAATCTTACCAGGTAATAAAACTGAGTGGGATGAATGATTTTGTGCCAGAATTGTTCCTTAAATTTATATGATTTCACTAGTGAATACTTATTTAGGAAGTTTAGAGAATTATTGTGCTCTTTAATATTCTAAATTTACTGTTCATGTTATTCATAATCCCTTTGTGTCAATAAAATTTTTTCTTGGAGTCTGGAATGAATCTCTTTCATTTTTTGACTCCTATGCAATTTCAATTACACTAATACAGTGGCGTACTTAGGCGAGACATGAAGGCCCGAGAGACTGGAGGTCTTCAAATAGTAGAAGACAGAGGTACTCGTGAACACAGGGATATACTAAGCAATTTTTTGCATGTGCCAAATAAAAAAGTGGCAGCCTTTATGTGACATCATCAATAATTAGCCTGATCTTGCTCCCATGGCAACAGCACGGCAGCCGAGGGCAGGTGGCGTCATTAACAGACCAAGCCTCATTTTCATATTTGTGACGTTACTGTTTCAGTAAACAATTTTTGATGCAACTTGCAATATCAATGCACTATTTGCCACTATTTAATTTGCCTATTATTTTATACAACACGCCACATGTAAAAAGGGAGTTTTCCTCGATGGGCAACTATTTATTTCCCGGTACCACTGACGACTTCTGATTTCGCACGACAGTTGAATTCGACATGCACACTGTTGGCCCTCAAGTGCATTTGACAGGTGCTCAACTTGGAGTATAATTTGTAATATTGCGAATTATTTCTTTCTAGATCGGGCATCACTCTGTTTAGAAATACCTTCACCAGAAATGATTTACCTCAAGACTGCCAAAAAATGATTGATTTATCTCAAAACTGAGCAAGAAATTTTTCAGATTAAATGGTTGCCCCAGTCCACCGATTCTTTGTAATATTCAACTTGTAGTTTTTGATCATAAACGTATAGATTTTAAGTATACTAGGAATGTACCGATCCGATACTCAGGCTCGGTGTCGGTGCCGATCCAGCCACGATCACTTGAATCATTGATGATGACGCCACTATTAGTATTTGTAAACATAATCATAACGTCATGATCAATGTAGATCCAAGTGCTCGTGGATCCAGCACTAAAACACAGCATCGAATCGGATCGGTAGCACTACTCTCCATTTAAAGTTGCCCTGAATGATAAAATTATTAGCTAAATATTGCTGGTGTTATGTGTATTATGATATTAACTTGTGATCAGTAAAATTTCTAACCATATTATTACAGTATTTCTTTGATTACAAATTATTTAGCTATTTCAAATTATTTTTCTTGATAGTTTCTCCCTCCTCCAGGACATTTACTATTGGTGACGTCACAATGAGCATTGTTATAAATATATTGTTATAAGTTAACAAACTCTTACAATGGTTATGACGTCACCAAGAAGAAAGCAAGCAAACAGGTGATGTTTTCCATGCGTACCCGAAATAAATCCAGGGGTCATTTGGTGCATTTGTCAGGTCATTTCAGTAAGAAAAAATAGTCGTACAGCAAAGAAACTTTGCACACTTACCAACATGAACACGCTGTACAATATAATGTAAAAATTAGAGAAATTTTCGGCCAATCCCAACCCATCATTCTGGGTAACTTTAACCAATGGTATCGGTATCAGAATGGTTTGGAAATTGGTTGTATCGGCAACAAAATACCAGGATCGGTATCGGATCGGTATCGGATCGGAAGTGAAAAAGTGGTATCGCTGCATCCCTGAATTGCGTGTTTTCCATAATTAAGTTGAGTTTAATTTATTGTAAAGCCTTAAATCACTCGAGGAGAGCCCTGTATTGCTCAAAACGTAAACAAAACATTGCTTTTTCATGGCATGAAAAACTATTTGTTTATATTTTTCAAGGAAATAAACTTCAAATAGGCCTATACTGTCATTAGAGTAGCAGCTAGGGCAATTTTTCAACTGGAATGTGTTAAATATGACTGAAATTTATCCAAAGACAGTCTATCAAATATATGCGGACTTTCCAACTTTAACAAGTGGGGTAATAGGTGAGGTCACCTCCGCTTTGCAAGTTTTGTGCAGTTATTTGACAATATTAAGCAACTTGATGAATGTACCAGAGTAACCAGACCAGATGCTTTTGCATAAAGTGACTGTACGAAATAAGCAACTTGTCTTTTGCATGCGATTTGAAAAAATATATGTGCAATGGTTTTCCAAAAACTATTATACTCCAAGTTGAGGAGCACCTGTCAAATGCACAGATATGAGCCCACATTTATAGTAACAGTATCCTGAATACTAACCTTCTTCGATTTTGTTTACGTTCAACAAACTCCACGCAGCTGCTTTAGCATGTTTAGATGTTCACACTACGAAGTCAGACACCAAATTGATCGACTGGCCTGATTTTTTCTGGTGACGTCACCAGCCTCACTTTCGTTGCGGGGGATTCCTATTAGGCTGCGTGACGTCATCAACATTGTGCTATAAATAAACGCCTCAAAAAAGCGCCGCAAAGTAAATGAGATCGTAGGCTGAACAAAGATTGACAGATCGCACGTGCTGTGATCCTTGGGAGCGGCCCCTGCCGGTCCGCTATGAATAAGAATTTCTGTTCTAAACACACATTTTCAGAGGGAATTTCTTACTATATGTAATTTTGGAAAGCAATTTAATATGATAGTTCATGACTTAATCAGCCAGAAAATCGATCTGAGGGCTGTGAGGCCTTCAAGCCCATTTGTATGTCCTTTATCATATAGCTCTTATTCTAAAAATAAAATGCCGACAGGGATTTTCAAAGCAACAGGACTGATATAATTATTTGGGACAATTTCAGCGTACTTTATCCACAGCTGTTTTTATAGAACCTTCTAGGTGCCTACTAGTGATACAGCTATGGATTATGGAACACATTACAAGGACCCTCTTTTTCTGGAAGTTACTTCTTTTGCTGGGGTTCAAGGGAGATGGATTAACAATAGCACCTCTTAGACAATGGCTGAGAGGAGTTCTTTAAGGGCATCTTCTATCAACAGTTAATCCATTATCGTTGTCCTGCCCTTGTCACCAGAAAGTATATTACCAATCTATCTGTGTCTCAGTCTTGCCTGAACATGGGTTCTAATAGATTCTACCTGAGGCTAAGGCTTAAATTGGATTAAATGACAATCTTTCACCCTTACATCATTTTAAAATCCTTTTGTTGCACTCTCTTTGGCACTCCCCTCTGTACACTTCGCTAATGAGGGGGGCAGTTGGTCTAGTGGTAGGGTGCTGGGCTGCCAATCGCTGGGTCCCGGTTTCGAAGCACCTCTTGCCGGGTCACCTGGGCCTATGTTGGATGGCTGTTTCAATCATCCTTTGCTTTATTGCCGTGTCATCCCCCTGTCCTAATTAGCCTACCAAATGCATAAATACAGAAGTGAAGCCCCAATCATCCATCCATCCTTCGCTATTGTATAATGTCAACTAGACTCTTTCCAACTCACGACCGGTCAACCACTTTTAAAACATAAAAAAACTGATTTGATCAAACGAGATATACCATATATTATCTTCTGAAGTTTTTTTTGTGTGATTCATGCAAAACTGGAGATTTATGATATGGCATAAAATGAAAGTTCCTAAGCTTAGGGGATTCTAAATAAGATAGATTGTTGTCAGGCTGATCCAAGAAAAGCAGGTGTTAAAATTGAAAACTTTAAATAGCTGGGAATGATGTTCTAGCAGGTAGAAGCCTCTAACACTGAAGATATGAAATGGAGTTTTCTATGTTGTCTGACTTTTTTGTAATTAAACTTGAGATTAAGTCAACTTGACCAGCCTTATGTTCAAAATTGAAAAAGTGATACCAGCATAGGCTTTTATATTCGATAACTTCTAAACAAGATGAGACAAGGGGATTTTATGTTACCTCTTTGTGATTAAAAGCTGAGTGAGATAGAATCGACTTGACAAAAATGACAGGACGCATTTATAAAGTGGAAAACACAGACTAGTAGAATAATATAATTTTCCTGGATAAGTTTGACAACAGCTTCAGATTGTGATCAGTCGTTAAAGTTCAGAATATTAAGCAGAATGTGTTCAGAATAGATAGTGTTAATAACTAAACAAAAACAGCATTAATTTCTTTGCTTAATTTTTCAACACTTTTGAGGCATAATCATTTCTGAAACTTTGCAAAATTTGAAGAACCTGGCCTTATGTCTTCATTCCGTCATGAAGAGAGCTCCAACCGAGTTTCTGGACCTTCCTTCGAGCTTAACATTGAGTTTTCATGATGCTCTCTTGGGTCCCCTGATGCTCCTTGCAGCCACTTGCTGCTCCCTTATGCAGAGGATGGCTCCGGGGGTTTCCTTTAAGTGGCCTTTTGTCCAAAGGGACTTACAAATCTCTGTATGAACTCACTGGTTATGTTCACTCTAAAATAATTCCGGCCAAAACTGTTTTTTTTTTTAATGGAAAATGGTTTTATGAAAAACCAAACTTCCATGCAAAAACTAACACGGGTTTTTCAAAAAAAACATTTTGGATTTCAAAAAACCAGTTTTGTCCCGAAATTTTTTAGAGGATTCCTTAAATGTTGTGGAATGAAGTGCAAGCAATAGGCCTATATTTTTGTGAGGCAGATTTTTGAAAGTTGCAAACTCTGCTGTGTAAAGTGTTACCACTGTTGGGAATATCAAAAGAGAGATATATTTATTAGATCCTATAGTTTTCTTAACTTTAAAAATAATATAAATGCTTTTATCATGATTACCTATAAATTGCAATTGTCTGCAATTTATCTTACAAGAAAACAAGGAACCTTTGAGATTGGCACCCAAGGAGAGCATGGAGAGACCCGAAGCAGATCCGAATGACGAAAACTCCATAACTCCCTGGAAATACCAGAAGCCCAGTAGAATTTCTTACAGGCACAATATGCAGAGAAATGCTATTCTGGATTTTAGTTATTAACACTATCTATTCTGAACACATGTTTTCATGAATGTTCTAATCTGCAACAACTGATTACAATTTACAGCTGTTGTCAAACTTAACCAGGAAAATTATCTCTTTCTAGTTTGTGTTTTCCACTTGATAAATGCGTCCTGTCATCCTTGTCAATTTGATTCAATCTCATTTTCAACCATCCCAACTTCCCTTTTTGAATCACGAAGAGACAGCATAAAAGCCTCTTGTCTTTTCTTGTTCACTGTCAATATAATGTATCTTGGCCACTGCTGCTATCGCAGCTTTTTCAGCTCTGCATGAACCTAAAGCTTCTTGTCAAATTGGCTCGATCTCATCACCTGGAATTGAGCTTTTATAGTCACACGAGAGAAAGTCAGAAAACATAAAAAGCTCCCTGTCTCACAGGGTTCACTATCAGAGGCCTCTGCATGCATGCTAATTCAGCATCACAAGCCTTTTCAAATTTAGTCTTCAACACCCCGTACACTCTAGAAAATTTCGGGACAAAACTGGTTTTTTTAAATGGAAAATGGTTTTTTGAAAAACCTAACTTCCATGCAAAAACCAATATATCGATTTTTCAAAAAAACATTTTTGATTTAAAAAAAAAAACAGTTTTGTCCCGACTTTATTTAGAGTGTATTTTACTGAGATTAGTCAGACAACAACCTATCTTTAAAAGATATTGTTTAGAATCCCCTAATCTCAGTAACTTTCATGCTGCAACACAAATCTCCAGTTCTAGAATAATCTGCATGAATCACTTTCCGTCATAAGACAATCTCCAGATTTTGACGTGTATATGGTACTTCACTAGTAAATTACAGTTTCTTACAAGAAAACAAGGAACCTTTGTTTCAATATTTGCAAATCAATTTTCTAAAGCTAAACGCAAGATATCATAAGGAAGGAATTTTTCCTGTGGACCAGTGTTTCAGACAACTTGACAGAATTCAGAAGACCGTGCAGACACTGCCAAAGAGGGCACTCCCAGAGGTGACAAGAAAAGTGTAGCTATGAATGCCTATATATGATGTGGTAATCTGTTTAGGGCATGGCATAGTGATATAGGTAGTGACAAGGCTAGCGTCCAAAGGGAAAACCTAGTAAGTAGGGTGTGGCCAGTTCACATGGAGTTATTAAACAGTTCGATACCTGGGGACCATTAGGGCGTATCTACGAACAGGATACTTGGGGACCATTAGGGCGTATCTACAAGCTAGATACTCGGGGACCATTAGGGCGTATCTGCGAAAATGGCCAGAATGAGTTGCTTATACCAATGTAATCGGAAGAATTTGGTCTTTCTATTTTCTGAAGCTTGTAGTGCTACCATTAATAATGGTCAATCTACACAAGGGCGTATCTGCATCTCAACAGAATTTTGGGGACCATTAGGGCGTATCTACATATTGTGCAGATACGCCCTAATATATTGCCAATGGGGCTACAATTTTCTGGGTGTCATGGGCGTATCTACAAGGAAAACATAATTATTATGTCAGTAATAGGCTAATAGTCCTCAGTATTCAACAAATTGTGAGCTCCAGGAGTCTACTGATTGACAGAGACAATCATAGATTAATAGTCACCATTGATAGACTAATTAATCAGTCCTCAATTAAAACAGCTTCCCAAATGTGTACTCGTATCACTGCAATTGAGGGAGCTCAGCTAGCCAAGGAAATGGCTATCACAATTCCAATAATTCAAAGACCAGTTATACTGGGATTTCAAGATGCTAGTTTGTATATGGTAAGAATGACAAACTATATAGTTACGGTTCACAGATAGACTAAAAGGTAATTTATTGTAGGTAACAGAAGGTTATATAGTAAAATGTACAAACAGGTAATTGGAGGATGGCAACAGCCAATCAGAATACAGTATTAAACAATGGGGCATTGCCCCTAAGCATTGTATACACAGTATGAGGGTTCAGTGATTCTGGACTCCAGGTTTCATAACCAGAAAGGTGCTAATTGGTAAAGTGCAATTAACTTCCCTTAGATAATTGTTACTAGCTTTTATCCCCCCAATTCATCTTAATTCCCAATAGACAGAATGCTGGATCACAGAGAATTGTCAGATGCCTTGGTTTGGCAAGGCCTTTGCGTTGGGGCTTATAGATAGGCCCAGCATGATAAATGGTACAACAATATAGGGGATTAAAATTAGGGCCCTTTGTGTAACTTGCTGTCACAAAGGGCAAGCCATATGTGAATGGACTTTCATTATAGGGTATCTTAAATGTGGACAATTCTCTGGACTGGCAAACTTGTATAATGCATTAAATGCATAGAAATTACTCTTGGCCAAAATGTACCAACTTAAATGCAGAAAAGATATATTACCCAACTTTTGGATCCAAGCCTCACTGATCAAGGTAAATACATAGAAGTGCTGTAGGGAAGCTCTCACAAATAGATCTAAGGAATATATATAAAATGGTATTCATAATTGCATGTATGCTTTTACATTGGTTATACCGTGCCCCAGCTGTGTGATACTTGTTAGGACACAGCTTTGGGTTCTACCAAAAGTTATCAAAAAAATAAGTAAAAGATGCAATTAATTAAACAATGCGTGCTCTCCCAAGGATTAAAGGCCGGTGTGTTACAAAAGACTCACACCAAACATACCAAGTATACGACATTGGCCTTTAACCAGCAAAATTTAAATACAGTGATTAAATGACAATTGTGTAACTGATAAAATGCGTTGGCCGACAATAGGCTTAATAAAAAGGCTCAATCTTTAGTTACACAATGATAGGGCTTCAAAAGCCATTATCAGTAATTCCCATTGACACCCTAGTTGGTGGACAATGGACAGTAATCCTCAGTAATCTAGAGTAAGATAACTTCTATACATCAATGGCATGACAATCTGTCATGGTACACAAAAGATGATGCGTAATTGCACCATGGCTAAATTGTGATACAATTCAATACAATTTAATCTATTTTGTTATACAATATAATACAAGTCATTCTACACACATATTTGAGCTTCCCTTAGACAGCGTGAACCATAAAAAAAAATATTTTGATGTTTTATGCACACACATAGACATGACATAACATAAACGGTAAATGACAAACAAAATGACAGATAACACGCACCGGTACATAGACTTACAGATAACATATAAACATCAAACATATAGACACGGAAAATGACACATATTAATACCTGATGGCGTTACTAGTTGGTCTTTTAGATACCAGACCGCCATCCTACCAATTAAAGGAAATATGATGACTATAACGTAGGATTAAGGTGACTAGGCTTAGGACGTCTACGTTAATCTATTTCCTAAAATTGTGGTGATAACTAGTTATTGTGTGTAGCGCCGGGGACTAAATTGAGGATCAAGTTTCTCCAGCCTACAACTTGGGACTTCTCAATTGACCAGACGCTCACAATGAAATGTTATAAGTTGCTAATGTTAAACTTTCTAAATTATCTAATTGACTTAGGGGGGTGGCTAAACGTGGGCTTGAAGCTGCGACCTAGCTAAATGGCTCCAAGTTGACCTTCCTAAGATTGACTATAATACAGTGAAGTGATAGATAAATGTTGTGATTAAATGGGTGCCCTCGACCTAGGCAAAGCCCCTTATAGTGGATGTGTCATTTAATGGTAAATGAGAAAAATAAAAAAAACTCATAAATTTTGGAGAAAATTTGAAAAACTCCTAGAATCTCATGCGCAAGTTTACTCAGGAACTTGCTTGAGCATGTAAACTTGAAATCCATGACTTCAGTCTATAAAAACTTCTTGTAGGAAAATTTGACTGTTAAAAACCTACCAGGAAAATTAGACTGAGAACTGTTTTGATATGACATAAGTTGTAAAATTAACAATTGACATTATAAGTAAAATGCTGATATCATAAAATGTGATTATTGCTTTGTTGTCATTTTAAACTACGTCCCCTCATCGTGGTTCCCTGTTCTAGTTTTAGATTGTGTTTTCAGGTACGTCCACGTGGAGGTTCGCTTAAAATGACCTAGTTAAATTGAACAACGTTTGGTGATGTTACAAAATGTTGACATTAATACAATGCGACCCAATAAAATATAAATGGTTGATAAATGTATTGCCATACAAATGTTTGATCACCGTAGATATAACCTTGTCATGCCATTTTGTTTATAGTGATAATCCTCAATTGTTTTTGAAGAAAAAATAATAGAATTGGTACCAATGGCAGTTTGATATATTTATACAATAATTCGGGCAGTATGGAGTCAACTTCCTGCGAAAACCTAGGACGAAATGGAAGTAGTCTCCTTTACCCTACTGATGCGATGGTAATTTGGTAAATAATATTTGTTATATTGACGTTTACAGATAAATAGTGGTTTGGAGTTTGTTTACACAATAATAAACTTATATTATTACGTGACACAAAAATAAGTAGATTGTACTTCATAATTCATGTTGTTGGGAGCTTTGTGTATGGTATGCTGCTTTAAAGTGCAGATTTGATTGGAATTGTCACCTTCTTTTTGAAAAAAAACCTTTGTTTATAAGGAAAAATGAATTTTAAGGTGATAATAAATTGTGTTTAAGAGCCCAAAAACCTCTTCGAGGAAAAGAGCTCACAACTGTTAAAATACTTGTTGCGGAAGCAAGATAATTATACTGATAGATAGCTAAGAATGTATACTATTGAGGTAAATTAGTTGTAAACCTTCGCCAATGATTTCATATGAGATATAGGAATTATTGCTTTGGGTCTTAAAATTTGCGACTAATGTTTACATTTGACAACTTGTCAACAAAAAAAAATGCTGCGTCATTGTGCTGGTCACGTTTCAGCGGCTAGATCAAAGAGCTTGACACGTGGGTGGGCATGGTTGTTGCGTAATCTTACTTAATAGGCAATCGAGCCCAGAGAGGTCACTGGGGCATTTTGAGTGCAAAAGATCCAATGTATTAGAAGACATAGAATAAAATTTGATATGAAAGTCGCACAGTATCATCTTGAGACTGGCTTGTCGACTTGAATTGTGGGGTAAAACCTGGTTTTACGTCCCGAAATGATGCATTGGATGCTAGACAATTAATGACTGCGTACGGCTTATGTATTCAATGATTTTAAGGTGAGTTTCTTTGCGTTACAAAGAAGAACTATCCGGATGACTGAATGTCATAAAAAAATTTGTGCATACTAGGATGCATATGTAGATCTCAGCTGCTCTATTAGGAAGCACCTAAACTGAGTCTAGTTACATATGATAATACACTAATACAATGAATGATACGCTGAATGACATAAGTGAGACGCATTTAGATACCCTTGCCCTTGAAATACTCTAAGTTAGAAAACATATATTATGAATGATTGAGTCTGCAGAATGATAATTATTTTCAACGAAATGACAATCTCCTAGCATCAAAATGTTATCACAGCCAGGTTTGGTTGGGACATCAAATGGTCGATAAATTTGGCTGATCACTCGAGTTTGATCAGACCTAGGGGCATCGTTCTCAGGATGTTAACCTTTACATCACAAGTGTTAACTTAAAATTGGCCATAACTTCAGCGACTTTGTTGACAGTCGATGTGCTCCATGGTGGTCCTGCAATCCGTGGGTAAGGGAATAGAGGGATATAAGTTATTTTGGGGTCCCCTGATGGGTTGGTGGTTGGTTGGTTCTACTTGCGGAGCACCATTTGGTTGATGGTTCTCTGTGAGAGCTAGGTTCTCAGAGAGAGGATGGTTCTCGGGTGCTTGTTGTGCCATTGCCCTTTTGTATTTTGATGTTAACCTTGCCACTAGGTGGCGTCCTTTTAATGCAACAACAGCTAAGAAGAACCACAGGCATACAATTAAACTAACATTTATGAATGATAAATTGTTGTTGAAGTGGGCAATGTGTGATGTTTGTTTGACCACGTGGGCAGAATTTAAATGTGATAATTCGGTCAAGATGGGTCCTGAAGCTGTGTCAGGGACCATTTGGGGAAGGGCTAATTCCACGGTCTTGTCAGTGTATCTATATTTAAAGTTAAAATGGGATGTTACATTGACCGTGGGCATGATATGACGTCTCTTCATATATAAATGACCAATACAGGCCACTGTCCATCCATCACCAATAATTTGACAGTCTTTGAGACATGTCACGTTGTACGTACCTAGGGGCAAATGTATGTGAGATTCTGGTTTCCCAGCACACCTGATAATTAAATTTATCCCTAGGGAGACTACAGCGTATTGGTTGGTTGCAAGAGTGCTGACGAGTGGCTTGTCTTTTAGACTTCTAATTTCCACTTTGCAGCCAGTAGTCAATTGTGGTCTGTTTGTTAGCAGACCTCTAATGCACTTCATTCTGGTAATTTGAAATTCAATATCTGAATTGCACAGAGTAGGCCGGAAGCCGGTACAGGCCGTCGGCTGGAAAATATTGCCAGAAATAGTGTCTAATGCATAAGTTTTATCGACTACTACTGTGACATGATAATTAGACTGATTGAGGGGTACACCACAGGAAACAACATTAAACAGAAGATATGGCCGAGAGGCAACAAGAGGAATGACAATTTGATAAATCAGCTTGTCAGCCTCAGTTAAAATGGCATTTACACTCAGAAAACGATACAACCATTGTAATGAACCTCCCACCTGGAATTTCTTTTGTGCATGAGACAGGATCTCGTT
The DNA here is from genome assembly GCA_026936325.1 of Platynereis dumerilii. Lineage (NCBI taxonomy): Eukaryota > Metazoa > Annelida > Polychaeta > Phyllodocida > Nereididae > Platynereis > Platynereis dumerilii. The sequence continues at coordinate 3,555,004 of JAPTHN010000014.1, forward strand.
GAGTTGGTCCTCGTTGAGCAGATCTCTGGTGAGTCGACCTAGTTGGAGTTCGGTCCTCTGGCAATGAAATAACTCGACTTGGGATTGATACTGCTCGGCGGCCAGTTCGAGCACAGCAATGTATCTGTCCAAGTCAGTGATGATTTCTATTAATGAGATTCGATGGGTGTTTTCGTTGATGGCGCTCGATAGCTGGAGAATTGCTGAATTTAGTGCCATGACCTGCTGGTCCATTTGCTGTTGTTTTACAGCTAATTTAGATATGAATGCTCTCGTCTGGTTCACGACTGAGGCAAGATTATTATGGGCATGACTAATGGCATTTTGATTAGTAGCAATCTCCAGCATGGCGTTGTTGAACCGATCGAGTTGGGCATTTGTGGCCACGCCGAACAGGCCATGGAGGATCGTGCCTCCGAGGTCAATGAGACCTCTTCGATTCCTGGGACTGTGGCGTGATGTGGGCAGGAGACCAAGCATCGATGCTAGATGGTCTCTTCTAATAGCTTGGGTCTCAAGATCTATCGAAAGACCTTTCTTCTCGAGAGACTTGATGGAGTCAATCGTGTTCGATAATGTGGTGACTTGTTGGGCGAGGTGTCGAGGGTAGGTCGGGGGGTCGAGGGTCACGAAGACATCCCAGGTTGCTATAATTTGCCTGAGTTCTTCCCCTCCTGTGATGCTTATTCCATCGGGCAGGAGCGTCACCTCGACTGCATCTGTTGAGAGGGAGGAAGCATGTATACGATTGATAGCAAAGGCAAATAATAGCAATATGTACCTGGGTGTCATGATGAATGGTTTAATGATGATGTGATGAAGGCCTTCAAGCTAGCGATGGCTTCGAGGCGAGCACGCTTCTGCTCTGAAGGCGATGGTCCACGGACTTCCGGCTGCTCCCTCTTTGACGACCGAGTGAAGTAGGGGCGAGCACGTTTGATGTCCGGGGGATGATAAGGCTGTGGATTCACAGGAGGCTGAGCGGGGGCCAAGCTGCGTCGGGGAGGCTGCCGATGCAGTCGTTTGGCCGATGGAGGCTTTGGCGGAGGAGGCCCGGGGTTCTTCCGAGGGGGGCGAGGTGGCTCGGGGGCAGGAGGAGGTTGTAGCTGTTGGGGCTGGTGCTCTCTCTTCTGCTGTTGAAGTCGCCGGTGTCTGTCTGCCAGTAAATGCCTTGGTGTAGGTGCTGTTGTAGTCCGAGGTGAGTTGGGAGTAATCGCAGGTGTAGTCCGAGCAGGCTGGTGGTCAGCTGCTAAGTGGCCATCTAGAGGCATGTGGTCACTTTTGTTGCCCGGGGGGGAAGCTGGACGCTTGATTGCGTGGCGCTGACCGATGGGGGGTGGCTTGTGCACGTGAGCGTGGCTTCGATCCCTGCGATCCTCGTGATTTGTCGTGGCTGATTTGCTGGTTGGAGGGACCCGGCTGTTGTGGGTCTGGAACCACGTGGAGACCGATGGTCTTGGTGGATTTGTGAGGGTTTCTGATGGGTCTGGGATTGTGCTCGTCCCGGCAGATGTTGGGGTCTACTAACTTGACCTTATTCCTGTTAAGTGTCCTCTGCTTTCCTGACTGTTGGTGCACAACCCAAATGACCTTCCCTCTGACCTTGGTTACCGTCCAGTGTGGGTCCCACTTGGATGTCAGGCTGAGTGGCTCGGTGGCTAGGACGACACAAGAATCACCTGGCTTGATGACCCCTGTATTTGCTTGTTGATCCAGTCGCCGCCGATTCCACTGCCTGGCGTCCTTCGTCAGTCCTGCTGCCGTCCGGAGGGCGTCCGACAAGTGCTGAAGGCGTTGATCCAATGGCTGCTCAGCTGGCAATAAACGACTGAGGGGCAGTCTGGCTCTTCTGCCAAAATGTAGGAAATATGGCGTATGGCCTGTTACATCACTAACTGAATTGTTGTAAGCTAGAAAATCCATACCCAAATATTGCTGCCAGTCTCATCTGCTGTTGTTGATGAGGGCCGTGATGATGCGTTTGAGCGTACCATTGAATCTCTCGCACTTGCCATTTGCCTGCGGATTATAGGGTGTAGTTCTTCGGTGTTCGATTCCCACGTCAGCCAGATATTTGGTCAAGGCCCTCGCATTGAACTCCAGTCCTCGATCAGTGAGGATAACGTCACAGAAGCCATGTCGACTGAAGTAATGGTGACTTAGGGCTTCCCAGACGGCTTGGCTTGACTTCGATGCGAGGGGAAAGGCTTCAGCCCAGCCGGTGCAATGGTCAATGATGGTCAGGATGTATGTGTTGCCCGAGGGAGTCTCCACGAGTGGGCCAATCAAATCTGCAGCCAAAAATTGCATTGGAGCCTTCGGAAGAGGCATTTGGCCATATGGAGCTTTGACTGGCTGTCTGTTGTGGACTACGCAATGAGGGCATTGCTTGATAAACTGGGACACTTGGCGTTTCATGCCTGACCATACAAATGCTTCTTTGATTCTCAGCATTGTCTTCCGCACCGACATGTGACCGACTTCCTGGTGAGCCTTAGAAATGACTTCCATCTGGTGACGTGGTGGTAAGACGAGCCTGGGATGTTCAGGGGCGTATCTGTAGGGAGGTGTGGTGGAGTAGAGGAGACCATTGATGATTTCGTAGTTATCGTCGTCATCGCCCTCCTCTTTGTCCTTCCATTCAGGCAGGGCCCTTTGATCAGCGGCTAGTTGTCGTAGATCGAGACCATAGGACTGGGCTTCGGCATGAAGCTCGTTGTCGATTGGAGGGATTTTGTCGCCGAGTTGCCAAAATCCGACGTCGAAGGTGGCCACGGTGTCATGTTGTCTAATTCTCGAGAGCATATCAGCTCGGACGTTGAGTTTGCCCTTGTGGTATTCCACTTTACAACCATATTCCGACAAGAGTACAGCCCATCTCTGTATCTTGGTATTGTTGAGGTCTTTTGTAAAGAGGCTGGTAAGGGGCTTATGGTCGACGAACGTCCTGTATGAGCTGCCGATGAGATACACTCTGAGTTGCTTGAGACAATAGACCAAACCATAAGCTTCTTTTTCGATCGTTGCCCATCGACGCTGAGTGGCTGTCAGTTGTTTCGACAAATAGACGATAGGTCTTTCCACCCCATTATCGTCCACCTGGCAAAGTACGCCCCCCACAGCGTAGTCGCAAGCGTCGCAATAAAGTAAATAGGGCTAGTCGGGTTGTGGATGAGCCATTATTCGTTCACTGCAAAGTTCAGCCTTCAGAGTGTCGAACGCCACTTGTTGGTCGTCTGACCAGATGAACTTGACATTTTTTCTGGTCAGGAGGGTGAGTGTTTCTGCTATTTTGGCATAGTCGACGATGCAGGAACGATAATAGGAACACATACCCAGGAAGGTCCTTGTCTCGGATAAATTTGTGGGCGCTTTCATGTTGTTGATGGCCTCGGTCTTCTGTGGGTCCGCCGCGAGGCCCTGGGCGCTCACAATATATCCAAGCAGCTTGACTTGCTTCATGCCGAAGACGCATTTCTTGGGATTGAGTCTCAAGTTGTACGATCGAATGCGGTCAAAGATGATCTCTAGATGTTTGAGATGTTCTTCTTCGTTTGAGCTAAAGATGACCAAGTCGTCAATGTAGATCAAAGCGATTTTGCCGATCAAGCCCTTCAGAATGACCTCCATGGCCCTTTGGAATTTCTGAGTGGCACAGTTCAGGCCCATCGGTAGCCTGGTCCAATGAAAGAGCCCACGATGGCACACAAATGCGGTCTTCTCTTGATCATCAGGATGAAGTGGCAACTGATGGTATCCAGATTTAAGATCAATGGTGGAAAATACGGTCGCACCTTGTAATTGATCGAAGATGTCCCTGATCAATGGAATAGGGTAGGCATCATTCTTGGTGATCTTGTTGACGGCCGTATAGTCCACCGTGAATCTTGGTTCGTTGCTGTCTTTCTTCTCGACGAGGACGACTGGGGAAGACCAGGGAGAAGACGAGGGCACAATGACACCCTGTTCGAGTAACTCGTCCAGCTTCGCATCGAGCGCCTGGCGTTTGCTGAAGGGTAGACGATATGGTCTTCTCTTGACTGGGCCCCCAGTAGTTTCGATCCTGACTTCAATCTCAGGATGACATCCGAGGTCCTCGCCCTTGGCTGCAAACAGGTCGTCATTTTTGCGAACCAAGGCCTCGATGTTAGAGTCTGAGATGAGGGGGGGTCGGTCCCCGAGCGAGCCTATTATCTGCCTCCTAGGTAATAGCTCGAATGCATGCCCTTTCCATGAAAGCATGCCTTGTCCATAATCAATAAGAGCACCATCTCGCCTCAGTACGTCTCGCCCCAAGATCATACCATGGCCGATGCCCTCCACAACAGTCACATTGAATGCCCCCACACGCAATTCAGTCAATTCTACCACACCGACAGTCTTGATTTCACCCCCAGTGACGTTACACAATTGCATGGTCGGTGGGTTAATTTTGGGGATGAAACCAGCCAATTTACAAAAATTGTCAAATTCTTGGCGCCTTAGAACGCTCCTTGTTGCTCCGGTATCTAGAAGCGCTGTACAATTGCAATGTTCAAATTCCAGCTCGACATAGACTAAGGAGTCGACGTCTAAGGCGCTTATTGGCCCCCCTGGTAGCGAGGTCCTCGGTGACTACGCCCCTGGTTTCTGTTTTGTCTGGCCCTGTCCGATAAGCGTTTTCTGCAGTCTGGGGCAATATGACCAATTTTGTGACAGTAATTACATACCGGGTAGCCATCGTCTGTAAACTGGTTCTCGGTAGGTCCCTGGGCACGTTGGTTGCCATATTGCTGGTCATATTGGGCCACCGGAGCCCTGCGTGTAACGTTCGCATTCGGTGTGGGATGGTAGTAGCCTTGTGGTTGTGGCTGTTGTCGATGAGACTGCTGTGGTCGGCTGTTTTGATGTCGGCCGTTGTCATGCCTTGACTGTTGCGGTTGTGACTGGGCCCTGTCCTTCTTGAGGTCATCCCTAAGACCTTGCAGTAGTGCCGTCATCTTGGTGAACTGGTGTGTCAAGCCAGTGAGCTGACGTTTGCTGTCTTGATCCTGCAAGTCTTGGGGGGGCGGCTGGCGATCTCGGGGGGGTTGTTGTCCCCCTACGGCTCCGACTTCCATCGGTTCTTCGAACCTTTGGGTCTCTTTGTGTCCAGAAATGAGGCCCTTTTCTTGAGCCATGGCCACTCGATTTTGGTTTGATTGGAGCTGGCAGACCTTGTGAATTGCAAGCTCGAAGGTTTGCGGATAGCCCTTCTCAATGAGCTTGATGGCTAATTTATCGTCCGAAAGGCCTTTGATGTAATACTCGATGAGAAGGCGTCTCTCGGCATCTTCTCTCTCCTCATCTCGAGCTAAGGGATAAGCCAGTTCCACGGCCTTTCTGTAACGCCTGCCGTAGGCTGCCGTCGTTTCATAAGCAGCCTGCTTGATGTGCTGAACTTCGTGCTTCAGCTTTTCATCTTCCTGTGATGAAAGGAATTGGGTTTGCACATGAAGTTTAACCTCTTCCCATGTGGCGTACAAGCGTCGGTCGTGAGCCCTGAGAAATCTCTCGATTTCTTCTCTTAAGTCCGCCGTGGCTGACGTCGTCGCCACCAAAATTGTTTGCTGGGTGTAGGGCAGGGTGAGTTCTACTTCCCTGATCCAGTTTCGCACAGATTGTGATGTGCTGCCGTCACAGGATGGGACTCTTTTTGCACAGTCTAGTGCCTGTTGGCGGTCCTCAGCCAGTAATTGTTGCTGGAGGGCCCTATACTGTAAATCTAAGACTTCTTGGTGCTCTTTCTTAGATTGGTACATAAAATGGTCTCTAAGGACTCGTTCTTGCCTGAGATACTCGACGAATGTGATCTCGGGTAGTGCGTGTTGGGCCTGCTCATTGTCCTCGACGGGTTCTGGTTCCTCTCCTTGGGCCACTCGGGCTGCCGCTGCTTCTTCGTTGGCCCTTCGTTGGGCTTCGACGTGGGCCCTTTGTTGGGCTGCCATCTCTTGCTCTCTTCGTTGGAGCTCGATGAGATGGGGGTTGTCGGGGTTAAAGGGCGGGTATGGCATCTCGATTGCCTTGTAGAATTAATCCTTGCGAATGTAAAAAGTAGTCAAGGGACCTAACTTTGAGCTAAGGGAGTTTTTGTAGAATCTGGAAGCCCATGTGTTTTGGTAAAATTTGTCTTCGCGCCTAGTACTTTCAACTAATTGATGATCTTGTAGTACTTCCAGTATTGTGTTTGGTAAAAGTTGTGTTTTTCAAATATCCAGATTAAAAAAAAAAAATTTTGGCTTGTAATATCCACTATGTACTCACTGTACTGCTCCAATATGTTCACAAAAAGTTGACTCTGTTCAATTCACTCAGGGTACACCATTGTGAGCTCCAGGAGTCTACTGATTGACAGAGACAATCATAGATTAATAGTCACCATTGATAGACTAATTAATCAGTCCTCAATTAAAACAGCTTCCCAAATGTGTACTCGTATCACTGCAATTGAGGGAGCTCAGCTAGCCAAGGAAATGGCTATCACAATTCCAATAATTCAAAGACCAGTTATACTGGGATTTCAAGATGCTAGTTTGTATATGGTAAGAATGACAAACTATATAGTTACGGTTCACAGATAGACTAAAAGGTAATTTATTGTAGGTAACAGAAGGTTATATAGTAAAATGTACAAACAGGTAATTGGAGGATGGCAACAGCCAATCAGAATACAGTATTAAACAATGGGGCATTGCCCCTAAGCATTGTATACACAGTATGAGGGTTCAGTGATTCTGGACTCCAGGTTTCATAACCAGAAAGGTGCTAATTGGTAAAGTGCAATTAACTTCCCTTAGATAATTGTTACTAGCTTTTATCCCCCCAATTCATCTTAATTCCCAATAGACAGAATGCTGGATCACAGAGAATTGTCAGATGCCTTGGTTTGGCAAGGCCTTTGTGTTGGGGCTTATAGATAGGCCCAGCATGATAAATGGTACAACAATATAGGGGATTAAAATTAGGGCCCTTTGTGTAACTTGCTGTCACAAAGGGCAAGCCATATGTGAATGGACTTTCATTATAGGGTATCTTAAATGTGGACAATTCTCTGGACTGGCAAACTTGTATAATGCATTAAATGCATAGAAATTACTCTTGGCCAAAATGTACCAACTTAAATGCAGAAAAGATATATTACCCAACTTTTGGATCCAAGCCTCACTGATCAAGGTAAATACATAGAAGTGCTGTAGGGAAGCTCTCACAAATAGATCTAAGGAATATATATAAAATGGTATTCATAATTGCATGTATGCTTTTACAAAATGTTCAGGTTTTTTAATCGGAGTGGGTGAGATTAACCATATTTTCTTTGATGTTAACAAATTATATATTTTTACAAATTGGTACAACAGTAGTTTTTGCTGGCATTACAGCATCCAAAATATAATATTAAGACAAATTATTCATTGAAAACAATTTTATGATTATTCCTTCTCTCTCTTTGTAATTTTGGAAATGTAATGCCATTTTTTAAAAGAGCAATCACATTCCTGAATATTAGATTGTGTTTTACTTGCTAAGTTAGACCTGATTTGTTTCTAAGGCATAGCGCAAGTTGCATGTAAATTTCTGTTTAAAGATTGCAATCATATGATATACTGTTTTAAAACAAGTTTAGTATAGAAATAAGGGGCTTTTAGATTTAAAATGTTAGCAGAGGGTGCCACAGAAAATGCTTCATGCACACATAATTTCATTGCTACCAAAGATGTCAAAACGAGGCCAAACTATGAGCTTTACTTGGACAAGACAAAGATATTTTCAAAGGATGCTTGCATGCTGTGTTTCTAAGCTCTATTTGAAGTAGCTAAAACACTATTTTGTTTACTAATCAAGACATTACCAAAACAAAAAGATAGCCTTCATGCTACCTTCAAGCAAGCAAATCGTGTGAAACCTTTTCGTTCCTGATCAGTATGATTGAATGTGTGAAGTGGAAACTTTTCCAACTTACGGGGTAGTACCCGACTACCCGTGACAGACAATCTGAAATTTGTTAGTACCTTAAAACAACTCCAAAAATTTTAATAGACACTCTTATTGAAGGCATATAGTTTGTTTTGAAAATAGTTAGTGTTGAAAGTAGTCTCTTCGAATATTATCACTTAGAGTAAAATATTGTGAGTTAATTGTTCTTGTAGTAGCACAGGTGTGGGAAATACCCTAATTTAGTTGCACCAGTCTTACAGTTTAATTGATTTATTACCAAAATCCAAATTCGAGGAATTACACAAATTAATATTTTAAAAACCTATTCCACAGCTATATAATATCACATAATCACAGCTTCTAATAACATGTAAACCTGAGTAAAATTGATATTTCAGCTTATGGGGAAATGTCTGGAATGTTGGACAAATCACTTTTTTAACTGTTTTTATGTTTTGACATGTTAAATGTGTGTTTTTGACTGAATATAAATCTGCAGATACATATATACTTTATATGGGATTATTATTTAGGGCAATGAAGCCATTTACTCTGAAGGTGTAAAATCAAAGTGATGATCACGCGAAATTCCTGTTTTCACATTAAATATTTTCAAGTTATAAAAAAACTAAATTACTGAATTTTAACAATAGGCTTAGTCATAATGCATTAAACTCACTTGCTGTATCTTATCTATTCATAATTACACAATACTAATTAGGATGAGAACAAGGTGGGAAGTAGCTAATATAACACCACACTGGGCAGGCAATTGCTGTATCCAGGATTCAATTCCCGATAGGGCCAGTCCATGTGGATCGATTTATGTTGAAAAGCAATTTAAAGCATCCTGCGTTTATTTATATACCTTCATCTTGTACTAATTACCAAACCAATTAAAGTTAATCAAAGCAGGATGAAAAGCCCCAATGATCCATCCACCCAGAATACATTGTACATTAGTATCATCATACTTGGCAACATTTCAACAACGTTTTTTGGGAGTTAATTCATACCTTGCAAATTCTCCATTATAAAAATGAATTTTTGTTCTGTAACTGCCATAATATCCAATAATATGTAATAATTGAAAGCAAAAGTGCCAAGATTGATGCAGATACGCCCTGCAATTTCTTAGGATTATGTCGAAATTTGGGGACCATAAGGGCGTATCTGCCTTAAACAGGAAAGGTAATGAATTTCACTTCATAAAATCATATCAACAATGTAGAGATGTCATTATTATATATGTGTACCAAAAATCATTATTGTACTTCACTTAGTTTTGCTACAATTTAAAAAATGCAGAGACACAAAACTTCAAATGGCTCTCCTAAAAAATTGCCAAAACGTAGATACGCCGTAATGGTCCCAGGGTATCTAGCTTGCAGATACGCCCTAATGGTCCCCAAGGATCTAGCTTGCAGATACGCCCTTATGGTCCCCATGTATCGAGTTATAGGGCTATTAAACAGTTTGCCTGAAACTGAAATGATTCATTAGAGCAACAGGTTTTTTTTCCTGCTGCAAACCAACCATTTCTAGAGCATAGTTGGTTTTAACATATTTTCTGTATGGGTCAACCACAAATATGTCCATATAACTGTGAAGCCTTGTCAATATCTGCCAAATAACTTTTTTTATTGAAGTATATCAAAACATTGTCATTGCTTCAAAAAATATCATAATGCATGACGAATCACTGATAATGGCTGGCTGCACTCAATCTTAAGGTAATCATCCGAACTGCAGTCAAATCAAGAATTGATATTCTGCTTAAAATTATCTGATACCACTGAAGTTGGTATTCAAAATGAAGGTCTAATTGAGCCCTGTCCAACTGCGCATATTTCGTGGTTGTATGATGTATATTGACAAAGTTACAGGATACCGCGATTTTGGATTTTAATTAAATGCGAGAAAACTTCAACTGCATTGTGCTCAAGTTAAACGTTCTTAAATTTTCTTGAAACTTCTCAGGAATGTCTCTTAGGTCAAACCACAATACCAAAAAATGGTACAGGTGTCTCCTCCAAAATTTTCTCATTTGATGGGCACCAGCCACACCCTAGTTTATATGCCCGGCAGCTGAGTGGAGAATACATTTGTAAACGATCGATCCATTCCCTTGTATTCCTCTTAAAATCTTACATTTGTAAAATCTCTTTTACTTACTGCCTCAAAATAATTTTACATGTTTCTAGAGACGTTAGCATTTTTTATGTACTCAAACCAGTGTGGTTTTCTCCCTCCAAATAGCATCTGTGATTGAGTCAATGACCATTGACCTTCTTAAAAGATCAATCCATTTTCTGCCCTCCTCTCTTGCGATGTCTCTTCTCTGTTTCTTGCTTCCCTTACGCATCCTGTCAAGTCGGCTTAGTCCCAGCCAGGCCAATGTGCTCCGCTCAGCCCGTAATCCTTAGAGACACCAAAAGGCTTCCTGGTTTATCTCCAGTTATCCAGATCACAGTTTATAGTCCTTGTCATACTTACGCGGAATCTCAAGTTTTTTTTCTATGCTGTTGAACTGTGATGTCAGAGATGACTCTATTCTAGCATTGCAATATATGTAAATTAACTACAAGCTGTGATGTCATTTCAAACTGGGTCAGATTCCCCAGCTTCTAACCAATGCGAATCCACCAAACTGAGCATCACAGTTTCAACTCAGTGTCAGAGTTAAAATTGGGTCTGGGAAAAACCCATGCAAGTTTGACATCACAGCCTCTCAGCCAATGGGCTGCCAGAACAAATATACATAACATAAGCCATGTGTTTACGAACAAATTGTCAAAGCCTTCTGTTTATACCAAGTTCCATCAAAGTTTAAAGTTGTAAGTTAGCAAGTTTGTAGATTTATCAAACAACTCTGGGAGGATTATAACAGTTGTTTACTGTGAATGCTCACAAAGCTGCCATTTGGTGGGATTAGACTGGTGATTGCTGTGATAAATCATTGGGATCAAAAATGTGATGCTTCCTTCAATATATCAATGTTTAACTGTGATGAAGTAGTTTACGGTCAGCCCATTGGCTATCAAGCTGTGATGACATAGTTGTAGGGGCTATCCCTGATAAAACTCTTACTCTGACACTGTGTTGAAACTGTGACGCTCAGTTCAGGAGGATCAACATTGGCTAGAAGCTTGGGAATCTGACCCAGTCTGAAATGACATCACAGCTTGTAGTTAATTTACATATATTGCAATGCTAGAATAGAGTCATCTCTGACATCACAGTTCAACAGCATAGAAAAAAAACTTGAGATTCCACGTAAATACGACAAGGACTGTAAAAGGCTACTGTCAGTGTTACCAGTTTTCTGTTCTGATGTTTTGCATGTTTCACATAAAACTTGAATGCACCGACTTTCATTAAGATCCGATGCCTTTTAGAAGAAAGACACGATTTTGATTGGAGAGGAACCTTAACCACTCTCTAAATTGCATCTGTCTTTGAGTCATGACAATTGACCTTCTTAAAAGATCAATCCATTTTCTGCCCGCTTCTCTTTCTACGTCTCTTCTCTGTTTCTGTCTTCCCTTACACATCCTGTCAAGTTGACTTAGTCCCAGTCAGGCCCAATCTGCTCCGCTCAACCCGTAATCCTTAGAGACACCAAAAAGGCTTCCTGGCTTATCTCCAGTTATCTGGATCACAGTTTAAAAGGCTACTGTCAGTGTTACCAGTTTTTCTTCGCTGACAATGAAATAAGAGTTTCATCGTTATTCTGGTATAGTCAAATACACTGTAAACCCAGCTGCTGGAAGGTTACTGTTAAAACAACAGTACATGCCGTAAAAAGATTGTTTTTCTTCCGTTAAGTGGAACTTTTTTTATTTATTACTGTAGCTGACGTCAGAGTAACGCTGCAGGTTTTGCAGTGTAGCCTTCTTTTTTCAAAATTAATCATGTGAAGTGCATGGCATACTTTCCAGACTTATCTCTACAATGGCCTTTTCGGAAATAACAGCACATATCAATAAGTAGGCAGAAATAACTGCCAGGTTATTTGAATCAATGACCGACTGACTGTGCATTGAAATTATGTAGCTTGAGTCCTCATCACAATGATTTCATTTGGTCCAAGGCATTATACTTGCAGGTTTGCTATGCAACTACAGGAATCTGAGGAAGTAATATTTCAGCCATTTTATATGTTCGATAATGTCCAATATATTTGGTCTGGTAACAGGATGATGGATTTTTGCAATCAACAGGGTACTCAAGGTAAAATCATTTCAAAAGTTGAACAAATGTGATGTCCTGTCAAATTCAGGAGGTATATTTATTGCGAGTGAGAACAGCCCCACGCGGTCAGAGGTTGCATCCCCACGCGCGTGAGAGGCGTGGGCCTGCAATATTTTGTACAGCCACGCGCGTGGATGTGCGTTCACTCGCACGCGTGAAGCTGGGCTATGCCATCCAGCGCACCTAATAGCATGCGTGGCTATGCAATCCAGCGCATCTCTATGGTCCCACGCGGCTGCTATTAACGACTCAGGAGTGCTACTGACCACATATTCACGAAGCTGGTATATGTCATCCAGCACATTACTGCTGGTGTTCTCAGGAGCACTAATGAAGGTGTTCCCAGGACTACTGAAGATGTTCTCAAGAACATCTATCCATCTATCTGTAGCTGTCTGTCTGTCTCTTGGTCTATCTATAGCTGTCTTTCTACGGGTCTAGCTGTCCATCCAAAGATATTTCCAGCAAATATGGTTATTTCACTGTCCCTGTTGCTAATTTAATTGACAACTTGTCATTCCATCACATATTTGCTAATGTATTTAATCATACTCCCAAGGGTGCGCTGGATCACACTTCCAAGGGAGCGCTGGATCACACTTCAAAGGGTGCGCTGGATCACATTCCCATCACACATGAGAGTGTTATGAAATGCATTAGGCCTATAGTCTGCTGCTTGTAATAGGTGTCACCCATAGCATGCCCAGGAGCATAACAAGGTGCGCTCACTCGCAGTATAAAGAGTTGCACAGCCACGAGTGCGCTGCATTGCATAGCCTCTCAGAGTCATAGCTTACACCCCCAAGAGTGCGAGGGAGGACATGCTCAGGAGTGCGATCCATGACACATTCAGGGGTGCGATTGATAGCATTTCCAAGAGAAAGATGCGCTGGAATACACATTCAAGCCCTTGAAAGTGCGCTCAGCAGCACTACTGAATGTGTCAAATCTGACAATAAATATATATGAATTCAGCTAGTTTACTTGTGACTGTTTTTATAGATCTGGCAGACAACTTGTGCTATAACAATGGACAAAAGCGCCTTTTAGACAATGGCTGAGAGGAGTTCTTTACGGGCATCTTCTATCAACAATTAATCCATTATCCTTGCCCTGCCCTTGTCACTAGAAAGGTACAATACCAATCTATTATTTTATATATCACTGTCTCAGTCTCACCTGATACTTTGCTTTGGTTCTCTAGATAACATAAAAAATATCCAGGATATCCATTGATGTAACTACAGTTACCACATCTTTCACCCTAACATATTCATTCATTTTGCCACACACTTCTTTTGTCGCCTGTGTTGGCAGTCTCCATCTCTCATTCAGTGGCGTAACTGGGGGTTCTCGAGCGGGGGGGCACCTGGGGGGGCACGCAATTCTCTGGGGGGGCACCCACAATGCTAATTGTATATTTAAGACAGAGTTGGAAAGTTGATATGGGGGGGCACCTGGGGGGGCACAGGTCCAATATGGGGGGGCCTGTGCCCCCTCGTGCCCCCCCATAGGGACGCCACTGCTCTCATTAAGTCATCCTGTCAAGACGGCTCTTTCCAACTCACAATCACTTAGTATTTGACAACATATTTTATCAAAGAGAGATACTGTATACCATACAACTTATTATGTTTCATTTAACTCAGTTTTAAAAATGTTTTTGCAAGCGTTGTCAGGTTTACCTCCTTCACATTTTCAAAAAAGTCATAACTTCATGCAATATTTCACCAATGCAGACCAGAGGAAGCAACAGAAAAACAAAACAAAAATTAGCAATTGCTTAGAAATATGAGAGACACATGGCCGAAAAGCAACAGCAACATCTCCTATCAAGAATGATTCCATTAGCTTACTCTGCCCAAACCAATATACCTATCACTATGCCATGTCCCTTAAAAGATTATCGCATTGCAGCTACACTTCTCTTATCACCTGTGGGAGTCCCCTCTTTGGCAGTGTGTGCATGGTCTTCTGAATTATGTCAAGTTGGCCATAAGTCACAAGTTCCACGCATTTGATAAATAAATGACATGCTGGTGTGCAGGAAAAATGTTTTCTGTATGACATACCTTGTGTGTAGCTTTAGGAAATTGATTTGTTAATAGTGTAGCAATAGTTCCTTATTTCCTTGTAAGATAAATGGCAGACATTGGCAATTTATAGGTAATCATGATAAAGCATTTAAGTTATTTTTCAAGTTGAAACAAATTCTAGGATTTAAAAAGAAATATATCTCCCTTTTGATATTCTTAACAACTTTCAAATGTCTGCCTTGCAAAAATGTAGGCCTATTGCTTGCACTTTATTCCTCAACATTCAAGGAACATTAAAAGAAATCCGGGAGTCATCCTTTTCATACGAGAGCAGCAAGTGGGCTAGCTGCAAGGAGCATCAGGGGTCCCAAGAGAGCATCATGAAAACTCCATGTTCAGCTAGATGGAAGTTCCAGAAACTCGGTTGGAGCTCTCTTTATTACGGAATAAAGACATAAGGCCAGGTTCTTCAAATTTTGCAAAGTTTCAGAAATAATAACACTCTGAAAATGTTAAAGCATTATGCAGACAAATGTTTGGTTTAGTTATTAACACTAATCTGAACAAATTCTGCATAACATTCCAAACTTAAACAACAGATCACAGCCTAAAGCTGTTGTCAAACTTAACCAGGAAAATTATCTCTTTCTAGCTTGTCTTTTCCACTTCATAAATGCGTCCTGTCATTTTTGTCAAGTTGATTTTATCTCACTTAGCTTTTAATCACAAAGAGATAACATAAAAGCCCCTTGTCTCATCTTGTTTAGAATTTATCGAATATAAAAGTCTATGATGCACTCTAAAAAATTTCAGACAAAATTGGTTTTTTAGATTCAAAATGGTTTTTTTCAAAACCAAATTTCAATGCAAAAAACCAACATGGATTTTTTTAAAAATCCCTGTTGGTTTTGCATTGAAATTTGGTTTTTCAAAAAACCATTTTGAATCTAAAAACCAATTTTGTCCCGACATTTTTTAGAGTGTATGCTGGTATCACAGCTCTTTGAATTTCAAACATAAGGCTTGTCAAGTTAACTTACTCTCACATAGTATTAAATTAAAAAAAAGTCAGACAACATAGAAAACTCCATTTCATATCCTCAGTGTTAGAGGCTTCTGCATGCTGAATCAGCATCCCCAGCTTTTTCAGCTTTCCATGCTTACTAACACCTCATATTTTACTGGGATCAGTCACACAACAATCTATCTTTAGAAAAAAAAATTAGAATCCCCTAATCTCAGGAACTTTCGTTTTATGTCATACTATAAATCTCCAGTTCTGCATGAATCACATAAAAAAGAAACGTAAGAGGTATATTGTGTTTTATCAAATCAGTTGTCTAATGTTTTGAAAGTGGTCGACTGGTCATGAGTTGGAAAGAGTCAAGTTGACAGGATACATTAGCGAGAGGTATACAGTGCCCAGAAGAGTGCAACAAAGGGATTTTAAAATAATGTTGGGGGTGATTATCATTGAATGCCCATATATTAAGCCTTCAGGTAGAACCCATGTTGAGGCAAGATTGAGACACTGATAGAGTGGTAATGTACCTTGTAGTGACAAGGGCAGGGCAAGGATAATGGATTAACTGTTGATAGAAGATGCCCTTAAAAAACTCCTCTCTGCCATTCTCTAAAAGATGGTATTGTTCACGCATCTCCATTGGACCCCAGCAAAAGTAGTAACTTCTAGAACAAGGGGGACCTTGCAATATGTTCCATAGCTGTATAACTGCAATAGACACCTAGAAAGTTCTATGAAAACAGCTGTGGATAAAGTATGCTGAAATTGCCCGAATAATTATATCAGTCCTGTTGTCTTGTGGACATTTTATTTTTAGAATAAAAGCTATATGATAAAGTATATCCAAATTGGCTTGAAATTCTTACAGCCCTGAGATAGATTTTCTGGGTGACTAAATCATGGACTATATCATATTAAATTGTTTTCAAAATTAGTGAGAAATTCTCTTTGAGAACGTGTGTTTATAACAGAAATTCTGATTACTTATCCATTACAATATCATTTGTGCATATTGGTTTTTAAAATTATCTGAAAAACAACAAATTTAAAGTTGTCAGATTCTTATGATGCAAGGAAGCTTCAGGACTTCCTTGGGGCTCCTGAGTTCTTGAAATGCCCCCTGCAAGGGATCCCTCGATGCTCCCTGGAGATCTATGCAGCTCCTAGTCGATCCCTGAATGCAAAGGATGGCTCCTGGGGTTTCCTTTAAACGGCATTAAGTGCCCAGAGACTTCACAATTTCTGCATGAATTGTGCCATCCATGGAGTAGGCCTAAACATTTGAAAGGAATCCCTTTTATTTCACATGCTACATCAAAAATAATTTTACATGTTACTAGTGATGTTTACAATTTCGATGTACTTGAAGAAGTGTGGTTTTCTCCCTCCAAATAGCATCTGTTATTGAGTCAATGACCATTGACCTTCTTAAAAGATCAATCCATTTTCTGCCTCCTTCTCTTGCCACGTCTCTTCTCTGTTTCTGTCTTCCCTAGGTTGCGCAATGCGAATCCTGTCAAGTCAGCTTAGTCCCAGTCAGGCCCAATCTGCTCCACTGAGCCCATAATCCTTAGAGACACCAAAAGGCTTCCTGGCTTATCTCCAGTTATCTGGATCACAGTTTAAAAGGCTACTGTCAGGGTTACCGGTTTATCTTTCTAACGTTTAGCTTTGTATACAATAAAATAATGAATCAAGCATTTCACACACAGAGTTTCACTGTTATTCTGATATAGCCAAATATATACTGTATACCCAGTTGCCGGCAGTTACCGTTAAAACAACAGAAAATTCCCTGAAAAGAATGGTTTTCTGCCGTAGAGTGGCACTTTTAAAATTCATTATGATAACTGACGTTAAGGCAACGCAGCAGGTTTTGCAGTGTAGCCTTTTTTTCAAAATTAATCAAGTGAAGTTCATGGCATACTTTTCCGACTTATCTCCACAAAGGCCTTTTCGGAAATAACAGCACATATCAATAGGTAGGCCTACAACAGAAATCAGGTTATTTGAATCAATGACCACACTGTGACCGACTGACCGTACATTGAAATTATGTAGCTTGAGTTCTCATCACAATGATTTCATTTGATCCAAAGCATTACACTTGCAGATTTTCAATGCAATTAAAGAAGTCTGAGGAAGTAACATTTCAGCCATTTTATATTTCCGAATTTTTGATGATGTTCAATGTATTTGGTCCTGTAGCCGGATGATGGAATTTTCCTTTTGACATTCCCACCAACATCGACTGCATGCATCTTGAAATGTGTGTACCATGAAATTTCTTTACATTCCATTCCACAACATTCAAGGAACATTACCAGTTAGTTCATGCAGAGATTTCCGAGTCCCATTGCACTTAATGCTACTTAAAGGAAACCCCAGGAGCCATTCTTTGCATTCAGGGAGCAGCAGGAAACTATATAGATCTCACGGGAGCATTAAGGGTCCCCCAAGAGGCATAACGAAAACTCAGCAGCTCCAAGGAAGTTTCTCTGAGATTCTGAGATATGAGCCAAAGATTAATGATGACGCTTTAAAAATACTAAAACAATATGTGCTGTTGATGAAGTTGTGAATAATCTCAATTGTAAAATCATCCAGAAAACCTTTTCTTGGCATTCAAACCTAATAGGATAATTCATTACTTTTATTGCAAAAGTAAATGGTAAATTTTATAAGACACCATTTGCTCCAGAAATGTCAGGTTTTGCTAGGGAGAAATGTGCACAATAGCACCTTTTAGACAATGACTCAGAGGAGTTCTTTGAGGGCATCTTCTGTCAACAGTTAATCCATTATTCTTGCTCTGCCCCTGTCACTTGAAAGGCACAATATCAATCTATGATGTTGCTTTAAAACATTAAAACATCAAATTATGAATAGATTATTAGAATTTATTTTATAGACACACATTCTCACTAATACTGAAAATGTAGCTAATTAATGAAAACACCTGTGTAAACAAGATAGGAGAGGGAGGGAGCTATGAGTAGTTTTGATGGAGTAGCGTAAATGGTTCATGAATTAATAGTATGATTTATGTTATAAACACACATTCTCACTAATATTGAAAATGTAGCTAATGAATTACATTTTACTGTTCATGATAAAATCAACCAGAAAATTATTTATTTAATGCTTTCAAGCTCATTTGGAAATAATCATAGCTCTTAATAGCCTCTTATTCTGAAATAAAATGCTCACTATATTTTTTAGACAACACATGGAAATGATTTATTTATGTTAATTTCGGTGTCGTAATTCGCAAAAGTTTTTATACATGTATTTCTACTTGTAATAAAACAATATTTGGCAAGATTCTCCTTGCTCTGGATGTGTCAGGTTTTTGCAAGAGAGAAACTTGAACAATAGAGCCTTGTAGACAATGGCTGAGAGGAGTTCTTTGAGGGAATCTTCTATCAACAGTTAATCCATTATCCATGCCCTGCCCTTGTCACTAGAAAGGCACAATACCAATCTATCATTGTCTCAGTCTCATCTGAACATAGGTTCGAAGAGATAACATCGTAAGTTAACGCTTAAAATATCCTGGAATCCATTCATGCAGTAACTACAGTTACCGCATCTTTCACCCTACCATATTCATCCATTTGCAGCACTCTTCTTTTGTCACTTGTCGTGACAGTCTTTGCCTCTTGCTAATGCATCCTGTCAAGTTGGCTTTTTCCAACTCACAGCCACTTAGTATTTGACAACTGATTTGATCAAAAGAAATATACCAATACAACGTCTCATGTTACATTTAGCTCAGTTTTAAAAAGGTTTTTGCGTGCAAGCATTGTCAGTTTTTCCTCCTGCACATTTTCAGAAAAGTGACTTGTGGTTTTCATTCTCTTAATTGCATCTGTCTTTTAAGTCAATGACCACTGACCTTCTTAAAAGATCAATCCATTTTCTTCCCTACTCTCATGTCACCTTTATTCTCAGTTACTGTCTTCCTGAGGCATCCTGTCATGTTGGCTTAGTCCCACTCAGGCACACTCAGCTCCTCATCCCTAGCAATACCAAAAGGCTTCCTGACTTATCTGGATCACAGTTTAAGAGGCCACTGTAACCTCCTGGGCAAAAAAAAATGGACCACCCTAGAAATCGACTTAATTTTGTTAGGCTTTGATTTGCACATGACATTCGCACAGAAAAAGCTTCATTTCCCGTCAATTAATCAACAGAAGCATTACATTAGTCTTAAATTGCTATTCCTCCTGACTTTTTAAGTACAACAGTTTTTTGGCTGCACTTCTTGACGACTTTGTGCACTGCAAAATGTGCATATTTCCCCGTTCCATTTCACTGCCTTCTAAAGCTCCTCAGTGTTACTAGGCTTGTACACTCTTCGATTAACATCAGCATTATCCCACAAGTTCTGAAATTAGTTGAAATCTGGACTCTGTCAAACATGGTTGTAGAGGAATAATGGTGTGGCGAGGCTTTGCAAGCACTCTTCTGAGGTATCAAAAATCATCTAATCTACAGTATGTAAAAAAAGAAAAATGAATCAGGCCATTCTGCCGACCATTTGGAAGCTTTTTCTTGTAGAAAACGTACAAAATATGCTGTTCCAGGATGACAATGTAATGCCCACACAGCGAAGGTCACCATTAGTATTTTCTGTTCAACAATATATCAACTATGTTCTGGCTAGGATAAAATATAGATATCAATCAAATTGTGAACTTTTTGGGTCATATTGATGATTATCTTAGATAACACAAATTTGGTCACACAGATGTGCTTTGAAAATCATTGGAACAGCAATGGGAAAATATGTACATTTTGCAGTGCACAAAGTCATCAAAATGTGCAGCCAAAAAACTGTTCTGCTTAAAAAGTCAAGAGGAAAAGCCATTTAATACTAAGACAATGCTTCTGTTGAATAACTGACCGGAAATGAAGCCTTTTCGATGTGTATATCCTGTTAAAATCAAAGCCTAACGAAATGAAGTCGAATTCTAGGGTGGTCCTTTTTTTTTGCCCGGGAGTGTATGTTTAAGAACCTCTCTTCTCTGATGTCTAGCTTTGCATAAATTTGAAGATGCTGGCTATGGTTGTATTGAGACATTCCACAGAATCTTACACCATTACATGGATGAAATAATAAATCAATAATTTTTCACACAGAGTTGAATATTATTTTTTTATGGCCAATATCTTATTTTAAGATATAAATTAAAAAACTGAGAACACTTTCTACGCCTATCCATCCACATGCCTTATGTGAAAATAACAGCCAGATTTGTTAATAAATAGGCCTATTTTGTAGATGTAAATAACAGCCAACAGGTTTCTCAAATCAGTGATCAAGGAAAATGTGTAACTTAAATTCTCGTCAATGAATACAATGATTTTTATATAGTTCTAACCATCACAAGTTAGAATTTTAATTGAACTACAAGGAGTCTGGGGAAGTACCATTCCAACAATTTTTGCATTTTTAATAATGCTCAGTATATTAAATTTAGTCTTCTGAGAAGAAGGTGGATGTTTGCAATTAGCAGGGTACTCACTATAGAAGCATATTCAAACCTTGATCAGTTATAACCTACACTCCTCCAGCTAAATATCTTTCCGTAGACATTTTAATCATTATTTTCTACAAGTATCTGGAAATGTGTGTCTCAGAAAATGTCCCTGCTCTCCATTCCAAAACATTCAAGGAACATTAACAGTGAGTTCATGCAGAGATTGTGAAGTCCCTGTGGATCTTAATGCCACTTAAAGGAAACCCTAGGAGGCATCTTTTGCATTCAGAGAGTGCAGGGAGCTGCTGGGATCTTGGGGAAGCATCATGCGACCCCAGGGGGCATTATGAAAACTCAGCAGCTCCAAAGAAGTTCCAGAGCTTCCTTGCATCACAAGATTGAGGAAACTTCAAGTTTTGCTGAGATTCAGAGATGTGAGCCAAAAATAATGCTGTTCGATCAAAAATATCACAATATGTATGCACTGCCGACAAAGTGAATGTGAATAATGATATTTGCAAAATTATCCAGAAAAACTATTCTATGCATTCAAGCCTATTGGGATATAATCATAACTCTTATTTAAAAAATAAATGCCACATTGAAATATTTGAGACAACAGAACTGAAATGTCTTAATTTTATGTTTACAATTTTCTTGCGACTGTTTTCATAGTTCTGGCAGACAACTTGTGCTATAACAATGGTACAATTTTCAAGGTCGCCCTTTCTCTGGAAGCGTCTGGTTTTGCTTTGGGGTCCAAGGGAGACTTGTGAACAATAGCACCTTTTAGACAATGACTGAGAGGAGTTCTTTAAGGGCATCTTCCATCAACTGTTAGTCCATTATATCCTTGCCCTGCCCTTGTCACTTGAAAGGCACAGTAGCCTACAAATCTATCATTGTCTTGGTCTCACCTGATAATGTACATCGTTCCAGAGATAACATCTTAAGTTAATGCTTAATAGATCCTGGAATCCGTTCATGCAGTTACTACAGTTACCACATCTTTCACCCTATACATATTCATCCATTTTACTGCACTCTTCTTTTGTCGCCTGTGTTGGCAGTCTCCACCTCTTGCTAATGCATCCTGTCAAGTTTGCTCTTTCCAACTCACAACCACCTAGCATTTGACAACTGCATGATTTAATCGAAAGCAATACACCTTACAGCTTCTCATGTTTCCTTTAGCTAAGTTTGTAAAAAGGTTCTTGCATGCACACATTGTCAGGTTTTCTTCTGTCACATTTTCAAAACATTGAAATCGTGGTTTTAATTCTCTAAATTGCATCTGTCTTTGAGTCAATGACCACTGACCTTTTTAAAAGATCAATCCATTTTCTGCCCTATTCTCTTGTCAACCCTCTCCTCTGTTTCTGCCTTTCCCTTACGCATCCTGTCAAGTTGGCTCAGTCCCACTCAGGCCGACTAAGCTTCACTCAGCCACTAATCCTTAGAGAACCAAAAGGATTCCTGATTTACCTGGATCACAGCTTAAAAAGGTCGCTGTCTGTTTCACCAGCTTTTTTTCTCTATTGTTTTGTTTTCCATAAAATTCCAATGTGCAGCTTAGGCAGTGTTAAGAAATGACACAGCACCTAACATTGTCTATTACCGCAAACGAAAATTAGGAGAAATGTGAACAATAGCACCTTTTAGACAATGGCTGTGAGGAGTTCTTTAAGAATCTACCATCAACTGTAAATTCATTATCCTTGCTATGCCCTTGTCACTAGAGGTATATACTATCAATCTATCACCGCCTGAATGTCACAGAAGCTTAACTAGGGTTCTACAGATAACATCTTTTTAAGGCTTTTAAAAATATCCTGGATATCTGTTGAATGTTGATGCAGTAAATACAGTTGGAAATGTTGAAGAAAAAAAAACCAACAGATACAATGACTTCCTAATTCTTTGATCTGGGAGAAGCGAGTGCTATTCAATAAGCTGTAAATAGGTGAAAATGCCAAAGTGTGTAAAAAAAAAACCTGCTCAACATGAGTTTGTCTTTAAACACTTAATTAGTAAAGTACCTGTCAATTACTGTCAAAAATGATTTTATTCCATTCTTGTGATGTTGGATAGATTGAATCGACTTGGAGTGGTTTTAACATGTGTCATCGAGTAAATGACCATTGATCTTCTCAAAAGATCAATCCATACTCTGTCCTCTTCTTTTGTCCCCTCATTTCTCTGTATTTCCTGTATCTGGCTTCCCCTTACGCATCCTGTCAAGTCAGCTTATAGCCCCAGTCAGGCCAACTCAACTTCACTCAGCCTGTAATCCTTAGAGACACCAAAAGGCTTCCTTACTTATCTCAAGTTATCTGGATTATAGCTTAAAAGGCCATTCTTTGTGTCACAAGTTTTTCCTCTTTGATATTTAGCTCTGTATGAAATTAGAATGCACATACTTTTATAAAGATCTGATGCCAGCTCTCGTCGGGTCACCTGGGCCTATGTTGGACGGCTGTTTCAATCATCCTTCGCCTCATTGCCGTGTGCTCCCCTGTCCTAATTAGCCTCCCAAGTGCATAAATACAGGAGGTAAAGCCCCAATCATCCAGCCATCAACCAGGAGTCTGGGGAAGTACCATTTCTGCAATTTTTGCATTTTTGCATTTTGATAATGCTTAGTATATTTAGTCTTCTGGGAAGATGGTGAATGTTTGCAATCAGCAGGGTACTCACTATAAAAGCATCTTCCAACGTTGATCAGTTATAACCTACAGCTAAATATCTTTCCGTAGATATTTTAATCATTATTTTCTAAAAGTATCTTGAAATGTGTGTCTAAGAAAATGTTACTGCTCTTCATTCTAAAACATTCAAGGACCGATGAGTTCATGCAGAGATTGTGAAGTCCCTGTGGAACTTAATGCCACTTAAAGCAAACCCCAGGAGCCATCTTTTGCATTCAGGGAGCACTCTAAAAAAATTTGGGACAAAATTGGTTTTTTAGATTCAAAATGGTTTTTTGACAAACCAAATTTCAATGCAAAAAACCAAGAAGGATTTTTAAAAAAAATTTTAAAAAAACCGATTTTGTCTGAAATTTTTTAGAGTGAGTGCAGGGAGCTGCTCGGATCTCCGGGAAGCATCTACAGGGACCCTAGGGGGCATTATGAAAACTCAGCAGCTCCTAAGAAGTTCCAGAGCTTCCTTGCATCACAAGATTTAGGAAACTTTCAGTTTTGCTGAATTCATAGAAGTGAGCCAGAAATAATGCTGTTCGATAAAAAATATCACACTATGCACTGCCGAGAAAGTGAATGTGAATAATCTTCCTTGCAAATTTATCCAGAACAACTATTCTATGCGTTCAGGCCTATTAGGATACAATCATAACCCTTATTCCAAAAATTAATGCCACATTGAAATATTTGAGACAACAGAACTGAAATGTCTTAATTTTATGTTTAAAGTTTCAGCCAGTTTACTTGTGACTGTTTTTATAGTTCTGGCTAACTACTTGTGCTACAACAATGGTGCAATTTTTAAGGGTGCCCTTTCTCTGGAAGTGTCTGGTTTTGCTGGGGTCCAAGGGATACTTCCGAACAATAGCGCCTTTTAGACAATGGCTGAGAGGAGTTCTTTAAGGGCATCTTCTATCAACAGTTAATCCATTATCCTTGCCCTGCCCTTGTCACTTGAAAGGCACAGTAGCCTACAAATCTATCATTGTCTTGGTCTCACCTGATAATGTACATCGTTCCAGAGATAACATCTTAAGTTAATGCTTAATAGGGATTTAGTGGTTAGAGCACTAAAAGAGGTTGAACGGGGAACAGGAAGCGGGTCCCCCTTTTGGGGTTATGCTGGTTAGCTTGGCTGCGCCGTCTTTATGTCTATTGTACTCCTGGTCTTTCAGTACTTTGAGTTCAATTTCCTCTCCTGTGTTTGCTCACTCTATTGTTTGCTGTGTTGTTCTAATCTCTTGTTTCCCTCACTTGTTTCTGTAGTGGGCAGAGTTGACAGTTGTCGGTCAAGCTGTGACAAATTTGTAATTCATATAAATACCATCAGTCAGTGGCCTCTGGGTCGCACTTTAAAATTCTTCTCCTTGGCGTTCAATAGATCCTGGAATCCATTCATGCAGTTACTACAGTTACCACATCTTTCACCCTATACATATTCATCCATTTTACTGCACTCTTCTTTTGTCGCCTGTGTTGGCAGTCTCCACCTCTTGCGAATGCATCCTGTCAAGTTTGCTCTTTCCAACTCACAACCACCTAGCATTTGACAACTGCATGATTTAATCGAAAGCAATACACCTTACAGCTTCTCATGTTTCCTTTAGCTAAGTTTGTAAAAAGGTTCTTGCATGCACACATTGTCAGGTTTTCTTCTGTCACATTTTCAAAACATTGAAATCGTGGTTTTAATTCTCTAAATTGCATCTGTCTTTGAGTCAATGACCACTGACCTTCTTACAAGATCAATCCATTTTCTGCCCTACTCTCTTGTCAACCCTCTCCTCTGTTCCTGCCTTTCCCTTA
This sequence comes from Platynereis dumerilii, assembly GCA_026936325.1. Lineage (NCBI taxonomy): Eukaryota > Metazoa > Annelida > Polychaeta > Phyllodocida > Nereididae > Platynereis > Platynereis dumerilii. The sequence goes on from JAPTHN010000014.1 coordinate 3,580,265, forward strand.
CGCATCCTGTCAAGTTGGCACAGTCCCACTCAGGCCGACTCAGCTTCACTCAGCCACTAATCCTTAGAGAACCAAAAGTATTCCTGATTTATCTGGATCACAGCTTAAAAGGCCGCAGTCTGTTTCATCTGCTTTTCTTCTCTGATGTTTTGCGTTGCATAAAATTCCAATGTGCAGCTCAGGCAGTGTTAAGAAATGACACAGCACCTTACATTGTCTGTAACCACAAACGAAAATTGTGAGAAATGTGATCAATAGCACCTTTTAGACAATGGCTGTGGGGAGTTCTTTAAGAATCTTCCATCAACAGTAAAGTCATTATGCTTGCTATTCTCTTGTCACTATAAAGGTACTATCAGTCTATCCCAGCCTGGATTTCACCTGATGCTAAACAAGGGTTCTAGAGAAAACATCTTTTACAAGTCAAAACTAAAAAAAAAACCCTGGAGATCCATTGATGCAGCAAGTAACTACAGTTGGAAGTGTTGAAGAAAATAAAAACCAACAGATACGATGAACATCCTTATTCTTTGAGCTGGGAGAATTGAGTGCCATTCAATAACTGTAAACAGCTGAAAATGCCAATGAGTGTCAAAAAACCTGCTCAACATGAATTTGTCTTTAAAAACTTAATTAGTAAAGGACCTGTCAATTACTGTCAAAAATGATTTTATTCCATTCTTGTGATGTCGGCAGATGGAATCAAACTGGTGTAGTTTCAACATGTGTCATTGAGCAAATGACAATTGATCTTCTCAAAATATCAATCCATTTTCTGTCCTCTTCTTTTGTCCCCTCATTTCTCTGTATTTCCTGTATCTGGCTTCCCCTTACACATATTGTCAAGTCAGCTTATAGCCCCAGTCAGGCCAACTCAACTTCACTCAGCCCGTAATCCTTAGCGACACCAAAAGGCTTCCTTACTTATCTGAAGTTATCTGGATTACAGCTTAAAAGGCCATTCTTTGTGTCACAAGTTGTTCCTCTTTGATGTTTAGCTCTGTCTAAAATTATAATGCACAGACTTTCATAAAGATCTGATGCCTTTAACTAGAACTAAGATATGTTTTTGATTGGAAAGGAACATTTAATACCATTATGTTATTTGAGCATTTTATTTCAAATGTAATAACTGCCACACTGGTAGCCTTCACTAAGCCACCTCACTGTAAAATCCAAATGTCTTTTTATGTTGAATTGGCCATGAAAATTACAGTAACCAATTGTAGTATATGTTAGGAACTGAATAAGTATGACTGAACAAATTACAACAACTCAGTAAAGTGGAAGGAATCTGAGGCAAAGTAAAGTGAAAGAATGGGAGCCTTAGTAAAGTTAAATGAATGTGAGCCTCATTAAAGTGAAATGAACCTGAGGCTTTGTAAAGTGAAATGAACCTGAGACTCTGTAAAGTGAAATGAACCTGAGGCTTTGTAAAGTGATATGAACCTGAGGCTCAGTAAAGTGATATGAACCAGAGGCTCAGTAAAGTGAAATGAACCTGAGGTTTTTTAAAGTGAAATGAACCTGAGACTCAGTAAAGCGAAATGAACCTCAGGCTTTGTAAAGTGAAATGAACCTGAGACTCAGTAAAATGAAGTGAACCTGAGGCTTTGGAAAGTGAAACGAACATGAGACTCAGTAAAGGGAAATGAACCTGAGGCTTGGTAAAGTGAAATGAGCCTGAGGCTCAGTAAAGTGATGTGAACCTGAGGCACAGTAAAGGGATATGAACCTGAGGCTAAGTAAATGAAATGAACAATTAAGGCCTCTCTAAAGTGAACCTGCAATGCTGACCTGATATGAAGCCTCTGACAATAGATTGGCCCAAATCATTTTGCAATGAATGGACTCCCCTTGCCACTTATTTGGAACTAAAATTGGCAGATGAGAAAAATCTTCCCACCATGCTTTGCTTGAGGGTGTAATTTCCTGTATGGAATGAGAAGTCATGGAGGCATGAGATTGTGAAAGGACAGAGGCCAGAGAGATGCCTGAGATATTTGCCAGATATCACTGCTATGTACCTCCGATACTTTTAAGATTTATAACGGAGTTAGACAAGGGGGTATTTTATCACCGCATCTGTTTAATGTGTATATGAAGGACTTAAGTATTAAACTGGAGTCTCTAAATTTTGGTCTGTCCTATGGGAATGTACGAATTAATCATATCATGTATGCAGACGATATAGTATTTCTCACCTTCTGCTGGTGGATTGCAAAGTATGTTGAAAACCTGTGACGGTTTGGTGAAACTGCTGATCTCAGTTTTAACTGTACAAAAACCGTTTGTGTGTGTATTGCATCAGGAAAGTTTCCATATGCTACTCCTGATTTTTATCTTGCCAACAGGAAGCTAGAAATTGTTGATGAAATTAAATATCTTGGTCATATGATAACATCTAACTTATCTGATGATATAGATATGGAGAAAAAAAGAAGAGTGTACTGTAGAAGTAAAATATTGCTTAAGAGATTTGGAAAGTGTAATAATTATGTTAAGTGTATTCTATTCAAGGCGTTTTGTGGTGCCATATATTGTTGCTCTTTATGGTTTAAATACTATGGTTACTCATTGTGTAGATTATCTGTTGCTTACAACAACTCTGTTAGAAGATTTTTATGTCTTCCGCCGAGATGCAGTGCCTCCCTTTTGTACACCATGATGGACATTCCTGCTCCAAAATGTATCATTAATAAAGCTTCTTTTAATCTGTATAACAGAGTAAGGTCACCTACTCAGGGTCTTGCTGACAAAGTGAGTTGTCCAGGTGTGCTTAAGAGAAGCAGTCTCGCATCACAGTGGCTTAGTCTCTTCCATTGTTAGGTATATAGTGTTTTTGCTAATATCATGTATATATATATATATATCGACTAAGGTCCGCAATAAAGTTGACTTGACTTGACTTGACTTGATATCTTCAAAGCCTTAGACGGTCAAATGGTCTCATTGTGTTAATCTTGGAGTCTCAAAATTGTCCACTTCACATATTTATTTTGTAGATGGACAACTACTCTGACGACAATTAGAAAATAAAAGGTGAAAATAGATTGCGTGGAAGGTCATGTTTTCGCTTGGTTGCGACATTTTTCTAATAAACAAAAAAGGAAGTATACACTGCATTTGAAAATCATGGCCTTAACTGCAAACACAAAAATGCCCCACTTCCTATTGATTGACCTATTAGAGAGAAGGATTTTGCCCAAAAATAAACGTGGTAGGAAGTGCAAATATTCATTGTAAGTTAAGTGAGTTTTTTTAGTCGACAAAAAGAACTATAGAGACTGTTTTGTTGCCATGCTGTCGCCTCAGTCTTTTGCTTTCTCTCTCGGTCTTTGTTATTGTCTCATCAAAGTTGCAGCATGAACCTTGCTCTTATATCTTATTCAAACTTATGATTTGTGTGAGTGTAATTTGTAAGTTCAATACCAGCCTTTTTTAAAAGTGGTTTTACGAGTGCATGCTTCAGATCAAGAGACATTTCTCCAAGTGTCAATGACATGTTGACAATTTTTGTCAAACTGGAAGAAATTCATCAATGCAATTAAGCAACAGCCATGATCAAGTTGACAATGTTTTCCTGGCATGTCAGTGACAAGCTTTAACTTCCTCTTGAGATAAGGCTTTAAACTGACCTATCAGTTGTTTTGTTTGAATTGGAGTCCAATTTTGACCTTATCGTTTTGATATTTTCTTCAAAGTAATTGTTGAATTCATTTGCCAGGTCTTTTTCATTTGTATGATTAGGTAGAGGCAAGTCTTGCTTCCTGTTGAGGCTGGAATTAAGAACTTTCAACATTGCTTTTGAGTTTCCCTTTGTGGCTTGAATCTTTGAGTTGAGATCATGAGACTTGAGTTGATAAAGCATTTCATTATTATCGTTTTCATAGCTGTGTGTTTTTATGTTATCAACTTCATACAACAAACTCCCACCCCCAGTCATATATAGCATTGAAGCATCTCTCAACCAGTGCAGGGTTCGAACACAGCTCTTGCCGGGTCACCTGGGCCTGTGTTGGACGGCTGTTTCAATCATGCTTCGCCTCATTGCCGTGTCCGCCCCTGTCCTAATTAGCCTACCAAGTGCATAAACACAGAACGTAAAGCCCCAATCATCCATCCATCCATCCATCCATAACGATCCGTTACACTTGTGCCCTTGGACAGTCACGTGTACAGATTTGCAGACTTTTTCGCATAAAAATCACCGAAAAACTGAGTGTATGTGCATTTTGGACCTTTCTGTTTTTTTAAATTTCTTACCCCCCTTGGACAAGTCAAAAATGAGTACCCCCTTGAAACAGTCTGAAAAGTTGGTGCCCCCTCAGGCAAAACTCCCACCTCCCCTAGCCATAAATTCTGAATGGTCCCTTACCATGACTGACAACAAATTTCTGGAAATTATTTGAAATTGTGATAACTTGTGTCTTGTGAAAAACAGTGACACACTTTGTTTGCAAAACATTGAGACTCTTCTGGGAGGTGCAACACTCGGCTTAGACAGAAGTTGTTTGTTGTGGTTGTACACAAAAAAATAACATTGCCTGGCAGTTTTAGATTCCTTTGTCAAGAACTGTGATGTCAAACTCTAAACTGATATGTCACAGGTTGAAGATTAGACCAATCACATTCACCGATACCCTCTGATGTCACGGTTTAACTGCAAAACGAAGTTTTCAGAAAAACACACAGCTATGAAAACGATAATAATGAAATGCTTTATCAACTCAAGTCTCAAGATCTTAACTCAAAGATTCAAGCCACAAAGGGAAACTCAAAAGCAATGTTGAAAGTTCTTAATTCCGGCCTCAACAGGAAGCAAGACTTGCCTCTACCTAATCATACAAAAAAGCCGAGTGAAGTTTGGAAAAAAGGAAGTATTTTTTGGTTTTTTAAAAATAAAATTATTTTACATTTTTTTTAAATTTTGGCTTTTGGACGAAAAAAGGAAGTATTTTTTGGTTTTTTAAAAATAAAATTATTTTACATTTTTTTTAAATTTTGGCTTTTGGACGAAAAATGTTTTTCTGGAATTTTTCTTTTTTGTTTGAAAATTTTCATTTTGAACATTTATTTAATTTGGGAAATATTTGTTTTCGAGCAATTTTTTTTCTATGAATTTTTTTGTGTGGGAAAACTTATTTTTTTTTGTTTGGTACACATACATATATTTTTTCGAACATTTAATTTTTTTGGGGACATTTTTTATTTTCAGAAAATTTTTTTTTGAATATTTGGTTTTTTTTGGTGAAATTATTATTTTTGAACTTTTTTTGTAGTTACACGTGACAAGAAAACAATGCTAGGATCATATCATTGGATGTCTGAATCACTTCTTTTGATTGAGCCATGTGGTTCACTCCTCGCATGTTTGCCATAGGGGATGAGACACCTTGCTCCGCTTGGTGAGCCGGTGGCTCTGTCCCGTCTATCATGGTAATATCACGCCAAAGCTATTTATCCAGAGTATGTAACATAAATTCACTAAGGTCCTTCTCCAGCTGAGTGACATGCATTCAGTTGATGCATAGGGGGCCCAGGGGCTATTTGAAGCGCAGGGTTATTTGAATATTCACCCTCATTCCCTGGGGTCACATTTTTTACCCGCATTTGACTTCTGGTTCATTCATCAAGACATGACATCACTTCCAATATGAGCCAAATTTCAAATCCTGTACTTCACTTGGTCAATAACGTTTTTTTGGAGGGCATTATGGGGTATTAATCAGTTATGGCCAGAGGGCAGAAATCATTAACTTAATGCCCGAGCCGCCAGGCGAGGGCATTAAATGATTTCTGCCCGAGGGCCATAACTGATTAATACCCCATAATGCCCGACAAATAAATGTTATTATCATTATTATCATTTTTGAACAGAATCCATATCAAGGAAGAAGGTTACCTTTTCTTTTGGTTCATTATTAAACGCCCGTGCAGTTTTCGCGTCGCCCCGACCTTATTATTGAAGCTAGAGCATAACTGAGTCAAATTATCAAATCTGTGGATCTTGGAGATACTCCTAGGCTTTTAAATTTTTCAAATCGGACGATTTTTGACCGAGATTGAGCCAAAAAAGACAGACATTTAACAACAACGTCACCATGACGTCACCGCTGATGACGTCACGATCGATAAAAACACTAGAGGGCGCTTTCGCGGGCGTTAACGGCCATTAACGCCCGCGAAATGAGCATTAACCCACAGACAATGCCCTGTAAAATGATAATAATTGGTCAATAACGTTTTTTTGGAGGGCATTATGGGGTATTAATCAGTTATGGCCAGAGGGCAGAAATCATTAACTTAATGCCCGAGCCGCCAGGCGAGGGTATTAAATGCTTTCTGACCGAGGGCCTTAACTGATTAATACCCCATAATGCCCGACAACAAAATGTTATTATCATTATTATCATTTTCCAACATCTCAATGACATGAATCTTGACTTTACCTTTGTTATAGCGATCGTCGCATTTTGCGTTCTCGCGCCATTATTATTCAATATAGAGCATCGCTGTATATCCTGATCATTTTGGTTTTTTAAATTTCCAAAATCGGACGATTTCTCACCGATTTAGCCTGAATCTGACAGGAAATTTTGATCTCTGAAGTGGACAACATCGCCATGACGTCACTTGTGATGACGTCACGATGCGGTACAATACACCAGGGGGCGTTTTCGCGGGCGTTAACGGCCATTATTATCATTTTGCAGGGCATTGTCTGGCCATTAACGCCCAGTTCGCGGGCGTTAATTGGTCAATAACGTTTTTTTGGAGGGCATTATGGGGTATTAATCAGTTATGGCCAGAGGGCAGAAATCATTAACTTAATGCCCGAGCCGCCAGGCGAGGGCATTAAATGATTTCTGACCGAGGGCCATAACTGATTAATACCCCATAATGCCCGACAACAAAATGTTATTATCATTATTATCATTTTTTCCTTCAAAACCAAAGTTACCTTTTCTTTTAGATCCATTAACGCCCGCTCCGTTTTCGCGTTCTCACGCCCTTGTTATTAAATATAGAGCAAAATCGATTACATACGAATGATCTGCTCTTCTTGGAGATAATTCTAGGCTTTTAAATTTTTCAATTCGGACCATTTTCGGCCGTTTTAGCCCAAACAGACAGAAAATTTCATTTTTGATGTCAACAACATCGCCATGACGTCACTTTTGATGACGTCACGATATAAAAAATACACCAGGTGGCGTTTTCGCGGGCGTTAACGGCCATTAACGCCCGCGAACTGGGCGTTAATGGCCAGACAATGCCCTCTAAAATGATAATAATGGCCGTTAACGCCCGCGAAAACGCATCCTGGTGTTTTTTATCGATCGTGACGTCATCCGAACTGACGTCATGGCGATGTTGTTTACTTCTGGAGTTCAGTTTTCTGTCGTTTTCTTGGCTAAATCAGCCAAAAATCGTCCGATTTGAAAAATTTAAAGACCTACACTTATCAATCCAGGCCTGATAAGTTGATTCCTGCACACGGATTTGTTCTAGCTTTAATAATAAGGACGTAAACACGAAAAAACGGCGCGGGCGATTAATGAATCCAGAAGAAAAGGTAACTTTCTTGTTGGATGTGGATTGTGTTCAAAAATGATAATAATGATAATAACATTTTGTTGTCGGGCATTATGGGGTATTAATCAGTTATGGCCCTCGGGCAGAAATCATTTAATGCCCTCGCCTAGCGGCTCGGGCATTAAGTTAATGATTTCTGATGTTGCGAATGGCACGTTTATGAAGCAATTCTAACCTTTTCATCTCTCTATTGTTGATGTTACCCCATTAGGGTGTGTCAATTTTTAATTTTTATGCAAATTCAAAAAGCACTAGTGCCTAAAAGGTGCGTTTTGACCTGGGGAATCCAAATCTGTTCTCGAAATGGCAATACGACAATTCTTACCTACTTCAATTTTGGTTCAAAGTTTCAATGTTTTTTTCGTTTTCGATCATTTTCGCCGATCCGCGGTTCTCTGTAACTTTGTCAGTCTTTGCCATACAGCATTCTAATTGCCATAGTTGGAAAGCTCTCAAAAATACCTACATTTTGAATACCAACATCAATGGTCTAGGACGATATCTTGATTCCCATTAACTCATCGGCCGGCACTTCATAGAAATGAAATCTTACTGACGGTCTAATCCTGTTAAAAAAAGGCTTTTGAATTTTTTTCGCTGATAATTGCTGTGATTTATATTCTCCAAGTTCCAGAATGAACAAATAAAATATTTTTAAAATTTTTGGTCATGGAAATTTCTGCTTTATGAGCTTGGAAGTTTTAATGCAAACTTTTGTGGGAATTATTGAAATAAATCATTGAGGGGCTGTTACATTTCATATATTTACTTCATAAGAGTTAAATATAGGACAACATCAATGATACCATGAGAATGCTAAAAGTATTTTCTTCCATGTGGTACCACATATGTTGCCCTGCAATAAATTCTGACAAAGATATGATATGAAATGCAACAGACCCCATCTCACATTTTGCGAGTTTTCAAAAACGTTAACATTAAAACTTCATCACTCACAAGCCAGGCACTCCCATGGTGAAAATCAAAAATTTTTTTGTATTATGTCATTCTAGAACTTAGAGAATGTAAATCACTGCAACTGTCATTGAAAAAAAAATCCAATGCCATTTTTTAACAGGATTAGACTATCTGCGTCATTTTCATTCTAAAAAGTGCAGGCTGAAGGGCCAATGGGAATCAAGATATCGTCCTAGACCATTGATGTTGGTATGCAAAATGAAGGTCTTTTTGAGAGCTTTCCAACCATGGCTATTAGAATACTGTGTGACACATATTGACAAAGTTATAGAGAACCGCGGATTGGCGAAAATGGTTGAAAACGAAAAATACATTGAAACTTTGAACCAAAATTGAAGTAGGTAAGAATTGTCGTATCGCCATTTCGAGAACAGATTTGGATTCTCCAGATCAAAAGGCACATTTTAGACACTAGTGCTTTTTTAATTTAAATAAAAATTAAAAATTGACACACCCTATTACCCCATGATGTTATTGCATACGATAAGTGTGGATATATTAGACTGGAGTAGATTGTCTTTAATGTTTGCTTTGGTACTATGTTTTTTAAGCGTGAGAGGATTGCATCGACCTTAAGAATCTGATTTGCCTTTTTTGTTATGTGTGTTTTCCATGATAATGTATTGTCTATGTGGGCTCCTAGGAATTTTATTTCTTTAACTTGTTCTATGTTAACGTTATTGATTTTAATTTCTATGTTGCTATCATTAACTTTCTTTCTTGGTTTGTGGAAGAGGACGTATTTGGTCTTCTTGATATTTAGAGAGAGTTTATTCTTTTGGAACCATAAGGAGATAGTTTGGAGAGTTTCATTAGTTGAGTTGATTAAATTTAGCATGTCGTTATTATGGAAAATTAGGTTAGTGTCATCTGCAAAGAGTATAATATTGCAGTTAGTAGGATGAGGGATGTCATTTATGTAGAGTAGAAAAAGTAATGGTCCTAGTATTGAGCCTTGGGGTACTCCGCATGAAATGGGCAGTTTGGAGGAGCAGTGTTCTAAGTATTGGACATACTGCTGTCGATCGGTAAGATAATTTGTAAACCACAATTTTGGGAGACCTCTTATTCCTAATTTTTCCAATTTATTAAGTAAGATACTATGGTCAAGAGTGTCGAAAGCTTTAGAGAGATCGAGGAATACCCCAAGGCTCAGTTTATTGTTGATGAGTTGATTAGCTATTCTATCCTGTAATTCTAATATTGCCATTTCTGTTGAGAGGTTTTCCTGGAAGCCATATTGAGCCGGAGTAATAAGTTTATTAACTTTGAGATACTTATTGAGTCTGTTGTGGACTAACCGTTCGAGAATTTTAGAGAATGCAGGTAAAAGAGATATTGGCCTATAGTTTTTAAATATGTGAGGGTTATCAGATTTAAAGAAGGGTGACACTTTAGCTATTTTACATTTACGAGGAACAATACCAGTACAGAGTGAAAGATTCATTATGTGACAAAGAGGGTCAGCTATTGGGAGGACAGTTTGCTTTAAGAGCTTGGGGCTTATTTCATCAAATCCATAGCTGGTTTTTGGTTTTAAACTTTGGTATTACAAAATCAACAGGCAAAGACATTTTTTGGTAAGCCTTTGGTTAAGGTGATATAATGGTTGATGTTAACCACATGGTGGTGGGTTATGGCTATTTGAAGCATTTTAAGCGGGGCTATTTGAAACACTGAAGCAATGCTAGTGCTGCCTGTTAAAATATCAAAAGATTCCCTTGAGGAAACCTTAATTGCTTATTACAATATTGAACAGTAGCCCATGAGTGTCATATTCTTCAGGCAACTCTGAATCATTATTGTGTGTCCTAAATAAAAGGGGAGAATCGTTGCACTGGCCATTTCTATAACAGAGTTATTTTTGGAAGCCATTTGCTGGTATGGTAATGAAGCTGTCAAAAATTCATACAATGCAGGAAAGGGACAGCATCCACAAAGCCGTTTCCCCATTGATGTTTCTCCTTATAAAGGCTCTTTCTTCTTAGTTACCATCACTGTTTGAATAAATTTATAACTTTTCATAATTACTTTTCATACTGTTCAACTCAACAGATTACATGTAAGTGATTATTTCCAAATATTTCTAAATTTTCTTTCAAGTTGGAATTGCTGCTTTTCGTAATTTTTGTTTTAGATTCTTGAACACATCAATCCTATTGTAAAACCTAATTGCTTTTAAGGAATCAGTTGTTTTATTATAAATGTTTATTGAACAAAGTTTGATGAGTAAATATGAGGCCCTTCAAATCTCCCCCACTGAGGACAGAAATGTGACCAGATGCTCTCTGTTAAACCTTTAATTCCACCTTCCATCTTCTTCCAGAAGATTCCAAAACGAGCCACCCTAGCATCATACGGTATGCTTTGACTATCCATGTATGCCATTAACTAAATGCTAATGACTTGAGTACAACCGCCTGACACCATTTGCTGATTGCCCTGACCAATGAGAGTGCACATACAGCTTGACATCAGGGGTGCCAGAGGTAATCGCGGGTGGCATTGGCGGTCGAGATGATAAAGGGGTAAATCATATTCCCGCCAATATCGCATGACAAAATTTAAATAGAGAGTCACTTATAATTTTGAATATATACATATACATACTAATTTGTGCCTAAAATTAATAAAATAAGGCCTAATAATGTTTTTTTCCTTTAAGATATAAAGGGCACCTTCGCCCCCCTGCCCCCTTGGACAAGGGCAGGAGGGGCAATTGCCCCTGAAGGATGATGGATGGATGAATGGGGCTTTACGTCCTGTATTTATGCACTTAGTAGGCTAATTAGGACAGGAGGAGTACACGGCAATGAGGTGAAGGATACAAATTGAAGGATACATGCCTATTGGATGGATAATAAACACAAAGTTGTATTTGTGTAACTGGTTCTAATGCTGCTGCAATAAACATGGTAGTATGCACTGATACTGTTTTCCTGTAATAAATTAATTATTACATACAGCAACTTGTTGATAAAATCGTTTTATAGAAGGAACATATCATACTTTCCCGAAAATGTCCAGTATAATAAAAATGATTATAGTAATGGCACAACATCATATCATTTTATTCGTACATGTGAAATCATGTATTGGTATCAGAAACCTAATAAACTTCAATTTAACTAGTAAAAGATAATAAATTAATTTAGTTCATAAATAGAGCTAGGAGAATTAAGAACAACATGGCATAACATAACAATTAGTTCCATTATTTCCCTCTCCAATCAAGATGCGATTGATTGTATCCAGAATTTCATAACGCTTATGTGGAATGGATGTGCAAAAAATTTTACAGCCTTCCTTGAACTTAGCTTTCTGCTAAGTTTCACATCCATGTCGGAATGAAGTCGGATAAGATTGGTGTCCAAGGAATAGTCATTTTATTATCGCTTTGGTTTTCCTCCTTTGTTAGAGCTGACGGAATCCATGATGGGGTTAACAGATGTCGTTTCAGTAAGTTTACAACACTTTTTGATTAATTTCCTTGAATACTTTGAATCAATTCAAACCCATTCAATTCAAACCCAAAACCAAACAACCATGAATGATCTTCGATTTCAAGATGTTTGGAGGGCCATTGTCCAGCATATTTTAAATAATGTAACATGGTGATGTTTTCATAGCATTTCGTTTTGGAGCGGTTATCTCATATTCGAATATTTCGCAGGTTTTATATTATTGCAAATTGAAACAGGACAGTCTTTTCTGAAAAAGTGTGAAAAAATGATTATTTTTATTTATGATATGAAAATGAAATCCTGTGTTGTTCATAACAGTCATCGTGTGGCTCTCCATAACCACAGAGGAAAAGCTGATTTTCTGGGTCAAATAATTATTCCGTGGTTGCAAGTAGGTAGATGGAGTAACAGTGACTAATGGCTAGTTCTCACGGAGACGTAACAGAGGGTTCTTGTCGCGTCGCTTCTTACTTTTCCAGGAAAGAGGGAGGTTTTTAAACTACATTCAACAATTCGGCGACGATATTTTCGTCTACGGCGCTTCTTAAACTTCCTCGCCAAAAGTTCCTAGAAGTCACATGACCTTATGGTGAGGCAAGAAGTTGCCTCACGAAAGATTCAACCGGTTGAATCTTTGAGAAGGAAGAAACCACGATGCAAGAGACCAGAAAGCCCCCCAAAATGATTGGGCGAAGTTAGAGACAGCTTGGGCGAAGTTAGAGACAGGTTGGGCGAAGTTAGAGACAGGTTGGGCGAGGCTACTTATCATTGAGTCAATGGAACTTCGGCGAAAAAAGACAACAACTCGCCGACACAAACAGGCTGTTGAAACGCCGAAACAGCTACTTGCTTGGCCGTAACAGGTATTTGCTTGGGCGTAATTGAACATTAGGACGAAGTAAGAGGATGCTAGGGCGAAGAAAGAGCATGCTAGGGCGAAGAAAGAGACTCCTTGGGCGAATCTAGTTTAACATTGAAGCAATGGAACTGCGTCGAGGCTCCTGACAACTCGCCGACACAAGTGTCTTCTTGCCTCGTCCGTAATTACGAGCGATTCGGCGTAAAAAACGAGTGCCTCGTCGTCCTAGGATCAATCTACGACGATGAATAATCTTTAATTGATTATATAATTGTCCAAAAATGGCTTGAAACGCCGAAATTGGGCGAAACTTGATTTCCTGGCACCTCTACAACTTCGCCGTCACTTAACCACGCTCGTGTGATCTAGGCATAAGATCTGCTAAGTACACGATCAATGATTTTGACAGACTGTAATCCTGTATTTTGTTATCTGAAATCACCGGCCCTACCTGAATTCACTGCTTGATGTATTTCAGCCAAGAAGCCACATGGAACACAAACAGTATGGAAATACGAAGGTGAAGATGTGACGTTCACCTGTCCCGGATACGAAATGGCGTCCACAGCATCTTACAGCATTGATTATGCTTGGTTTAAACAGGGTTACGACTGCTCAAAAATGAACGATTCAGCAACGATTGCTTCTTACTATGACCAGGTGGAAGGTAGAGTATTCTTGTTTTTTTAAGGGGAACAGGGGTATATTGGGACATGGGGCACATTGGGATGGGAGTGTTTTCTTGGTACTTGACAAGGACTATATTATGGTGATGCCATCAAATCTTAAAAATTCCCATCTTGATGTTTCGAGCCTTTTATCAGCAAATTACGACCAGATGGAGAGGCGTCATTGAGAACAATCCATGAACAATCTGCTTTATCAACACTTTGTAGAGAGTCAGGGTCCAAATTAAGCATCATAATTTCAACTTACCTGTATATACCTTGTCATGTAGTTTCCATTTCTTGTCAGTGTACAATTATTACTTTCTGTATGTATATAACTATCCATGGCTTTGTACACTCATATCCCAGTGAGCAAGCTATGGCTGATGGACCAGCTGCCAGGAGGCAGCTGCTACATGACTCTGTTGCATCAGCAAATTGAACTGTTATTGATTATTGATGACACAGCAGATGTGAAGGCTGAATCCACTTCAGCACCCCATTGAGTGGGAACTCAAGAACTCTTATGTCCCATTGCATCTGGCCCAGGCCATTCAAGGGAGAACCCACATCTGCTCTGGAGGAAGTTGAATATTGTGTAATGTTTATTGTTGATGATGTTTGTGAATTTGATGTGCTGTTATAACTGATGTGCTGGCAGATTGCCCAGCTGACAACCCTGAAGTTGGGGCCTATATAAACCCCTGTTTGTATTAATAAAAGCAGTTATTCTTTGGATCTTGTTAAGAGCAAAACATCTCTCTGTTTTCATTTACCAGACTTGCTAGCAAATTCTTAGATATAACAGAATTGCCATCGGAGCAGAGTATCTGTCAACCAGCATGCATCATCAGGATTGACTTCAGCTGGATTGACAGGCCGATGGACTTTTCAATGGTGACCCTAGACTAAGTGAGATTGATTCAATCATGATCAGATTGACAATCCAAAACAACCGCAACAGACAGCAATGACCACATTTTCGCTGTCACAGCACGCCGACATGCAGCAGTAACACACACCACAAGGAGTAACAACGTCACATCAACCTGCACACGTCATCCTTCACACATCGCATTCATCACCTTCAGCACACACCATGGCCCCCAACGATAACGACGGAGCTGGACAAGGAGCACAGCAACAGCCTCCAGGAGGAAACGCTGGTGGCGCCCCAAACCCTGGCGGCGCTCCACACCCTGCTGCGGGAGCAGCCCTTCTAGTCCAAGATTTCCAGAGATACATGGCACAGGAACGTGCTCTCAGAGATGAAGCAAGTGAAGCCAGGAAGACACAGACAGACAAAGCTGAATCACGACGCAAGGCCGAAGATCAAGTAAAGAGGGTACCTCAATGCGATGGCGCCACCCCGGCCTCGGTACGTGAATGGCTCAGGAATGTTGCACTGACAACATACTATTCTCCTTTTACAGTGTATATTGCTGCACAGACGGCCACTGCTGCATTAAGAAGAGAGCTGGAACACTTTCTCAACTCTCAACCAGACAGAGAGCAGGTCACATGGCCACAACTCAAGGCCCATCTAGAGAAAGCATTCCTCTCCCCACATGAAGACGATCGATTGCGACACGAGGTGGAGAAGGTCAAGCAAGGGGCCTACGAGACCTCGGCAGCATATGGACGACGCTTCAGAGAAGCAGCTGAACTTCCATACCCCGAACCAGAGGGCGCTGAAGCCAGAAACGAAGACCAGACAAGGCATCTACTAAAATGGTACATGAGGGGCATAAGAGATCGTCACGTTGTCGAAAGGCTGGTACGTGAAGGCAGACCCACAGATTTCACAGCTGCAATGTCCTTGGTGCAACAATATGAGGCTGACAACTACCGCCTACAATTGGCCCTGGATGGAGATGTCCCAGAGAACCAAGACAGGCAGGAGGAGCCCATGGAAATTGGAGCATATGGCAGATCCAACCCTCGGCGAGACGCACAGCCATCTCAAGGCGCAGCTAACTTCAGGGTGGAGCAGCAACCCTCACACAGGTCCTTGAAACCAGAAGACACCATATGCAAAGATATGGCAGAAATGAAGAGACAGGTCTCAGGTCTGGCCACTCAGTTCACCAAGCTGATGGCCACCCTTAAGCTGGATCGAACGGCCACATCGACCAATGCATCCAACAGCCAGGATCGACAGGACGACTATCACTTCTCTGATCAGACCAGGTCCACCTGCAGCTACTGCCAGAAACAAGGGCACATCGCCCGCGATTGTCGCAAACGTCGAAAAGATAGAAGACAAGCAGGAAGGAACCCCGACTCGGCCTCGGGAAACTAAGGGGCGCCGCAGCTGGCGAGTGCGTGTACGTGGAGCTCCAATTCTATGGGAGAACCACGCACGTGCTCATCGATTCCGGCGCATCTCGCTCGGTGCTGCGGCGCACAGAGTACCTATCCCTGAAGAAACTTCATCCCCAGATGCCTCCTCTCAAACAGTCCATACAACTCTGTGGTGTCACTGGTCATGACATCACAGTCTTGGGCGCTACTTCAATACAAGAGGACTCGCTGGGACTTATACCTATAATAGTCGTGGACAATATTGGACACCCCATGATACTAGGTCGTGACCTTTTAGCAGCTGAGGGCGCACTCATTGACTATGCAACAGGCACGCTCTCATGGCGCAATCACAATCTGCCACTTCTGCCAGCAGCAGGCTGGAGTGACATGGCGTCACTGGGTGATCGCCCACCCATAATGCACAGCCCTCCTATCCAGGCATGCGTCAGGGCACATGCTGACATCTTCGCGGCCAAGGGTGAGCCCTTGGGTTGCCATCCTGACATCGAGGTTCGCATCGAGACAGACGGTCCACCCATCAAACGAAGGCCATATCGCCTACCTCTGGCGAGACGACAAGCCTTGGACGCTAAACTGGACGATCTCTTGGCGCAGGGTGTCATTGTGCCCTCGTCATCGCCATGGGCGTCCCCTGTCGTGCTCGTAGACAAGCCGAATTCCGACGAAGGCCCGAGGTTCTGCATCGACTTCACGGCGCTCAACAAGGTCACAAAGAAGGATGCATACCCCATTCCACTCATCAGAGACATTTTTGACCAGTTACATGGGGCCACCATCTTTTCTACGATAGACCTTAAGTCAGGATTTCATCAAATCCCTCTCCATCCAGACAGCCAAGACAAGACTGCTTTCATCTGCCACAGAGGACTGTTCAATTGGACGAGAATGCCGATGGGTTTGTGCAACTCGTCACAATTATTTCAAAGGGCAATGGAGGTGGTCCTCAAGGGCCTATTGGGCACTTCCGCTTTATTATATATTGATGATGTAATCATATTCAGCCGAACGGAAGCAGAACATATTCAACACCTTCAAGAGGTCTTCAAGCGCCTTCGAAACTACAATTTGAAGCTCAACCCCACGAAATGTGTCTTCGGACTACAACAAGTTAAACTGCTCGGATACCTCGTTAGCGCAGAAGGTCTCAGGGCTGACCCGGACAAAGTGGCTGCCATCGTCCGCATGCAGGCGCCCAAGGACGTACCGGAAGTCCGCAGCTTCCTGGGCATGGCTAATTACTATCGTTCCTGCATCCCTCAATTCGCCAAGATAGCAGAACCATTGGTGGCAATGACAAGAAAATATGCCAAATTTCAATGGTGGAACGAGCACCAAAGGGCCTTCGACACTCTCAAACAGGCCCTCGCCAGTGACAACGTCATGGCCCACCCGAGGACGGACTAGCCCTTTCTCCTCTACACAGATGCGTGCGCATACGCCGTGGGGGCCATATTGTGTCAGGTCGACGACAGAGGAGTGGAAAGACCCATCGTCTATCTCTTCAAGCAGCTCAACGAGACTCAGCGGAAATGGGCGACGATCGAGCGCGAAGCATTCGCAGTGGTATATTCGCTCACCCAATTACGCCCGTACCTCTGGGCGGCGTCCTTCCGCACATTCGTCGACCATAAACCATTGACCTCATTGTTCACAAAGGACATGAACAATACTAAAATACAACGATGGGCAGTCCTACTCGCGGAATATAACTGCAAGGTAGAATACCACAAAGGCAAGCTAAATGTGCGAGCTGACATGTTATCTCGCATCAAGCAGAGCACGCACGACACCACCAAACAAGAGGAATGGAAAGAGCCCATGTGTTCCTTCGGTGCCTGGAATTCTATCTGCACATTTGACACGGAGGATTGGCACTTAGGAGATGCCCTACCACCTTTACCACCCGACGAGGACGGATTGAACACCTATGGCTTGAATCTACATGAGGTCGCCCACGAACAACAACAGATGGACGAATGGGCCAAGGGTCAGCAAGAACAGGATGGCTACACTATCATCAACGCCCTCTTATACACCAACACCCCACCCCATCGATATGCCAGTCACCACCCTCGTCTTGTGCTGCCTCCATCCAACAGGTCCGACATTATCAAACTGGCACATCAAGAGACAGGGCACATGGCTCATCTAAAGACATTGCGCAAGGTACAGGAAGCCTTCGCATGGCCAGGCATGGTACCTCAGGTCAGACGCACACTCACCCGATGCCCTACATGCATTGTACACTCAAAAAGGACACCCAAGGCACCCATGGGTCAGATGCCACTTCCAAAGGCACCTATGCAGTTCGTAGCAGCGGACCTTATAGGCCCACTCGTGAAGTCACCTCAGGGAAACCAGTACATGCTCACAATCATATGCCACTGCACAGGATGGGCAGAGGCGTATCCCATCCCGAACAAAACCAGCAAGGACATATGGATCAAACTGACACAAGAGTTCTTCCCGCGGCATGGATATCCTGCAGTCATCCTAAATGACCTCGGCCAAGAATTCGGAGCTAATGCCCTGCGCCAATACCTCAAGGACCTGGGCATTGAACAGAGACGTACCACAAGCTACAATCCCCAGGCCAATGGCAAAGTAGAGCGACTCAATGGCACGTTAAAGTCGATCCTCACCAAAGCCATCAATAACATGCGTGACGACTGGCAGGACAAAATTGGTATGGCCCTCACTGCTTATAATAATGCAGTCAGCACCACAACAGGCCACACTCCCTTCTTCCTGCTGTATGGGCGCCGTGCGAGGTTACCCATCACACGACTAATGGGTCCCACACCACTGCTGGATCCCAGACTACAGGACCTATCTGAAGCACTCACAGCAGCAACACAAGCCACAGCAGACTCCCGACGCTACAATAGGGAACGATTAGAACGACAGGCCAACACAGGACAACTACACGTCGGGGATTCTGTAGTCATCAAGATAAATGAACCATTGTCGATGGCATCCAAATGGGAACCACAGTGGACTGTAACACGCTGCAGGGGCAAGGTAGTCTGGCTACGTCATCAGCAAACAGGCAACACCAAGACCCTCAATGTAAACAAGGTCAAACTGGTGGACCCAAACATAGTCTGGGATCAAATCAATCCGACACCCAAACGCAACCCCAGGATTTCCACCAGAGTGACAGGCCTGCGACCGCTGGATCCGCCACTGCCACAACGGCATCCAGCCCCCCAGGCCACACATGTCACTCACGATACGCCACTGGCTAATGAACCAGACCCCACACCGTCCACGTCCACAGCGCCTCTAAAGCCAAGACATGCTCCACTGCTCAATAGCACACCAAGCACCCTAATCACACAGAGGCCACGTCACATGTCACCACCTGGCCAACCCACAAAAGGCCATAAGGTCTTACGTAACTCGAAGAGACCTAGAGAGGAGGCCCCCCCACAGGCATCCACATCGCCTCACAAGCGCATGACACGCACCAACACAACACAGGTGCGCAGTCGCACAACCAAGGCAACAACAGCCTCAAAACATCCAGGCGCCACAGCAACAGCACAGTCACAGGCTAGAAACCAGACGCACAGCACAGCCGCAGCCACGAGCCCTCAAGCTTCGACACAGTCGCACAACCAGACTTTATCAGCAGACCTCCCCGGCCAAGGACAGTTAACAGCGGCGCAGCCTACACCCACAGCACCTCAGCCTACACCTGCACTACAGACTCAGCCAAGACCGTCCTATGCAGAAATAGCAGCCAGGCCACAGCTGCCACCAGTGCAGACACAGCCAAAGAGAACCAGTCACTACAGAGGGCCCAAGCCATACAGCACTGTGAGCAGGCGAGAACAACTGGATCATCAAGTCCCCGCTCAACCGCAGCAGATACCTCAACTGCCCAGCAAGACGCCCACTCCTCAGCCAGTTCCACAGCCAGCACCCACGCCAAGGCCAGCGCCCCAGACCAAGCGTCCGACACAAGGAGGCCAATACGCACCCTCGGTCAAAAGACAAAGACAATATCTGCCCCGAGGCGCCAAATGTGACTGCCACACTCCCTCACCAGCCTTGCAGAAGAAAGCGCGTCTTGAGGCCATACAATGTCTCAGACACCTGCTTCGAGATTGAAAACATTCATCAATCTCCCACGCACCTGCATCATCATCTCCATCATCCTCATCACCTACTTACAGCGATCCACAGGCAACCATCTCCCAGTACTCATAAAGAAGCTGCCGGACGGCCTGAGTGTGCTAGGAGGAGAAGACCTTAGACAGGTCGTGGCTTCATGGAATATATTCGTCACATTGGAGCCTCCACCCTTCCCACAGGACTTAGCTGACAGAGTACGTCAATTGCAGACCACGTTCTCCAAAATACGCAGACTCAATGACTCCCAATTCATGGACCTGCAGCCATTCTACATCAGAAAAGCTCGACTGCAACAAATCCTAGAAACCCAGCCAGCGAATGCACGAGTTAAGAGAGGCCTGTTAAACGTGGGAGGCACCTTACTGCATCACTTATTTGGAGTGGCCACAGACGAACAACTCCAACGATTCGAGGCAGCCCTTCGAGAGACACAAGGCAGGCAGGCACAAATAGCTCATGCTTACGACAATCTGGCTACCATTGTGAACCAAACTCACGCCTACACAACCCAACTGGTTCTCCAACAGCAGCACCTGCACGACCAGCTCATCCGCTTGGACTCGGCAATCATGAACCTCATGATAGTTCAGCAGAAACAGACCAGGATGCTCAACAGGGTGACCTTACTGACGAACTTAGACAGATACTTCGACACCTTGGATCTCGCGGCCCAGCACTACCTGCAAGAGACGGCCCTATTCAACAGGCAACGTGCCAGCCTCGACCTGGGACATCTAACCCGAGCCCTCCTTTCAGAAGCACAGATGCGTGACATACTCGACCAAGCCTCCGATCAGCATAAGACGGTAAGTGACATTGCATGGTACTATCGCTATCTATCTGTAGCCCCACTGCGGCGTCAATCTTCCAGCCTCTTATACCAGGTAGAGATCCCCCTCATCTCAGACAAGCCCAGCCTTTTATATAAAGTTAAAGCTTTCCCTGTGCCCATAGCAAACTCCTCATTCTCCGTCAACGTTCAATTAGAACCCTCGTATGCACTAGACACGGTCTCAGGTGACCTCTATATTCCTAGAAAATGCGTCGGAAGACAACCATCGGCGTGTCTAGTCGGCCCGTCGTATGGCCCTCAGAGAATGAGGTGCCCAAGGGGCATCCTCTCTAACCTCCCCAAACTAGCCAGCTTTTGCAGAGCAACCGTCCGGGACTTCACACAAGACCCATGGCTTTCAACCATAGATGTTAATCAGTATGCTTTCGCCACGCACGGCTCCACTCTGGCAATGAGATGCCCCGGAGACCCAGAGAGGCACATAACATTAGCAAGAGGCACGTATAATATCACATGCCTAGGCCCATGCACATTGGCAGGCCCACACTTCAAAATAGCATGTGTGGACAGATTATACATCTCGAAAAAGTATGTCATGCCAACAGTCAACGTGACACATCACTTCAATTTCACACACAGCATTGACATGACTGCTCTAGCTAAAGCCTTGCCTCACTTAACGTTAGATAAAGGCAGCCGACCCCCCATGCAAGACATTGACATTAAGGCTCTTATGCACCCCCAGCCCCTCCCACCAGCCCCACACTATTCATTCTCAGATAGACCATCCCTGATGACCGTCATAAATCTGATTTGCATATCAATCATTCTGACACTCGTTGCTTTATGGCTTGCACGCAAACGTATTCAAAAGTGTAATTGGAAACGTCAGTCCCCTCAGTCGGATGACAGCTACGCCCCAGAAGGCATACCCCTAGCGGTCACTAATGGCACTATCACACGAGAGGAAGCCCAGGCCCAGCAGCCAAACATTTGGCCGATTCTGCCAAATGCGTCAGCCCCCGTGGCTACATAGATCTACCTGGTAACACAATCTCCTTTACTGGATTCTCTATCTACACTCATCCTTTTTCACTCCATCCTTACTCTTAATCAACTATCTGTGTCTAGGAGCATCTCTTGCTCCACATCTGCATTCTAGTACCTGCAATGATCACACACCGCCAAAACGCACAAGACAGACACGAGAGCATGCACCTATGCAATTTCAGTGACTCAAAGACTCTTGTGTACTTCACAGATCAGTAATATAAACGAAAGCACCTATGTATTACACGTTTAGCATATATAATTTACATACTACTGTGCAGTTGTCATTTACATACTTCGGTGACGTTTATAGCATTAAGGGGTACATGCTTCTGACCTTGCCCTATATTCACTGATACTCCTAGATCATTTCTTTATTAGCCTGTGGATTGCATTGTTATTTTATCACCCTAATGTACTCTTCTATCCCCCCTTCAACCTTTTCAGTCGTGTCATAACAAGACACATGCTCTTTCATATCATCTCTATCAGATTAGCACTCTTAATCATCTTAGCATAGCTCGATGTTGTAACAGTTTATAAAACCACAAAAATGCTCGATCCCTCAATCACACACACTCACAATCACGCCAATCAGCTTACCCAGGAGATTAGCTCACCCAAGCTGATTGCCCAAACTCATCATCCTGACCTCTCATCCCCTGTATACACAGGCTTACTAAAACACATTTATCTATAAGCTCAACAATATTTGCTTTATTTTGTACACTTTGTCTGACCAACAAATGTCACAGGTAAATACTAAATCAAAGTATTGCTTGACCTTAAAAAAGAGGGGAGACCTATGTAGAGAGTCAGGGTCCAAATTAAGCATCATAATTTCAACTTACCTGTATATACCTTGTCATGTAGTTTCCATTTCTTGTCAGTGTACAATTATTACTTTCTGTATGTATATAACTATCCATGGCTTTGTACACTCATATCCCAGTGAGCAAGCTATGGCTGATGGACCAGCTGCCAGGAGGCAGCTGCTACATGACTCTGTTGCATCAGCAAATTGAACTGTTATTGATTATTGATGACACAGCAGATGTGAAGGCTGAATCCACTTCAGCACCCCATTGAGTGGGAACTCAAGAACTCTTATGTCCCGTCGCATCTGGCCCAGGCCATTCAAGGGAGAACCCACATCTGCTCTGGAGGAAGTTGAATATTGTGTAATGTTTATTGTTGATGATGTTTGTGAATTTGATGTGCTGTTATAACTGATGTGCTGGCAGATTGCCCAGCTGACAACCCTGAAGTTGGGGCCTATATAAACCCCTGTTTGTATTAATAAAAGCAGTTATTCTTTGGATCTTGTTAAGAGCAAAACATCTCTCTGTTTTCATTTACCAGACTTGCTAGCAAATTCTTAGATATAACAGAATTGCCATCGGAGCAGAGTATCTGTCAACCAGCATGCATCATCAGGATTGACTTCAGCTGGATTGACAGGCCGATGGACTTTTCAACTTGTTCAATACGTCATAACAGAGAGTTACAAATTACTATCCTGATACTGGTCACTGAGAAATTAGCATTTCGATGTGCCAGTTGCTATGGGAATCATTTGGACATTGGACCCGGGGTAGGCTACTTTGGGACAAACTTTATATGGCAGAATGTACATGAAGGTATCCGAGTCAACTGAATGACATGCGACTGTAAAGTACACCGTTGCTCATAATTATGGAATACTTCAACATTTTCCATTGAAATTGACAACTTTAGCATCTTCTGCTGGAGCACATGGTGGTCTGATTCAGTAGTAACTACTTCCTATGACCACTACAGGGAAGAACAAACTGTCATTTAAAATGACCCCGGGAAAAGTCACAAAAGCACAAAATATTGAAATTCAAGGGGGTTTTTAGGGTGAAATGATTTCAACCAAAAATTAGAAATTCTTGTAAAAGATGTAGTTGAGGCTATCAAAGAGTGATTAGAGATTCTGAAGATGTCTTTACCTTTACCATGGACCTTACTTTCATTCACACTCTGAAATTTACTTTTATTTGACACTTTTTTTCCCGAATAAGTATTCCATATTTTAAAAGAGCAGAAGTGTATGTATACAGGCTACAGTGAATTGATGCATTATGGATTACCATGCTTGTATTGCTTTGTGAACAAATTTATATAGCAAAGCACATTGTGTTACTTACATTGACAACCACACCAAGTACAGTTTCTGGCAAATTTTCTGCTAAAAGTTATTAACTATTGACACTACAAGGTGTTTTGCACTGTGCATAGTCTTAGGTACTTCTTATGCTTAATACATAGTGCACATGGATTGTTAAAATAATTATTTTATTGATGTCCAAAGGCTTTAAGGTGCTCCGGGATCGGGGCACATTATGACAATTGTGGTCATGTCACATTTTGCTGTTTGGCTGCAAAGTGTAGTTGCAACCTACTGTGTTATGCCTTGGATTTAAGCTCGATACTATTGGTGATGGTCAGTATATATGTTCATGCAAACTTCTGAGACGCAGTGTTTTCAACATTGTGTAAAATTATTATGTGTCTGAAACGTCCCAATTTGTCCCGGTTTCCCCTGTCTCTCCAGAATTCTTTTGATTAAGTGAAATTATTTACACGACTGATCATCCTACAGAGTGTGTGGAAAAATAAAACAATTTCAATAAGTTATAGAAATATAATGGAGACTTTGTTGGACTTTCCTGAAAAGTTTGAAGACAGGTTGGAATATGTTGAATTTTAAAAAAAAGAAAAACTGTTTGCTTCTGCTAAACCAGAAAGTAGTTAATAAGGAAAGATATTCAAGAACTTGAATATTTTTACTATTTTAAATCAGGTCTGATGAATTTAACTGGTAAGTTACACTTGGAAATTTTTTTTAACAGAAACTTACAGGCAATACTCTGCACAACCAGAACGAATAACTATCGACAAATCTGGGCAACTGATAATGAAAAGTTTGGCGAAAACGGATGAACACACCTACACTTGTATATTTATGCGCATGGAGGAATACATAGGGACTGTTGATCTTAAGATCAAAGGTATGTTTCGATTTAATTAATTTTCAGCATTACCAGGACCCTGTCAAGATGTTAAAAATAAAGGCCAACATCGCCGTCACAGATTTCTAATAAAACTATGGTCAAAATCTTTGAAAGAAATCTCAAAATTTCTTCTAAAGGGAGTAGCATAAAAAGAGCAATAATTGCAGAAATTCTACAACACTCTCAGAGAATAACATAAATGCATAAGTGAATCTCCGGAAAGCTTTGTAATAAATTGTCTCAGAGTTTTTCTCAAAGAAATGTACTATTGATGATAATAATCTTAGAAAGGTTAATGATTTTTTACTAATTTTTGCTGCTGTTATGTCAACGATTCCTGTGACTGTCTGTTTGCATGTGTACGAAACATTCCTGTCTCTCTCACATATATGTTCTAAATTTTCTGTAAATTTCACTATTGTCTTTGACAATTTCTGAAAATTTACGATTACAGTGGTCCTTGCATTGCAACACCACCGCTTCTGCAGTCACTTTAGCGGTCCCTCGTGGGAATACGGTATCTATTCTGTTGCAAAATGCACTAAACATGCTACTTAGTGCGGGAGCGAGGCGGTCACATAAGGCAAGGTGTCTTGTAACGGGGGTCTTATAATGCAGGTACCACTGCGTACTAAATAGTTTCATCCTTCATAATTGTACGTTTCTCAAGGTAAAAAATGTAATTGCAGATTTCAAGAAACCAAAACTCACTGGTGTTTCAAAGGTGTTTGCTGAAAATGACATCGCAAATGTCGAATGTTTAGTCCCAAAGATGTACCCAACTGCAGGTATGAACAATATTTTTTTCAATGACATGTCATTCAAAAAGCAGAAATGTATTAGTTATATTCAATTTTATTTGTGAAGTTTTAAGCCCCTATATATCTCAGTCAGTAGAGTACTCGCCGGGTTCAATCCCCAGGCTGACCATCATGTCATTCTGCGATGTTGTCGTTTGCATCAGACGTAAATTAGAAGTGTCATGGGCCCAACTGGAAACAAGTCAGTGACTTAGCTTGGCTACCCACTTTGGATAAAGTACCTATACCTAAATATATATGTTAGTATATTTATTTGTATAGATGCCCTTTTTATCATAACAGGTTTCATTGAAGTGACATTCAATGACAAGGTCGTGAAATCCATGGATTTAGGTGAAGGAAGAAGCTTACAACCTGTGGACATCAGGGTTGTGCTTGAAGCGAAAGCTGAGAATAACGTGACTTGTACAGCCGTTCAGAATGTTTCTGGCACAGCGAAGCAACTCTCCACTTCGGAGCAGATCACAGTACATTGTGAGTAAAATATGTAAAAAGACACAAGTTGCTGTATCTTTCAAGTGAAACCCCATGAATACAATTTATCAAGTGACCATTATTTTGCTTTAAAAAATATTATTATTACATTGGGCTCATGAGGTCTGTATGGAACCACTGGTAAATACTCTTAAAACACAGTACAAATTTGAAACAGAGCCTCTAATCCAGTTTCCTAAATAAATCAATATCAATAAATATCAATATGCCCTGTCACAAAGTCCAGAAAAAACTTGATTTTCAAGTGTTTAAACTTCAGACCCATATCAAACCAAAGTGATATCCTCATCTGAACACCCCATGGAATTCTCTGATGTCACATTGAACTGTGAAGTCACAAGACAAGGCAACCCAAAGGACATCTTGAAGTACACATGGTTGAAAAATGGAAGAGAAACATACACAAATCAGAATATTACACTAAGGTAAGCTATTACTGGAAGAGTAACTTTCTACTTAATTGTGTTGCTACTTTGAGTAGGGGAGACCGGGGTAAGTTGTGCCAATTTTTGCTCACAGGGTGATTTTCCAAAAAAGCATGTTATCTGAAAATCAGTTATCAAAATATAATACATTGACATGGATCGAGCTAAGTTTCAGGGCAACCAACATTGGGAAAATAATGAGAGGCATTTGAAAATAGGTCAAGTGCCCCGGCACTGGGTTAAGTTGTGCTACATGACGGGGCAAGTTGTTTATTCCAGAAAAGCCTTGTATTTCACCTGTTTCCTCAGATAGATCTTGTTTATACTCTCTTTATTTTCTTTTATTAGTATGGTTATAAAACACATACAGCTGTTTATTATGATCTACTTCTAAGTACAACTTTATAAATTTCACCAAGCGTGTACACATGGGTGGCATTGCCTTCTTTACCCAGTTCTTCATTTCACACCAACAGTGGGCAGTACGACTTACCCCTTGTCACAACTTACACCGGTCTTCCCTGCTGTAAATTGATTCCAAGCTGCAAGTGAAACTGTGATAGTAATCTGCCACTGTTTGGCTTGTAAGATTTGTCGATATATTTTATTTCTATGCTTCCATCTTTGCTTTACAGAAGAGTTACAGAAGAAAATTCCGGATCGTACCAGTGTCTGATCACCAATAATCCGAACTTGTCTACTCCCACAAATGCTTCTGAGGGATTGCAATTGGATATTACACCTCTTACATGTGAGTGCAATTGACTAATTTTCCATAATATCAGTATAAATGTAACAAAGATCACATTTAAGAAGCTGTCATTGTAGCTTTGAGAATAAATTTACTGGCACAAATCACAATAACCATCTTTATTTAGTAGGCCTATTTTCGATATTTGCACTTTTGACTCAGTTTTGAGAGCAGTTGTTTTTCAAAACCCTATTCCTTTAAATGTAAATATTAAGGTTGCGAATAAAGCTGGTTGACCTATGTCAGAATGTTTTCATATGAATGGAAGTTTTTTGGGGACAGATTTAAGCTTTCAAAATAATCAAAACCACTATTGAAAAGAAAATTCTCTTTACTTTCCAACAGGTCTGCCTCAACTTGATTTGAAATCCGTTGCGCTGGATAGCGAATCCTTGATGATCTCTTGGCGTCCAATGTATTTCTTCATATGCAGAACCCACCGTCCTGATGTGGAACTAATCATGCAGATGCAAGGAGAAAATGAGACCCCCTTCCAGTATCCACATACTTTTAGGGCATCTGAGGTGAGACTCTTTACTTTTTTTTTAAATTCCTGCTCCTTCTCTTTTGCCTCTTAAGTTCTTCTGGTTATACTAAGTCATATTTATTATTTTCTTCATATTAATTTTATGATTGATTCTTCTGCCACATCTTTTCCTCAATTCCTCATTCTTCTTACCTTTTTATTCCTTACATTCTGCATCACTCATATTGTCGGTTAAAAGTGTTGCGCTTGTGTTCTCGTATATTTTTATTCCGACGTTAAATGAACTTTTACTTACTTATATATACTACTTACCTACTTACTTACCCTTCTCACTTTCTATGCTTCTTCTTTTCTTTCCGGCTTAATTCTTCTTTATGTCACTCTTCTTCTTTCTTTATTTCTGTTTGTGTCTTTTGCTTCTTTGTTGCCTCTTCTTCTTCTTTCTTAATATCCCTATTTTATGTTGTCTTTTTTTTGGCTTATTCTTCCTTCTCATTGTTGTTCTTCCTCTTCTTCGGGAATTTATCTCTCCTCCATATTTTCTTTCATGTATTTTCTTTATTTCTGAACAACTGCTTTCTGTTCCTTATTTCTTTCTTCACTGAAAAAGAGGTTTGCGTAAAACAGACAAAATGAATGTTATTTGGTGTCCGTCCGAAATTTTGTGCATTTCAGACAAGATTTGCATTTGAAGAATACAGGGAAATAGTCAATTTTGATCAATTATTTGCAGGATTTGATCAATGAAATGTCAAAAATACACATACACTTTGCGGTAATTTACACCAGGTAATGTTAATTTTATCTGCTACATACAAACCCTATTTCAGTGTGTCAGAACTTTATGCCATACTCTCTTCATCATCCAAAAAATATTAAATCATTATCACTCTCTGGGCAGTAGGGTGCATCAGCCGCCCCATGAAAACTAAAAAATAGAGCTAGATAGCTGTACCTTGGCATGAAGTTGTGTTTAGGTAGCCAGATGAACATACTAAAAAAACAGCTTGATCAATTAATATTCAGGGGTGCCTCCGGAAGCACATTTCCTAAGACATTTTCAGGAAAAGTTATGTTTCCGTGGAATCGCGGTTTGTGATATCTTGACTAATATAACAGATAGATGAAAAATAATAACATATTTGGAATCTGTAGAAAATTTCCTTCAAAATGAATACCTTCTGTAGAAACAATGTTGATGCCATACTGCAGGATTAGCTTTTACTTGGAATATTTTATACGACTTCACTGATAGGTGTCCCCTTTTTTGGAAAGTTTTTCGGATCAAGTTCTTCTTGGGCTCAGTTGTGCCTCTATGCATACAAAGTTCCTACACCGATTTTCAGCCAAATTCATTAAGGTTTAGACACCCCCCCCTTATCTTTGGAGGGCCCTATGAGGGACCAAAAAATGACTATTTTCGAGCATAAAAAGTGGCTATTTACCTGCCTGAAATCAGTCAGTGCCACTGAAACTGGTCAATGAGGTGTTTTTTGAGGGTGGTGAGTTCACCCATAATGATAATGAATAACCCAGAGGTAAAGATGATGTCATAACATGCCATAACAAGTCAATTCAGCCCCCGAATATCCAAAATTGGCTGTCTTCGAGCATAAAAAGTTGCCATTTTCCTACCTTAAATCAGTTATTGCCACTGAAACTGATCCAGTAGGAGTTTCTGAGGATTCTGAGTTCACCTATGATGATAATGAATCACCTAGAGGTCAAGATGACTTCTTAACATGCTATAATCGATCATTTCAGCCCTCGGATTACAAAAAAAACTTGCCCGAAATTATACTGCCAAGAAGATGGGTCCATGTACATTGTACAATTGTGCATAATTTTGCAAATTAATGAAATATAAATATTGTCTGAACAGTGAAACATTCTATATTTTCATGAAAACCAAATTTTTGGAGTATAGCGAGATGTCAATGTACATAATCTGTACATATATGGCAAGGTCTAAGGAGGATCTATATCGTAGAATTAATGTGTAGTCACAATTCCATGACAAGAATAGAAGCTATTGAATAAATGTAATAATTATTTAAGATTGTGGTGTTTCAAAAAGGGTATGGTGACGTGGACCCATCTCTTTTTGAACAAAAGGTGTTAGGGCTAGGGCAAGTTGACCTAACTTCAGCCTACTTTGGTTTTTGATGGCTTGTCAGTGGTTGGCTATTCATGGGAATAACCTGTAGCTGTGGACCTAACCCC
This sequence comes from Platynereis dumerilii, assembly GCA_026936325.1. NCBI lineage: Eukaryota > Metazoa > Annelida > Polychaeta > Phyllodocida > Nereididae > Platynereis > Platynereis dumerilii. Next base: position 3,610,384 of record JAPTHN010000014.1, read on the forward strand.
AGCCTCCACTCCTCTTCATGACCATATTGTGAAAAAACAGCCATATGCCTTGTAAGGCAGTGCAAATGCGCTCCAATGACAAAAGTGAGACATGTACCTAACTTCAGCCGTGTAGTACCTAACTTCAGCCTAGGGTGTACCTAACTTCAGCCCCGTACCTAACTTCAACCAATTGACCCAATTGTGTCATAAAAACAGCAGACTGTTTAAATTTGGCTTTAATTACTTACCTGTATGTAAAACATGATGGTCTGAAAAAAATCAATCCCCCAAAAATGTATTTAAAAAAAGCTTGGAAAGAAGTCTTCTTTTTCGCGGAAAGAGGATAAAAATTTATTTTAAACTCCTATTCAGGCAACTCGTCTATTCCAGTATGCCAGACTTAAAAATGCTTTAAAAATTAAATTTTTAGATACATAGATATTCAGGGATGAATAAACAAACTTCTCACGTGAGATTTATTGGCTGGAGTTTGGGAAACCTGGGGCTGAAGTTAGGTCATATATGGGGGCTGAAGTTAGGACCATGGGGGCTGAAGTTAGGTAATATTGACATGTCTTATAAATCACCTAATTCAGTGAATGATCAAGTAGAAAATATTGAAAAAACCTTATTTTATGGAAGATTACTAATTTTCCCTTGTGATGAAATTTTTTTTGGTTGCTCCTGCTTGGGTGAATTGGTTAGAGCCAACTGACAGATTTAACGTTTTATCAAACTTTTTTTCGTTTCGCGTTGTATTCGCGTTGCAAAACGAGCAAAATGCGGTCCACCAAAAAACATGTAAAATTCCTGATTCATATGTTATGATGGTCATAACTTTTTGATAATTTATTCTAAATATATTGACAATAACTTTAAACCCAAAAACTGACACCTTGGCCAAATGGAAATTTAATTAAAAGGAGTTTTCTGTAGGGGGGCTGAAGTTGGGTGAGAGGCTGAAGTTAGGTCAACTTGCCCTAGTCTTCATAAGGATAAGAAAAAGTGGGACTCATCAACACATAGCAAGCTTGCTTTTTTTTTCATAGTCATAAAACGTTTATCAAGATCACATCATCATGAATAATTGAAATAGCTCTGAGAGATAAAATGGAATACTGAGTAAATTATTGCTCAAATTTATGAAACATAATTAATATGAAGGGAAAATCAAAGACTAAGTACCATGCAGTCATATAAAGAGAAACTTATGTACAACAGTGACGTCGTACATAATAATCGAAGTAAAAGCATATCTAGCAGTTCATGATCACCATAATGTTGACAGAAACATAGCTTCCAGGTATTCATTTTGAAGGAAATTTTCTGTATAATCCAAAAATGTCATTAGTTTTTTTCTATCTTATATATTATTCAAGTTATCGCAAACCGCGATCCTACGGAAAGCTAACTTTTCCTGAAAAATTCACAGGAAATATTCTTCTGGAAGCACCCCTAAATATTCATCGATCAAGCTTAAATTTTAGTATTTTATTTTGTGTGGTAAAACACAACTATGGACCGAGGTACGGCTGGATCAGTTAATGTTGGGGCAACTTATGCACCCTACCGGGCAGTCATATCAATATTTCTTAAAAATACCTAAACATTGTGTTTCAGAAACATCTTGTTATCAACAGACATTTTATCACAAGCATAAAGTACCAAATCTGTCTGATCTTCAAGGCCTATCCGGATCACAGATATTGTAAGTTATGACTACTGACTTCATGTAACTTGCACTTTAGTAATTTTAGGCCTTTTTAAAAGAAACAACATAGTATCAATTGATTCAATTCTGAAAACTTATTATTGCCATTCATATTTGTTGTGAGTTCAAACTCAATCCTCAGCTGTTGAAGTTTATTCACAGTTGCATATTGCAGATGATACCTTCGTCTTTGCAATTGTGATGAACAGACAACCAGAAAAATATTTTGAAATATGAGTCTCTCAACAAAACTGCTACTTACTTTGCATTATAGTAAATTTATGTAATAAATATCTTTTTCTGTGATGTGAAACTATATCTCTTCCGCCAGAATCACGGTGTTCGGACTCTCACAAGTCTTGAGCCCGGGTCTATAGGTTTGCTAGCAAGCAGTTTTAAATCGAAGGTATTATTTATTAGAGAGGAATAATTTTTTAATGTTGGATTAAATGTACATTTTGCAGGTCGATCGACAAAACAGATTGGCTGGACTACCATAATCCTTGGCTCCCTGCTTGGCATAATCGTAACAACTGCCTGTGCGGTCTCCTTTATTATGTACAAGAGATTGAAGACTGTACAAAGTGTGCAGTCACCAACTGAGCGTCCAAAACTTGACAGCCCTGCAATTTCATCAGAGGAAAGTAATCTGTATTGCGAAATAGACTATGAAGTGTTGAGACCTCGCTCTCACCTGATGGCCTATGATGCTTATCATCAACCACATGTTGACATGTTAGTCAAAGATTTGCTAATTGAACCGCCTATTAATTCTGATCAGCCTGCAATATGCGCTTCGGAGCAATCACACACTTACATGGGCATGGCAACTAATTGTGTATCAGGAAAGCAACACACTTATGTTGGCTTGTCAGCCGAGGACCAATCAGAAGAACCTTCAAGCCCATGCGGAGAAGGTGGACAATACACAAGCTTGTGTGGACATGCTCGAAATGCCACTCGTCTATACGGGCACATCAGAAGATCCAGAAGCTTACACGGAGGTGTCAGAAATGCTTCCACTTTATGCGGAGGTGTCAGAAGAAATGCAACCTTATAATCGCCATGCTCATTTCTTGAAGTCAGAAATACGAATCTTGAAAAAGAAGAAAGTAGCTTGAAGCATTTGCTGCCGAATCTAGTCAATGTTATACAGTGGGTTGCAGAAGTATACACCCCCCTTGGAGTGGTCTATCATTTCCTGACATATCTTTCTTCTGAAAAGAATCATCATTCCCATATTGCTATATGGTCATACTGACCTGTCTTACAACCTATATACACCATAAAATGCTGGATGGAAAGTCATGGTAAAGTAGAAAAAATTAAATCATTGAAAATTGGTGTTGCAAAAGTATACACCCCTCCTTGTAAGTTGTGATGCTCTTTATTGATAAACGTGTTGTTTTGACCTGAAGAAGTAGAATTATGGTATAGAACATTGATCTCTGATTGGTTTTTAACATTTTGGATTGTTTTACCTTATTTGTGTTACTTTAGTGGACGGAAAATATCACAAAATCCACCTACTGCAATAGAAACTGTAAAAATTCAATATAAAAATTAATCAATTATGTAATGATGTTGATAAGCTGCATTTTAGAAGTTTAGAACTTGATTGGGTAAACAAAAATATTTTTGAGCCCAAATTACACATCAGCATCCCCAATTGCAATGTCAGAATGAACTGACAATGTGACCTGACGGAAGGTGTTGGGATGCTATATCCTTGAGAAGCCCCCGAAAAGCAAGAAATTAGCTGGACAGGCAGGGATGCACCCTGATACAACCTAGAAAAAGTTTCGGTTCAATATCTGCAATAGAAGTGGAAAATACATACGGTCAATTTTTTGATAATTTTCATATTTTGTCATGTCATTGGAAGACTGCTAAAAATATCACTGAAACTCCACTGATCATTGTCAAATTGCACCAACTTGATATTCATAACTGTTAGAACCATGCACAATGAATGGTTTTATTGAAAATGGAAACTTTTAAGACACAAGACATCAAATGGGAGAGTGCCAAAACTAAGCATCATTACCAATTAATTTGACCATACCTATTTTCACTCCTGTTGCAGATATTGATCCAAAACTTTTTCTGGGTTGTATCAGGGTGTGTCCCTACCTGTACACCCAATTTCTTAGAGTTTGGGGCTTCTCGAGGAAATAGCATCCCAACACTTCCTGTCAGGTAACAATGTCAGTTAATTCTGACATTGCAATTGGGGATGATGGAGTGTAATTAGGGCTCAAAAATGTTTTTGTTTCCCCATGCAAGTTCTAAACTTCTCAAATGCAGCTTATCAACATCATTAGATACTTGATTTATTTTGTTATTGAATTTATCATAATTTTTATTACAGTAGGTGGATTTTGTGATATTTTCCGTCCACAAAAGTTACACAAATAAGACAAAACAATCCGAAATACTAAAACCAACCAGAGATCAATGTTTTATACCACAATTCTACTTCTTCAGGACATAACAACATGTTTATCAATAAAGTACATCACAACTTACAAGGGGGGTGTATACTTTTGCAACACCAATTTTCAATGATTTAATTTTTTCTACTTTACCATGACTTTCCATCTAGCATTTTATGGTGTATATAGGTTGTAAGACAGGTCAGTATGACCATATAGCAATATCGGAATGATGATTCTTTTCAGAAGAAAGATATGTCAGGAAATGATAGACCACTCCAAGGGGGGTGTATACTTCTGCAACCCACTGTATACCCTTCCCTAAACTTATGCTGGAGGAACATTGGTTTCATGTGCTCCTATATATGGCAAGGTCTCTGGAGGTGCTCAGATTTGACCCAAAAAAATGTCTTTTTGCTTGAGCACGAATCACAGAATATTATGAGGCCATTCACACCTCAATGCTCAGGAAATGGCACTACCAGGACCTAGGCCTCAGTTTGTGCTCCAAGACATGCCTGAAATTTGCATTGTAGCAGTTCACCAAGATCTTAAATAGGCCAAAGTCCTGTAAAAAGGACAGTAAAAAGTGCACACAATCTGACCACCCCAAATTGGAGGGATGGTCTCACTTTGGAAAATCAGTTTGAAGCTTGCAAGACACATCTGCAACATTCCAAATTACCTGAACTTATTTATTTTGTGAGTGTGCGCTCAATCCTCAGCACCTCCCACAAGGTGTAACAGAAAATGTAGACACTTGAGGATGGTAACAACTTCAAAATTGTCCCCGTTACCATCTGCATCCACCCACCAGCTAAGCTGGTGGCACATCCGGAATGTTTAGCGCTCAAATTTCTAACCAAAATATAGTTGGGTATCAATTTAAAGTTGAAAAGTTTGGAAGAAATGTATGATATTTTTCTGAATAGACATTAAATAAATGTCCTACTTTTTTAGGCGTTACCTTTCTCAAAATTCCACCATGTCTTTTAGGATGAAAAAATGTTAAGGGGTTGATTATTTCTGTGAAAATTAAATGCAGGGAGTGACTTTGACCTTGATATAAAATTTCAATGTTACCAGAGAGCCAGTTGGCCGGCAATGCTAAGTTGAATTTTCATTTGTCCTATGTGTCCTCAAGAAAGTTGTGTTACTATGTTACCATTTTCATACCAATAAAGTGGTAGTGGGTAATATGGCCAATTTTTTAACTAAGATAATGCACACTACTTTGTGTTGACAATTAAAAATAAACTCATAGCCAGATTTTTGGAATTTAATGAAAAACTGTGGTTGAATAGCTCAAAGGATGTAACAGGACATACATAGGATAACTGGAAAACCTTCAATAATATTGACAGATTTTTCCTGGCAGTGTTTTGTTAATTTGGTGTCCTTTTGTACACCCACATGCATATTTTCACATGTCATGACAATTCGGTGAGAAGATATTCCCTTTGAAGATGTCTTTAATGTACGTCAAACGTAACAGGACATTTAATCATTGTCCTGTTACTTATCCAACAAAAAAGCATAAATGTACAGTAACACGGTCATGTCATGGTTACTTTCAATATTTTTTGTTTGGTTCTGTTCAATTGAATTTAAAAGTTGAAGGAAATTTATTAAAGTTTTCGATATTGGCCTGACCAACAGTGGTTTTTAGTTGGAGATAATTTTGGTATGGTAACAGGACATTACGATTTTGTCCAAACTATAATATTGAATAGTACTAGTAGTTAGGTTCCCTCTGTCTAACTGATCAATTGTATTCTAAACATTTCCCTGACCAGCATTTATTTAGTTGTTGTTTGGAGTGATTTGGGTAAAGGAATTTTTCTATATTGTCCAAAGTTCTAAAAAGATCAAATGGTAACTAGGACATGTCTCAAATGTATGAATGCAGTTTAGTCCTTTTGGATCTATGACTAGGCGGTGAAATTATTTAAAATTGAACTGTCTGATCAATATACTTACAGATTTATCGAGCCTTTTATGTTTAATTGCCAAGAGCATTAATTCATTTTGTATTTTGAGACATTTAATAGCATCATAGTAACAGGACACTCATTCGGTTATCCCAAATTGTTAAAACATTGACTTGTTTATCTACTATTTCCCTGAATTACAGAACTATACATCTGAATGTCCTGTTACCATTCAAAATTTTGCCTTTTATTGATTATCAATTTTTAATGTGTCCTAACTATGATCCAACCTTTCAAAGTTGGTCCCAGGTGACATGATGTTCCTCCTGAACAGTTTCTTTCATTACAAAGAGTTCGGTTTATTTTAAGAAAAGGAAAAAGAAATGTGTTACCATCTACAGGGGGGTACAATTATCTCGATTTTTTAATTTAATATATGAGATTACCCCAAAGAACTATACTATGGGATAGGACTAGGTTTCATGTGTTTGAGAAAAAGCAAAATATTGGTGATTACTGCAAGTTTATTTTTGACAGGCAGAAATAGCCAAGTCCTAGCACCTCCAGAGACCTTGCCATATATATATATTCTTCACTTGAAAAGTGTCAGCCAATCACAGGCGATTATTCTTGTCCGACATTACCGCTATATTAGGCAGCAAAAAGTTATATTGGATCCTGAAAAGTTATATTGGATCCTGAAAAGTTATATTGGATCCATGACAGTTTTTGAATGAAGAACAATCACCTCACTACCTGTTGTTCAATTGTGACGTCACCACTGGTGATGTCATAATGGTCAACTTGTTATTGTGACATCACAACTGATGGTGTCACGAGAGCAAATTAACAATGGTGACGTCACCATTGCCTCCTCTTCTATGGTTTGAACTTCTAAAATTACAGCTGTCTGTAATGTGAGCTTGGAGTGGTATTTAGAATTAGAAGCTTTCTACATAATGATTTTTTACTTTTTTTCAATTGACAGGGGAAAAATGCTATCTTACCAGGAAGTCATGAAAGTTAAAAACATCTGAATGCATATTTTTTACCATTTGGCAGCAAGTCAACTTAAAAGGCAAATATAACTTATATTGGATGAAGAATATATTCAGAAAAGTTATATTGGATTCGGCTGCGCCTCATCCAATATAACTTTTCTTCATCCAATTATACTCTATATTGGACTCCTCCCCATCCAATATTTGTATAATATATATGTAGCAACAAGAGATTGGGCCCTGTCATGAAGCATTTAACCATGGCAAATGGAGCTAGCCTTGCTATTAAATATACATCTTATTTGTAAGTGAAAGTTTAAACTTCTGTTCTCGACACACAATATAAAATTCTCAGTCTTTTTCTCAGTTTTTGTTGAGCTTTTTCACTTTGCTTTGCACAAAAGTGTTGTACAAGTGAGAAAGCTGGTGTCTCCCATTTAAAAGTTTAAACTTTCACATATGGATTACAACCAACACAGATGAATTTACATAAACATATCTGATTTGTCTTGTATTGTTTTTTTTAATCTTCCACATTTTGTAAGGGTTTTTGTCATGTTTTGTGGAGAATTTGGTCTTGGTTTGTTTATCATTAGTCATATGAATACAGTACAACCCATAGTAAAGTAAGAAAATTTCCTGTCAGAAGTCTTCGGTTTACCTATTTAGCCCTCCTTTCTCCTCTCCTCCCCAAATCTCTGTACAACTACCCTTGACTCCTTACCACAACCTTATCCCATATTAAGAACTCTATCTCTAGCAAGTGATATCTGTGATAGTGTCATAACTGAAAATGAGGTTGCCTTCCATTTAAAGAAACTTAAAAATAACAAAGCAGCTGGTATTGATGGGAACCCAGCTGAGTTCTATAAATATGCAAGTTATAAACTAGTTGTTCCTTTCTGTGCTGTTTTTAACCCTTACTGGACTGAAAGGACATTTATGGCATCCCTAGCTAGCTGCCTGAGGGACCATTTATGTCCCTAAACAACAGCTTGTGACGTCACAATCGTCCTGGGAGATTGTTTAGTTTGAACAGCCCAGTCCAGTAAGGGTTAATCACATATTTGATAAGGGAGAATATCCATCTCAATGGTCTGAAGGGCTCATTAATGCTCTGCATAAGAAAGGTGATCGATCAGATCCGGATAACTATAGAAAAATTACGATCAACGTTGTGATGGGGAAAATATTTGACTCTATTCTTAACAGTAGGCTGTACTACAAAAATGATGCTCTTGATCTTGATGATCCATTTAAGTTTGGTTTTACTCCTGGATCGAGCACTACAGACTGTGTATTTATTCTGGATACCGTTGTAAGCTACAAGCAAGCTAGACGTAAACCTGTGTTTCTGTGCTTTGTGGACTTCACTAAAGCTTTTGACTATATTAATCGAAATGCTCTTTACTACAAACTCATGAAACAAGAAATAGGAGACAAAATGCTCAAGATAATAGTCAGCATGTATGACAAGTCCAAAGCTAGAGTTAATCAAAATGGTAGAATAGGGGACGCTATTGACAGTAAATATGGGGTGTTGCAGGGTGGGATCCTTAGTCCCAAATTTTTAATGAATTTATGTCTGATCTATCCAATTACCTGAATGAATCTGATGGAATAACACTTGGTAATTTGACACTGACTCATATTTTATATGCTGATGATATTGTTCTCATGTCTGATTCCTCTGAATGCCTTCAGAATAGTGTCAACTCATTGCACAACTTCTGTAAAAAATGGCATCTTATTGTTAATGTCAATAAAACCAAAGCAATTTGGTTGTAGAACATCTAGCAGTATATTTTACAGTGGTGAAAAACTTGAAAATGTAGATAACTTTAAATATTTAGGACATATATGTTAACAAATAAACGTACACAGCAAAATGACAGAATATCTTACAACACAAGCTCAAAAAGCGCTGTTTGCACTACAAGGAGACTCCAAGCAGGCACTTGGATATATCAACCCCCAACTATCTTTGAAAATGTTCGAAACATATGTTCTCCCTATTCTGGAATACAACAGTGAAATATGGACAGATATAAAGCCTGTTAGCGAACTAGAAAATTTACAACTTGCATACCTGAAGAGCTTGTTAGGGCTAATGAAACAAACACCATCTTTGGCAGTTTATGGTGAGACAGGTAGATTCCAATTACATGTCCGTCAAAAAGTGAGAATGGTAAACTATTGGTCTCGTTTAGAAAGACTGGGCAATGAAAAAATCCTGAAAAGATGCTTAAACATCCAAAAAGACATGCTTAAGAATGGTAACAGAAAGAATTGGTTAGGAAGAGTGTGTCACATAATAAATAGCTGCGAGATTGAATATGACATCAGTAATATCGAAAACCCAGAAAATGTGTGTAGTAATGTTAAAACTAAGCTTTATGGTGGTGAGCAAGAGCAACTAATGGCTTCAATAAATGATAGCATACAACAGCCAAAACTTAGGACATATAAACTCTATAAAACTGACTGTCGTTTAGAACCCTACCTTCTCTTAAGAATTAGCCGCAAAATGTTAACAAAAATTACTAGATTTAGAACTAGTTCACACAACTTAAGAATTGAAACAGGGCGACATCAGAGGCCAAAATTGCCAGCCCCTGAAAGAATTTGTGAAAAGTGTACTTTGGATATGCCTGAAGACGAAATACATTGCTTAACTGTTTGCCCCAGCAATGCAAGCAATCGACATAAACTCTTTTCAACAGGGTCTAAATTTGTAGATAACTTCCAGTCATTAGATAATAAAAATAAATTTGTTGAAATAATGAATTGCAAGGAACCTGAATTGCTAATTAGTCTAGGGAAGTTCTTACAATTAGCCGATGTGTAAAGCAGATTTCTCCTACATCCACATGATTATGCTTGTAAATAATGCTCTATATGTAATAGATGTTAATGAATGCTAAACTTGATATATGCAATTGTGTTATATGTCTATTTACCTATCTGCCATATCTTTTGTATGTATATATTTGTAACAAATAACAACAGTATGTGCAGTTTGATTTCTTAATTAGTTATTCTAAAAACACCCTGTGTAATGTTCTATATAACTCTCCTAAATAGTTTAGTAATAATTATGTATTTAATACAATCTTAACTGGTAATTAATAGTCAATGAACAAGATTTATAATGCTATATAATATATGTATCTGAAGTACAGGACCTGATAAACATTGACTAAAAATGTATATATATATATCTATATATATATATTTTTTAAATTATTCGACTAACTGGGTGGCTGGAACCGGGATTAACTTAAAAACTACAATTATTTTATATTTTGTATGTATTGCATGTATGTGAACTTTGTCGATATATTGATGTGTATTCTATGTATTTATTACTATTTTAGCCTATGTTTTTCCTAATTGCTTTTGCCCGACATATGTATCATTTTTGATATTTGAATGTCGAATAAAATTTATATATATATATCTATTAAAACAGCTGTCAATGAATTGCAATTAGCAATGGGGCACAATATCAACAAAATCAAACACAATGGGGGTGGTGGAGTTTTAATTGGTGTTGGCTGAAAGTGAACTAAATGTGATTTTGAAAGGTAGTTTAAAGAAGGAAATTGTAAGAAGAAATTTGGGTGGGGGGGGGGGGAGTTAAAAGGTGTGAAAGGGTAAAGTAGTGGCTGATTCTTCCTTCCTGCCGGGGTAATCTTATTTTATTTTGAATTTAACTGTACATGTGTCTCCTTGCCTTACAAGCAGTATAGCTCTGTTTTGTAAACAGCATCAAGTAATACAAGTTGTGTAGTATTTAGCATCATAATCTTTATTTTTGTCTGTTATGTTTCCTGAAGCATTAGGCCATTTTTAAAATATTGTTCCTTGTTTTGTTTTGCATCAGTCATTTTTTTAAGCAGACGGCTTACAGTTGCTCTCGAAAGTAAGTACACCCCATGCTATTTTTCAAACTTTTGTCTCTCAAAGGTGCAAATTATGATATATTCACACACTAACAATGAAATCGTGTTAACTTAATACACGTGCATACAATTATATCACTAATACTAATTGCAAAAGTAAGTACACGCTTCTAATTTCAGGCAGTCAATACCTTTGGTTTCTGAATCGGGTGGTCAAAATAGCTTGTAGATGCTTCCTTCACGCTTGAATAAGGTTCTAACATCCTTGCACTGGAACCTGCGGCCATGCTTCCATGTAAAACTGTGTAACCTCTGAATGTCTGGGAGATTCTCTGCATTGGCCCCCTTTTTGAGGTCAAACCACAGCATCTCGATGGGATATCTCATCTGGGATTTAGTTAGATCATACCAAAAGCTTGTATTTATTCTAATTCATTTTGGATTTAGTTGACATACTTGTGTGCTTGTGATTGTTGTCCTGCTGGAACACCCAACAGCACTTTAAACTAAGCTATACTTCAGCAATTGGGCAACATTATCTCCTAGGACTTAATAAATTATATAAATAGAGCTTTGAATTCATGATTGCTTCTACATTAAACTAGTTTTCCAGTTTCTGATGAGGCAAAAAACCCACTCTGCATGATATTCCCACCTTCGTGCTTTACTACTGGCACCGGGTTCTCCTCTTGGAAAGCTGTGTTCGCATTGCAGCAAATGTATCTTTTGTTCATCAGTCCTTAGAATTCAATTTTAGGATCATCTGTCCAAAGAATATTAGCCTTAAGTCTTCTTTTTTATCAAAATGCTTCTGGGCAAAGTATAGGCCTGCTTCCTTATGTTTTTTTTTATCAGCATCATGCCATGGGCTTGTTTCTGGGTGTTCTGGGAGTGAGGCCTTCTTTATTCAAATGCGTCCACATAGTTAACGTGTTGACATGTATTCCAGACGATGTCTGTTACTCTTGTAATTCTGTGGATGTAACCTTAGGACATTTTGCTGCTTCCAGTATTAATTTCTTGGATGTTCTGCAAGACATCTTTGTTGGTATTCCTATCCTGCTTGATAAGTTTGTGTATTTCTGCTCCTTCCATTTGAATAAAACTTCCTGATAGGAGATACGTGAACCCCAAAATGTGCGGAAATATTCTTAGATATCCAAATTCATCATAGTAGGTGTAAATAATAATATTTCTTAGCCTTTTAGGCCGTTCCTAAGTTCTTGGCATGGCAACTGACCCATCTCTCACGCCATAATGACTTGATCAAGCAAATTTAAGGATAATCAATTGTTAAGTACTGCTAAGGAGCATGGAAATTAAAACAAAGGTGTCAAAATCAACCAGGCGGAACAACAAATATTTTAGGGTTGAAAGACAAAAGCAGATTGACCAAAAGAGAAGGAATAAAGCGATAAAAGGGCTAACTATTATTGTAAGGGTGTACTTACTTTTGCAATGGGTTATTTTTTCATTTGAGGTCAAAGGTCAAAATGGCCTTGATATTTCAAGAAACCCAAATTACATATTATGTAAGACTTCAAAGAGATACACTTTATTGTAAAAATGAGATAATAGCCATGACCCAATTTCAAATAATGAGCCAAATGCAATAATCCTGCAGGGGCGTACTTACTTTCGAGAGCAACTGTATATTAAATAATTGTATAGCATTCTCATATTCTGTTGTATTACTCGCCTCTGCCATGTTTTTTAGGTATTGGCCTCATAGTATTGTTAATGTCTATGTTTCCTTAACCCCTTCATGCGGCTTCATTAAGCCATGTAAGGTTTTGCATCTAGCTATGTTTTATTCGGAAACGGACTGTTTTTCTTTTACAGGGTGAGGAAGCAATTTTTTCAAAATTTTACATATTCAAACTTCTTAAAATGAAACGCTTTGCAAATTCACAACAAGTTCATATACGCATTCATACTGACCATCTGAATAGAACTCACTAGCCCATTGAGCAACTGAGTAAATAACACATTTTATTGTTACTCTTATATTCAATTGAAACATCATGTTCCCGAATGCTAAAATTTATCACAATAAAATAAAATACATAAAATACATGATGTTAGGTGGTCCTTACAGTACTGAAATGCATTTCAATGAATTCTGTGACCCCAAATACCCCACAATAGACCTATCACACTCTGACATCTGGTCATTTTTGACCAAGATAGAGAGATTTAAAGGAATTGTCATTACAAATATTCTTCAAAATGTTTAGGGTTAATGGACAGGGAAGCTGACAAGAATCTTGAAATCTGTGCCGAGTGAAAATGTTGCCTCCTCACCCTGTGTGTTTTCTTTCAATTTATATATGTTATATTATCTGTTTCATCTGTTCAGACTGTTCTAAGCAATATAATGGTACATCATGCAGAAATTACTACATTCTCAGAGGAGTAGTTTTGTGTCAACAAACCAGCATAGGTGACTGAAAGTGTAATTGAAGTGATTTAAGTCAATTCTGGACCATTACATAGTCGATTTTAAAAAGGTTGTACATATCATTGTGGGTGACCCCTAGAATGATAAAGTGCTTGGTTTTGGTGCCGAATCATGCTATAATTGGCAGCAAATTACTACCAAAGAGCATAAATGAGTCAGCGACTTGCAGAGGTGTGTCGGTGATATTTTGATTACCTTAACACTGTGACCAAATTAAGGACTTCTTTGTTACATCTTGCTAGTTCTCATAATTATATAGAGCAAACAACAAACTATAGCCGATATGCTGTCTTATAGTTCCAATGATACGCATACACAATTTGGAATCAATCAGTTAAGTTTTCTCGGAGATTAGGCAGTTTCAATGAATTCTAGTGCATTTTTTACCGGAATCGCCAAATCTTTTTTGCTGAATATTTAATGCTTGTAATTTCACATCCGGATGTCTAATACATAAATACTGCATACTGGCTATGCTATATTGTAATTGAATTGGTCTCTCGTCCAAAATTTAAGATTTTATGATTGACTAGGTTGCCTGGCAAGTTAGCATAGAGCAAACGGTATGCAGTGTTTATTTTAATGTACCATCTCCTATGTACTTTGTAGCATCACCCAATTCTCACATGTAGTCCACAGAGATAGAAACTGTGCCCAGACAAAGAGCAGTGTCATGTTAACTCCACTCATCATTTTCTTTATCTTTCAATGTATACATGTTCCTCAATAAAGTTATTTACATAAACATTTGTCTCTGAAGTCATGATTGCATAGATTGCTCTTTATACTGCTCCTGGAGGTTAACGTTGCGCACAAAACAATATTTTGATATGTGATTTTAATCTGTAATGTTTCGTCACTCAAGGATGGTGTATTGCATACAAATTAAGGAAGTTTGATCATGTACCAATTAATGATTGTGGTTTAAAACATAGGCTGTGTAGCAGCAAACCTTTAGGGAAAAAAAAAAAAAAACATTTAAAAGGGACACCATTACACCATAAAAGTGATGTGAACCAAATTGCATGTAGTATTTGCAATAGTGGCCCGATCTTGGTCTGAAATGATCTATAGGCCCCGCCATATGCCCGCCTGCATAACAAGGTATATTGAACAATGGAAAGGCCTTACTAGACCAATGTACATATAGTATGGACCAGTTTCATGCATAAACAAGGAATAAGTTGTGAGGTATGGGTCCGAATATTTGAAAAAGCATTAAGAATAATAATCAAGCAGACCCAGAAAAGGCACTAAATATTATATAGGTGATATAATAAATAATATATATAATAAATTTAATATTTTTTGTCAATATTTCAAGATGTATAGAACATCCATCAATCAGACCCACAAAAGGCACAAATTAATCATATAGGTGACATGTGTAACATATTTCATCCATGTACATGCAATTGTGTCCAAGCTTTGGCCAGAAATGCAAAAAAAAAGATGTCAATACATTTTTCGCAATATTCCAAAAAGTATGGAATATCAATCAATCAGACCATGAAAAGGCACAACTAGACTGTATAGGCTACATGTGTAAAAAAATTTCATCCATGTACATGTATTAGGGGCTGAGTCCTAGCCCAGAAACGAAAAAATTATTTTTCTCAATATTTGAAAAAGTACAAACTGTCCATCCATGAGACCATCAAAAGGCACAATTAGACCATACAGGCGACTTGTGTACCAAATTTCATCCATGTGCATGCAATAGGGGCTGAGTCCTAGCCCGGAAACGAAAAAAATAATTTTTTTATATTTTGCTCAATATTTAAAAAATTACAAAAGTTCCATCAATCAAACCATCGAAATGCACAACTAGACCATATAGGCTACATGTGTACCAAATTTCATCCATATACATTCAATAGAGGCTGAGTACTGGCCCGGAACTATCCGCCCGCCGCGCGGACGCCCGACCGCCCAAACGCGCGACCGCCCAAACGCCCGCCCGACCGACCGCCCGCCCGACCGCCCGACGACCCGCCCGGCGGACGGACAACTTTTGACCAAAGTGATAACAATACCTTCTTCGAACTTCGTTCGCTGAAGGTAAAAATTGTACCCAATGTAATATATTTATTATAGATGTTCTACACGAGGGCCTACATGCTTTGTACCTTGAACTAACTCTATTACTCATTCTTTATTTTTGACCAATAAATATGCTTTTATTCTCAGTCTTGGTGATATTGGGAAGGGTACCAAATTAGCAAAAATGAAGCCAATCAGTGCAACTGTCTGACATACTGCCAGGACCACAAGTTGATTTCTTTACTGATGGTCAATCAGACAGTGAAATTGATTACAGATATCAGTATTAGGGCAAAATTGAAGCCCTACTGATATCAGTGTAACTACTGGCGGACAGGATGATCACCTGATGATTATGAAAACTGACTGATGGTCAGTAGGTCAAAGAAAATTATACATTACAGATGTCAGGATGACCAATGGTTGGTATGTAGACTGACAGTCAGTAAAACACTGAAACATCATATTCCCGAATGCTAATACTTATCACAATAAAATAAAATACATGATGTTAGGTGGTCCTTACAGTACCGAAATGCATTTCAATGAATTCTGTGACCCAAAATACCCCACAATAGACCTATCACACTCTGACATCTGGTCATTTTTCACCAAGATGGAGAGATTTAAAGGAATCGTCTGTACAATTATTCTTCAGAATGTTTAAGGTTAATTGACAGGGAAGCTGACAAGAATCTTGAAATCTGTGCCGAGTGAAAATGTTGCCTCCTCACCCTGTGTGTTTTCTTTCAATTTATATATGTTATATTATCTGTTTCATCTGTTCAGACTGTTCTAAGCAATATGGTACATCAAGCAGAAAGTACTACATTCTCAGAGGAGTAGTTTTGTGTCAACAAACCAGCATAGGTGACTGAAAGTGTAATTGAAGTGATTTAAGTCAATTCTGGACCATTACATAGTCGATTTTAAAAAGGTTGTACATATCATTGTGGGTGACCCCTAGAATGATAAAGTGCTTGGTTTTGGTGCCGAATCATGCTATAATTGGCAGCAAATTACTACCAAAGAGCATAAATGAGTCAGCGACTTGCAGAGGTGTGTCGGTGATATTTTGATTACCTTAACACTGTGACCTAATTAAGGACTTTTTTGTTTACATTTTGCTAGTTCTCATAAATATATAGAGAGAGCAAACAACACACTATAGCCAATATGCTGTCTTATAGTTCCAGTGATACGCATACACAATTTGGAATCAATCAGTTAAGTTTTGTGGGAGATTAGGTAGTTTCAATGAATTCTAGTGCATTTTTTACCGGAATCGCCAAGTCTTTTTTGCTGAATATTTAATGCTTGTAATTTCACATCTGGATGTCTAATACATAAATACTGCATACTGGCTATGTTATATTGTAATTTAATTGGTTTCTCATCCAAAATTTAAGATTTTATGATTGACTAGGTTGCTTGGCAAGTTAGTATAGAGCACACGGTATGCTGTGTTTATTTGAAAGTACCATCTCCTATGTACTTTGTAGCATCACCCAATTCTCACATGTAGTCCAAAGAGATAGAAACTGTGCCCAGAGCAGTGTCATGTTAACTCCACTCATCATTTTCTTTATCTTTCAATGTATACTCGTACCTCAATAAATTTATTGACATACATTTAAACATTTGTCTCTGAAGTCATGATTGCATAGGATGCTCTTTATACTGCTCCTGGAGGTTAATGTTGTGCACAAAACCTCGTTTTTTTTGAGTGATCAAGCAACTAAATACTGACAGACAATTTAACAGAAAACTGGAAGTTATCGAAAAAAAAAAGAAAACTGGAGGTCATCGATAAACAATATTTTGATATTTGATTTTAATCTGTAACATTTCGTTAATCAAGGATGGCTGTCTACAAGTGGACTGCACTTGCATTGCCACAGATCAGAACATATGCTGTCTTGTGATGCCACCTAGTGATTAGTGTGCTGTTCAGCGAGCTCCTGCGAGCGTCCACATCATTTCGATCAGAGGAACACACACAATTTTGTCTGGAAGACACCTGGGCTGTTTCTGAGTGTGCTGATGGTCTTGTCTACTTCCTTAGAGACTGTGATTGCCAAGTCTGACTCTGGTATACATGAATGTTGAATAGAAATTTTGTGAATGCGCAATGATATTGGAACTATTTCTTTGGACAGCAATGATGTAGCCTACAAAATTAACATTTTGTGCCAGGTGGCAGCAGCATGCAGTTCTCATTTTCACCAGACTGCAAGGATGGTGTATTGCATACAAAGAAGTTTGATTATCTGCCAATTACAGTCTGTCACTTTGATATCGATGAAGAGTGGACTGTTGCACTGTGAAAGTGGCACTTAGTGTGTCATCATACTGATGATTTGACATGATCATACCCAATACTTTCAATGTTGATTTGATTTAAGGAGACTTTTCCCGCTTGTTGGTGACAGCCAAACGAAAGGATTATGCATCTGCTTTTCACTCTAAAATAAGTTATGACAAGTCAAATGGCCTCCCCACTAAATAATTTCATGTGACTATAAGGTTATGCCAATATTAGCCGCTAAGTTACGATAATATTAGTTGCCAATCTTAGCATCACCTTTTCCAGGAAACTTCCCAATTTTTGTCACAAAGTTAGCATATTACATTACCACATAGGCCTAATCAGGAGGTAAGGTTAGGATAAAGTTATAACATAACATTAGCATGTAATTTTAGCATAACGTTTCTGAGGAAACTTCCCATTTCCTTCTCAGAATATTAGCATATAATATTACTTCAATTTACTTGATAATAAAGTTGTAAGGTTGAGATACTGGTTGATATGGAGTGGTAATTGGTTTTAAGATGATTGCCTGGTGTTACCGGATGACATACACAGGTAATATTCAGCTGATATTGTCATAACCATAACAGTTCACATGCCATGTTCTGTTCATATGACCCTGACATCACGGAAATATTACAGATGAGACACAGATTGTGCACTTAAAAATATTTTATACAGCACATGCATAGAGAGATAGCTGTTATATCACACAATCAGTTGGCTTCAAGTGAGGAACTTTCCCAGGAACCAGAATGAGCTGGATGGGCTTCTCTGCAGCCCATTGTAATCGTGCTGTTTCCAGAGGTCCTCCAGGCATGAACTTCTATGGCCAACCAATGTAATGCTTGGAACTGGCCAAGGGTTTCTGCCTTTCATTGTCCATGGTAACTGCAGCCAGGGTAAATGAAGATCCAGAATCCATGTCTGGAATTGAAAAGGTAGAAAGTTGTAAGAAGAAGTCACAGACAAAAATACAGATTAAATAAAGGATTAGTGAGTTAGTAATAAAAGAGAAACGAAAATAAAAAGTGAGAGACCAGGCCAAGCAAATTGCCAGGTCACCAAAATTATCAGCTTGCCCTTTTTACAGAACGGCCCAAGTCTCCCTGGTGATGTTGATACAGTCACCTTGGAGGGTGTCATGCATTTCCAGGATCAATCTTTGTGGTCAAGAAAGAACATATCTCTCTTAGCTTCTGGCTGCCATAGACTTTTTCTTACACACTTCAAGCAATTGATATCAATATCAATTGACATATTTATCTAGTTCGTAGACATGATGCAATAAAAAATTCAGTAAATTTGTTATCTTTTAATTAATTATACATTTTACACTGGATTGTGGTAAACATTTGGACTGAGCATGGAGCAAGTGCTGAGCGCAGGCCATGTGGCTCCATTTATAAATTGACACTTCAATGCAATGATGACTCCATATCAACTGGTACACTGTGAAATTTGAAAACTATGTAGCAGCAATATTTTGAGCTGTCTCAGAATGCTCACAATTTTCCAGCTGCGATGGCTCACTGCTATAAGTTGTCCAAACGAGTCATAACATTAAGCTCTGAAAACATGAAAGTTTCAGTTGTTACAGAATGTGAGTGCATGACTGTGTGTGATTCCGAATAAATCAATCAATCAATCTTGATATCTCAGCCATGCCACATGTAGCGCCATCTATAACAAGCATGTCTAATAGTACTGCATTAAGTTCTAAATAATTATTTACTTTAAAGAAAATAGAACATTTATATTGAACTATCCCTGAGAAAATTGAGTAGCGCACCACTTCAGATGATCATTTTTCATTTTCATCTCTCTCAGGGTAATTTGTGGGAGTAATTAGATGCATGCTTTCACACATGTCAACCAACATTTC
This sequence comes from Platynereis dumerilii, assembly GCA_026936325.1. Taxonomy (NCBI): domain Eukaryota; kingdom Metazoa; phylum Annelida; class Polychaeta; order Phyllodocida; family Nereididae; genus Platynereis; species Platynereis dumerilii. The sequence continues at coordinate 3,630,049 of JAPTHN010000014.1, forward strand.
CAAGTCAAGAGTATGTTCAAAAATAGGCATATAGCATACCATACCAACTCAGATGAGCTTCAGGCCATTGGGATTTCTTCACAAGAAATTAATTTCTAAATTTTCCTTGTGATGCAATGGCCTGTGTTGAATGCAGGGATGTGGAACAGCCACCTGGCTGTTGATTATCCAAAGATCTACAACTCTTCGTTCGAATGCATCCTGGGCCTGTCTGGGATGTGCTAAAATGAAGCGCACTGGAGCAGATGTATCCCCTTGAAAGATCACAGCAATATTTTGGGATTATTACCCACATTCATAGTAACTTTATAAGAAGGATATCACAAATAAAAACCAAAAGTAACTTAAAATAAATCACAACAGCTCAATATTTTGAGTTTTCTCAGCTTGAAAGCCTAGTAAGTCAACACAGCTCAGTATTTGAGTTATCTCAACTAAAAAGATTAATCTGTGTTAGCTCAATCAACTTGTGCAACCATCTCACTCAATCAATTGAGCTGAATCAGTGCCTCCAATATTACAGTGTATCTCAACCTTACTTCTTCATTATACAGTAACATTAATATGCTAATATTCTGACAAGTAAATGGGAAGTTTCCTCAGAAACGTTATGCTAACATTACCTGCTAATGTTATGTTATAACATTATCCTAACCTTGCCTCCTCATTATGATGTTATGTTATATGGTAACATTGTGAAATACAGCAAGAAGTTTCCTGGAGAAGGTTATGCTAATTATTAGCCACTAATATTATTGTCACTTAGCACTGATAATGTTATGCTAATATTACCAGATTATTGGACAAATCATCTTATTTCTGACACTTCCTTAAGATCCTGGTCATTAACCTTATAAGAATATCATCGGTGTCAAATTACCTTGTAACATCCTGCTCAGAAACTGGTGATGTTACGGAAATGTTAGCTGTTTGGTGGGATCTCTTGATCATGACTAATCAAACAGCCTCTATGTTTTCCATGCTGAAAGTAGAGAAGATGACATTTCATCATCTATCATGAGTCACAAAGTGCATGCTTCACAGTGAACTGGTCATCAGTTTTTCTATATCAAAGAGACCGACTGTAATGATTGTGGATTACAAAATTTTACCCAATGTAATAAATTTAATGGGTGTTCTACACATATATATACATGCTTTGTAGACACTAGATGCTCCCTCACTTGAAGGACAATTAACACTCAATTTTTTGTTCCTTGTCACTTCCACTGTGGCTGCTTAGATACCACATGCCTTGTTATTAAGAGCATTGTTTTACTCTCATAAATCAAAAAATCATTGGAGTAATTTTGTTTTGTTATGCGAGGTCTTCTCATGTTTAATGGATCTCAGTATAAGCCGTAAATTCACATTGCGATATAAACTTGCCTTGAAATTCGATTTTCTGGATTGCAGAAGCATAGCCATTTTGCAAATATGAGGGGTGTCCCAAAAGTTCTGACCAATTTTTTTGGCAGACCTCTCTTTGAAATAGCTACATGAAATTTTCACAGAATAAATTTCAGGTATTTGACCATCTATTGTGAAAAAATCAAGACTGCGAGAAGTGTTTAAGTTACTGTTCTGTTACCATGGTTACAAGAGGTCAGTGCACCCAGTGCAGCTCAATTTCCCGGACGAAATTCAGCAAATTAGCTTTGTTAAAAGTCAGAGAATTTATAGCGAAAAAGCAAATAATTGCAAGAAAATATATTTTCTGATAAGCTTGCAGTCTTTCAAGATATCTTCCATTAGATTATAAACATTTATTATATTTCAACCTGATCAGCTGAGGCAATTACCAAAGGTTTCTTCCAGCAGTTGCCCAACAGTGCTTGTCACTGCTTGAGACGGTTTGGCTGAAACAATCTGTTCTCAAGAGGCAGTGCTCAAGAACCTTAGGTTCAAAACTCAATCTCATCTGCTTAAATTACCAGATTTGGCCTTCTGTAACTATGCGTGATACTAAAATACTACAGGGTGGGTAAGAGAAAACTGGAAAATTGCGACAGATGCAGAACTTATTTATTTTCAACCATTTCAACTGAACACAGAACAATGATTTTTGCAAATGAGCAAGTTTAGACAATAGACAACATTTTAATCTATGTGACAACCATTTTCTGCAATCACGGCCTCAACACGCTTCCAAAAACTTTTACAACTGTTTGTCACAACGTCAGCTGACATCTTGCCCCACTCTCTTTATATGGCTTCGTTCAGAGAGTCAACATTAGCGTGAGGGTTTCAATTGGTGGCCTTCTCCAAAACGCCCAAGGTTGCGTAGTACTGAGGGTTAAGGTCTGGGCTTGAGGACGGCCAGAAATCTGGAGTATGGAGGGCAATTACAAAATTCCCGATCCTCTTTGTCTTCCCACGGCTGCCAGGCTTCCTCTGCAACCCTTTCCCACTGGCTACGGATTGTTTGATGGCATATACAGTGCTCAGTGACACACCAACAATGTCAGAAATGGTCCGAGGCTTCACTTGGGCAGACAGGACAACTGCCACCATTTTCCTTTTCTGCTCCTGGGTTGCAATTTCTTGTCCCAGTATTGCAAGATTGACCTGACTTGTGGCTGATTAACCACTTTTTGTTGTGTTGTTGGTTTCATAACATTCCGTTAATCTGTTCGCGCTATACCATATCTTAAAGATCATTCCAGATTTCCCTTACCCACCCTGTAGTTCAAAAATTAAAGAAATAATAGTCATAACGAGAAATGAAGCAGTTGCCACATACACTGAAATTCCACAATTTAGGAACAGTCCAGTTTGGAGCACCCAGGTGATCGCCTCAGCACATGGGTTGAACTGATTCACAGTGACTTTAAATGTAAATGAAAAACTTTGAGGTACTGTTAGGTTTCCAAGTAATATTTTTCATGATCATCCATTGCATATTTACAGTGAATTCCTTGGTTATTTACTAGCCTAGACACTTGGATTTGGCCTAAAAAATTGAGCTGCGCTGGGTGCACTGACCTTCTGTTTCCATGGCAGCAGACAAGTTATTTATAATGTTCAAACAGGTACCATATTTTCAAAATGGATAGTAAAATACCTGAATTTGATTCTGTGAAAATTTCATACAGCTGCTTCAAATAGAAAATTGGTCAGAACTTTTGGGACACCCCTCGTAACATGCAGATTATTATGCACATATAAATGCACAATTACTTCCCTATTCATGACAAATCTGCCCCGCTACATGCAAAAGTTGACCTTGTACATCTCACTTTTATTTGATAATGTTGCGGTATGCAAATAGTTTTCTCTATTCCAGCATTTGCACATTGTGAAGAAATACATGTGTAAATTCTCTCAGTCATGCACTGTGATGCAGGCATGAAATTCGTGGTGAGCCTTCCACAATGATACAGCTCAGGGCAGCCATAGAATGACGCCCTTTACTTGGGCAGAGACAAGGGGACCATTGCTCAAGGTTCCCATGCTGTACGATTCTCCAGTGTTGGTGACCACCATATGATGATGATTGATGAGAAAACTGGGAGTCTGGCAGTAGAGTCCCATTATATAGATACACTGAATCATTTTGCAGACCCTTATGGAAAATGTTTGTTAATGACCAGTATTTCCGCTCTTCAAATAATTATATTATAGTCAACTGGACTTTGGTCAAGAGGTCACAAAGGTTCATGGACAATGAAAGCACCTACAGTATAGTTCAGTCAAAAGCGTGTCTCCAGGAAATTATTAAAAATGTTTTTTGATATAATCAATTTGACTGATTCTAATACATATGTACATCATCATTTATCAGGACCAGATGCAAAGATGGACAACTTCCTTATTGGTCAAAACAACATGTCACATAATTGGGTTAAATTATTCTGTTTTATTTCTGCCAATTATATCAGATTTATATTCAGTTTGGCATTGAACAAGTGAAGAAATATTTTCAGAAATATGTTAATCATTACTGAAAAAAAAAATTGATATAATATTATTTGTTACTAGAAAACCCCACTGATGACACAGCAGCCGCAGAGAGGGGGAGGGGTTTGGGTGTTCTAACCCACCTCTCCCTAGGACCCTGTTAATTTTAATGTAAAAATGAAAATCACAACAATTTTACTGTATTTTCATGTACATTCAAACTCCGTCATTTGATGGATCCGCCCCTGCACAAAGAGAGATGCAGCAAGATCAACCCCTAGGGCTTGTTGATTTAAATGTAAACAAACAAAGTTCGAAGAAGGTATTGTTGTCATTTTGGTCAAATGTTGTCTGTCCGCCGAGTGGGTGTCCGGACGTCCAGGCGGTCAGGTGTTCGGGCGGTTGGGCGGCTGGCGGATAGATCATTTCCGAGCCAGGAATCAGCCCCTATGGCATGTACATGATTGAAATTTAGTACACATATTGACTACATGGTCGAGTTAGGCCTTTTGAAGGTCTGACTGATGATGGATATTTTATACTTTACGAATAATTGAAAAAAATATATAAAAAATTAATTTTTTCTTTTCGGGCCAGGATTCAGCTACTATTGTATGTACATGGATGAAACTTGGTACAATGGTACATATATTGTCTATATGGCCTAGTTGTACCTTTTGATGGTCTGATTGATGGATATTCTACACTTTTTTAATTATTGAGAAAAAACAACAACATTTATTTGAAAACAGGCCAGGACCTGGCCCCTGTCGCATATACATGGATGAAATTTGGTAGACAAATTGCCAATATGGCCTATAGTTGTGCCTTTTGATGGTCTGATTGACGGATATTTTATACTTTTGGAATTATTGAGAAAAATATAAAAATATAATTATTTTTTGTTTCTGGCACATGAATCGCCTACTGTTGTATGTAAATGGATGCGATTCAGTAAGCATATTGCCTATATGGTCTTATACTAGCAAGTTTGTTCACACATCACCATTATTTTGTGATTGTGTCTTTCACTGGTCTGATTGATACATTTTCAATAATCCTTAAAATATGTTGAAAAAATGCATGAAAATATGAAACGGAAATATAATCTTGTCTTTCTAATACCTCAGCTTGGAGACTGAAATATTTTTGCTGCCATATTGGACCTGTGCCCCCTTAGGTGCCCCCCATATAACTCTCCAACTCTAGATAAAATATACATTTAGTAAAGTCGGTACCCCCCCCCCCCCAGAGAATCACGTGCCCCCCATGCAGGTACCCCCCCCCCCTGCTCGAGAGCCTCCAGTTACGCCACTGAAAATCAAATAGACCCAATATAAACAACAGTGATAGAAATCTTGTTGATTTGCCAAATTGGTCACATACATTCTTAGTCCAGCATATTCTATTCATACTTAAATGACCAAGAAGGCATTTATATAAATTTTTATATAATTGTGGGGGGGGGGGGGCGAACGACATTTGCCCAAATTTTGCAGTCCAAATTTTATACCATGTCCAAAATAAATTACTAGGAAATCCCTGATTTTCAATAATATTTATTTGATCATCTGCCCGAATTTTTAGCCTCCGTGCCCAAATTTGGCCTTTTCTCAAAGGTTTGGTCAATTTGCCCCCACTGCCCCCCCCCTTCCGGTACGCCTCTTTTTGATGAGTAATGAGGAAAACAAAAATGGGGGCATGAAATATTCGGCCAGGAAATTTGCTCACCAAAAATGTTTGCACCTCCGGGACTGACACCCATTTTGGTCAAGTTTCTGAACATTGAAGTTGTTCATTTTCCGGATTCTGTTGGTCCAAACTTTATGATATCAGATGCTCACTGGGATCTATTTGAAGCAAAATGTGACTTTATTCTAAAATAAAAATGGGACATGAAATGTTTGAGATGAAAAACAAGAATGCCAGAAGAAAACATAGGAAACAATGGCGGTCAGACATAAAAGATCAAATATTATTTGTGTGACAAAATTTAAAAAGAGTTAATATAATTAAATTTTGAATATATAACTACTAAGTTGCATCTATAAAGTAGGGCCTAATGATACCCTTTCTTTGAGATGAAAAGGACACACTTTGGCCCCTCATGCCTCGGGACAAGTAATGAGCAAGAGGGAAAACTGCCCCCCTTGTCAACCTGATCTGGCACCCATGGTGCAAAACTTATATACATGGGATAATGAATGAGTTAAAAGTCCATTGCCTGACTACATAAACATGCTGTTAGGCCCATAGAACGTAATGTGTAGAGTCAAGGAGGATATATCCGTCAAGGAGGGTGAATCCATCCACCCATTGATATGAGGATTTAAATAGGCGTATGTCTGTTACATTTGTGTGAGTTTTATAAGCAAGAGAAACTCGTTTTTGACTACCTTTGTCGTTTTTGTGTGTTTTCAGCAATAAATTAATATTTCAGGTCAACTTCACCCTTACCAGACTAGGCATTTCCAACTAAACAATTTACATGTTTTATGGACATAAATGGGCTTCCAGGTAGTAAGCTGGGGATGCACATAAATGTCACTTCAGTCCGGTAAGGACAAAATATAATCAAATTCTGTGACATCATCACAGCCATTTTTAGACTCTCAGAAGTGGGACTTAATAAGGTTGTAGGCCTATTTTTGTTAGCAAACAAATGTATTAAAAAATAAAAATCAATGAATGAGATGTAAAATTGAACTATTCTTGCAGGTTTTGTAAAATTGTGACACATTTGAAGGAAATACCATTGAAATTAAATCGGACGGAATTACCATCAATGTTTCAGAAGTGGCTAGATTTATGGTTTGTAAATCTGTCTACCCACATAATATTAACTTTTATGGTACTTTTATGACTTTCGATCAATTGGTCAATTGAAATTATTCGAAGTAAACTTAACCCCTATTATTTAATTATTCTTTCATAAGTGTAATCGGTGAATCGTTATTTTGAAATCGACATAAAAACATTTGTTTTCCTTAGAAAATTTCAAAACTGAAAAAATAACAAGATATTGATAGGTGTGGGCTGCACTGTGCCCTCTGGACGGATTTACCATCCTTGCTGGATGTATTTACCAACAAGGTGGACGGATTTAGATGCTCTGACCTTTCATGTTTGTTGCCATGGTTTCAGTAAAATTATTTCAACATTTTTCGAATGCTGATGATAGTACGGAATATACCCTTTCTAATGGACTAATTTTTATTTTTTGCGCCTACAGGGTGGGTAAGAGAAAACTGGAAAATTGCGACAGATGCAGAACTTATTTATTTTCAACCATTTCAACTGAACACAGAACAATGATTTTTGCAAATGAGCAAGTTTAGACAATAGACAACATTTTAATCTATGTGACAACCATTTTCTGCAATCACGGCCTCAACACGCTTCCAAAAACTTTTACAACTGTTTGTCACAACGTCAGCTGACATCTTGCCCCACTCTCTTTATATGGCTTCGTTCAGAGAGTCAACATTAGCGTGAGGGTTTCAATTGGTGGCCTTCTCCAAAACGCCCAAGGTTGCGTAGTACTGAGGGTTAAGGTCTGGGCTTGAGGACGGCCAGAAATCTGGAGTATGGAGGGCAATTACAAAATTCCCGATCCTCTTTGTCTTCCCACGGCTGCCAGGCTTCCTCTGCAACCCTTTCCCACTGGCTACGGATTGTTTGATGGCATATACAGTGCTCAGTGACACACCAACAATGTCAGAAATGGTCCGAGGCTTCACTTGGGCAGACAGGACAACTGCCACCATTTTCCTTTTCTGCTCCTGGGTTGCAATTTCTTGTCCCAGTATTGCAAGATTGACCTGACTTGTGGCTGATTAACCACTTTTTGTTGTGTTGTTGGTTTCATAACATTCCGTTAATCTGTTCGCGCTATACCATATCTTAAAGATCATTCCAGATTTCCCTTACCCACCCTGTATTACTATTTTCCTAGAACTGTGTTATTATCACATCGTTTAAGTAGAACACAAAAATTGTCATGTAAGCTATTTGATATAATTGGCAAAACTGTGTTTTAGCCCATGCATACATAATCTTTATCAATATTTCCTTATTTAAATTTGGTTGTATCATTACTTTGGATCACCACTACAGCAACAAAACCATGGATGATGGATGTATAAAAAGTTTATCCTGAATATTTACCTTTCATATTGAAGTTTTTAAAATTATCAGCATGGCAAATTTGGATAAGATTGGTTTTCTGGGAACAGTGATTGTTTTACTGCAATCGCTTTTCATCGATGTTCAAGCTTTAAACTTATGTTCTTGGAGTAAGTTTTCAAAGTTTATTATTTTTAAATTTTGTATTGTTTCACTACTATTTTGTGAAATGTTAGTATATGAAAATTTTGTTCTCTCAACTTTATGCATGTTACAGTTAAAGTCAAAAGGACCGATTTGCATTCAGGTTGACACGCATAAAATGAGTGACTGCTATTGGTTGAGACTTGAGAGACCCTGTTTCACTCTGCGCAGCTTTATACTTTAGCATGACATATATAGTTTTTCAGGCAACTAGAAGATGTCTTGGGCTGTTACAGTTATGAGCGTAATTATTCACACAGTGTACTGTTGTGTTTGCAAATGTGTTTTATTCAAGATGTAGAGGGAACTAGGGCACATTGGGACGCTTTAAACATCTACTAATTTTGCTGCTTGCTGGAAGCACTGTAGAACTCAGAAGTTTGCATGAGTATCTTCAATACTATTGAACTTAAATGCAAGGCATAATAAACTAGACTGCACCTACCCTTTTGCAGCCAGACAGCAAAATGTGAGTCGTAAAAATGAATCTCCCGATGTGCCTCGGCGTGGCACATTGCGACATCAATAAAAAAACCGTTTTAACACTCCATGTGCAATAGATATTACATATAAGTAGTGCCAATAGTTAATAACTTAAAACAGTTTTAAACATTTAACATAAACTGACCTGGGTGCGGACATCCATGTAAGTAACAAACAGTGCTTTGCGATAAATTTGTTCACAGAGCATGGTAATCCACTATACCTCTATTCATTGTGGCCTGAATCCCTGTTGTGTGCTGTCCCAGGTCATTCAGTTGACTTGGACACTTAAATTCTGCCATATTAAGTGCATCCCAATGTGCCCAGAATTCACTGTCCAAATGAGCCCCGATATGACTTATACACCAAAACGCTAATTTCTCAGGCACCAGTGAGTGTGTATATCACGATAGCAATTCATAACTGTTTGTTACAATATATAAAATTCATACAAGCACTGAGAAAGCCTCATTGTTCATGGTTTGTCCACAGAATGGTTCGAATTGAACATGTCCATGTTTACTTTAGTAGTAGGAAACCAAATTTTGCATGCCGTACTTCTGCATGTGGCTGTAATTTGTCTATGAAACCATGGAAACATCCGGATGTGAAATTACAAGATATGATGGCATTACCATATCATATACCTTGTCAGGATCCAAGAAAACCCCACCGCCCCACAGTGCCCCGTGTCCCAATGTGCCCTGGTTCCTCCTATGTATTGATGCCAGAAGAAAAATTTCTCTTAAATTCATTGGAATCTACAGAAAACAATTTATCAAAAATATAGAGTGATTGATAAAAAACATTTTGAAAATTTTATTTGAACCATTTGTAATTGTGTTTATAATTATAAACTTGAAAAAAAAGGATAAATGAATATAGACTGCTAATGTAAATTGATTCCGTAAAAAAAAGGACACTGAGGTTACATTATCAACTTTTTCTTGAAAATCTTTCGGTGTTCTTGCCACCGATGCCTATTTCAAAGATGAAGTTCTAAAACTTTGTTGAAAAATTTGTCTTATTACCGATTCGCATCACAGACAACATTAACAACTGGGTGTGGTAGCTGTTTTTTTGTTGATAATGTTACTGCTTTTGCATCCGTCCTCTTCATTGTGTTACATTAGCAAATTTTTTTAATGAAAATAATGTTAAAGAACACCATTAGCTATAGAATTTTTTTCTGTAGTGAAAGCCAGGTCTCACAGGAACAGGCCTGGGGTGGTACCCTGCTGTTTTCATTTGCAATGCAGTTAGGATCAGCATAAAATATTCTGTCCTTGATCATTTATTGATGTCATGTTAGCATCAGTCCAGACATAAATGAATTTTAGCTACTCTGATATACCAACCCAACAGAAAAAAAAGCTTCAGTCATAGTTTTATTTAGTAGATTGACAAACAAACATTGAGATAACAAATGTTTTGTCCTGCCAGCCATCCTTAAAAAAATTGCCTGAAGAAGATCTGAGAATCTAATATTCAATTATGTTGGGCCTTATGTTGGAAGATCAGGATTGTGCTTGTGTAACGTATGTCCAAATGTTGCATTAACACTACACAATTTCCTTTGTTTTATAGATTTTTAAATTTACAGCCAAGCCTATTGAGCAAGTTGTGTAATCCACGGTAAATTATATTTGCTATATCAAATAGTAGCACGATGACTTTTATTGATGAATTTGAAGGAATGAAATAAAATTCTGAAAGCTCTCATACGTCCTTCAGACCGGGAAGAGAAAATAAGGGATTTGTATGCATATATATTAAACAGATGGACTTTCAATGTATGTAATACCTTTTCTCATACATTTTTTTGGACTTAACTAAGTAAAACTGAAAATAGCAGAAATATTTTGGAAACTGTAAGTGGAATTTGAATTAAACTGTGTTACATTAGCACAATGAATTTGCTATAGAAGACGCAGGAAAATTGTATAAAATTTAATATATATTCACCTGAAAATCACAGTTCATCAAAATAAATAGTATTTTGCATAAATTGGATCATACCATAGTCTTCTAACTCGGATTTTGATTTTTAAGTCATTTTGCAGCTTTATGTGAAATCTTCCCAGACATCTCTTCGAACAGTCCATCATGGTTTTATTTATGCAACCGACTGTGTCTGTTGAAAATAACAAGAAGTCACAATAGGTTTTTTTACCATGGGAATGGGTTTCTGCTACATTTTTCATCCAATCTTTATCTGCTTTATCCTGCAGCAAGCCATAGTTACTTTATTGATATCTTGACTTCAAATTTGGCAATAAAATAACCCAAAATTGTATAGTTTCTTATATTGGCTTATAAAGTAACAACATTGAAACACTGCAAACAACAACAGAAACCGTGAAAACAACTTTAATTCCATTCATAAACACAAATTAATTTTCTATTGAATCCGATTACAGTCTGTCACTTTGATAAAGAAAAAATGAGGACCAGTTCACTGTGAAACATGTACTTTGTGACTCATGATAGTTGATGAAGTGTCATCTTCTCTACTTTCAACATGGGAAATATAGAGGCTGTTTGATTAGTCATGATCAAGAGAAGGCCATTTGACTTATCATAACTTATTTTAGAGTGAAAAGCAGATGCATGATCCTTTTGTTTGGCTGTCACCAACAAGCGGGATAAGTCTTCTTAAATCAAATTAACATTGAATGAATTGGGTATGTTCATGACAAGTCATGTGCATGATGACAAGCAAAATGCCATTTTCACATTTCAACAGTCCAATTGTTTTCTATATCGAAGTGACAGACTGTAACACTTCACAATGTGTGAAAAAGTCAACTGTAACGAGAATTCCTGTGAATCAGATTGGCAGTATTTCTGCAGGGAAACCAAATGTGTATTTTTTTCAGTTTGGTGATGTCATATACAGTCTATAGCAAATGAAAAAAAAAACATTCCAAATGTTGTTTATTTCAGAAGAAAGGCCAGATGAAATTCACTCACCTGTATGGAAATATGAAGGTGAAGATGTGACAATCGCATGCCCAGCCCCAGGATTCACGTCAGAACCTCAATTTTCTTTCACTTGGTATAAACAAGATTACAGCTGCTCACGAATGGATTACTTATCTTGGCTAGCTAAATACTCGCAATATACAGGTAGACATTCTCACTATTCATCATTGTTATATTGTATCAATTCATTATAGAAGCTTGATTATCAATAGCATAATGTAGAATTTTGGGGTTTCCAGTCCATTTTCTTACAATAATACCAGAATTTACAGATGATTTCATAATTGAGTGGTAGATAATATATCATTTTTCCAGCAATTTTCATTGGTTGAGAGAAGGTATGACACCTTTTGTCTGAATGCATGCATAGTGTTGGACTAAGAGAAGGTGTGCAGTGCACTGAACATGTGTGAAACGCAAACAGAAACTGTCACTTGAAACTGCTGAAATTAGTCCAAGTTTTTCCCACCAGCAGGCGGCCAAGCGGCGTCTGCCACACGGGTGTCCGCTTTTTTTCTGGATCACCACACCAAAATTATTACTCATACATCTTTCATATTTGGAACATAATCGCATCTTATAACCTTGTTTTACCTTAGGGTCTATTATTTTCATGATCTTTACACATTTTTTAAAATTATGGAAAATGTGAAAAATGTCTTTTTTTTCGAAAGAAACAGTTTTACCTATGGTCAAGAGAATTTACCATGTAATGTGTTAAATACCCTAGATGTGTCTTTTGGGGGGTTAAATGCTCTGACAAAAATGTATTACAGCAAATTTAGCAAAAAATTGAAAAAAAATTTTCTTTCTACACTGCATTATTCCACCAATTTTTGGGTCAGACATATGAAATTTATTGTTTAGATGTATAAAATATAGCTCTTCAAACGCTTGAATCAGTTTGAGGGTACATTTTATGAATTTTTTCTTTAAACCAAAATACTGAAAAAATTTAGGATTTTTACAATTTTCTGGATTTTGTTCTCTCACACCAAAAATGGTAATAACTATATTTTATTTCAATTGGTATAAGGCAAACGGTGTTACAGTATACAAATATTGACTGGTGATGAGGGCAACAGTTCAATCTGTTTGACCCGAGGGAGTGATAGTCACCTACTGTTGGACGAGGCCGCAGGCTGAGGGCAACAGTAGTTGACTATAACTCACGAGGGTCAAACAGGTTGAACTTTTGCCCGAATACACCAGTCAATAATTTTTTTATAACACCTCCTCCAAAGAGCAAGAACAAAAAAAAAATGTTTAGAAAATTTTTTTTTTCATGATATTTTTTTATTTATGGATGATTTCATATTTATAGACATAAGGACCGATTTGATTATTTTTTTCTAAACATGTTTTCAATAGGGAAAAATGACATCAAAAAACTTTTTATTTTTTTTATTTTTTTTTTTTTGGAATTTTTTTTTTTTAGATTTTTTTTTTTGGATGAGGGCATGGACTGTTGACCAGTCAACAGTTCCATGAACTGTTGACTGGGCAACAGTTCCTTTGCTGGGTCATCAGTCATTTCTGACTCATGTCATGTGACGTCACTTTAGCCAATCAGAGAAGAGCTTACATCAGTGACGTGTTATAATTAAACTTATCAACAAGACTTTTTTATGACCATTATGTGGTTGGTTCAATTTGTTAGGTCGACAAAACACGTTCAAAATGCACTAAGATATCAAAATATCAACTTCCTGACCATTTCATTTCTAATAAAGTCATGGCAAGCTGTTGAATGTGAACAAAATTAGTAAGACCTGAATGAGATACATGGTTTTCGTGCATATATTTTTTATATCATCAGATATTTATATGTAAAAAGACAGAAATTGCTAAAAATAGGCTAAAAACTTTAGACATTTGAATATTCACATTTCAGTCAATTTTGGATCTTTGTTACTCAAAGTGCCATACACCAAGTCCCAAGTGCACTATTTTTATCGCATTCTTGTTCAGAATTTATGTGGTTAAACATAAATTATATAAATACATATTATATGTTGTATTGTGACCTTGCTGTGGGATATGGAATATATTCCCCCATATAAATTTATATCACTTCATACACAAATTTTGAAATTGGTACATTGGAAATTAACATGATTAAAAATAAGATATGTTAAATTACATAGTCTTTAGTGAACACAGAGTAAATGTAGAAATATATCATCAAAGAACTTTCTCAGTAAGTCCTTCTCTCAAATCATTGACTGCTTGAAATTGAATACAGCACAAGTCATTTGCACTGCATTTGTCTTTCACCTTCACTTTCAAAGTTTTCAGTGTTGATCTCAGCTTTGAAGGTAACTTGAACAATCCTCGCATCATAGCATGCGAGGGCTTGGACGGGACCCTACTGAAAAACTTGGGGCTGATAGTTCAGACATGTTTTGTGTCAATTTACAGCTTACCTACATTGTTCACACTCAGTGGGGTTGAAGTCCATAAGGTTAGGTGTACATTCGCATCAAGTTCCGAATTTTAGAGCCATTATACACTTTATTAGCCCACATTTCCACTCGAGAAATGCAATCCACACAAACAGCATGTTGACAAGTGGTTGTAGCAGTGGCGTAACTGAGGGGTCTAGAATGGGGGGGCACCTGGGAGGGGCACGCGATTTTCTGGGGGGGCACCCACTATACTAATTGTATATTTTAGCCAGAGTTGGAAAGTTCATATGGGGGGGCACCTGGGGGGGCACAGGTCAAATATGGGGGGGCCTGTGCGCCCCCATAGGGACGCCACTGGGTTGTAGTTAGTTGTTCTCCCTGGACTCCAATGGAGGGAGGGAGGGGCCACTGCCCACTGTCTTGAAAGACTGGCCCTTGTCTGCAGTAGTTGACTCGGTGCAGGGGCGTAGCCAGGGGGGGGGGGTTTGTTCCAGATGACCCTGATGAGGCCCAGAGTTTTTGCAACTTTTTTTTTACTTTGGATTTTATACTGTCAAGTTGGAAGAAAGTGTGTGAAACTCTTATCCTTGGGTTGTTTGCATAATCGAAGACAGCACTGGAGATTCCTATAGGCCCACCAATAACATAGTTCTCCATTATAGTATCAGCCCCTATGAATATATGTGATTTTCTGGAATCTAAATATATTGATTTAAAAGCTTTATCATAGACTTGTGGGTTTAAAATGATCCAAAATTCTCCAATTGGCAAATATGCAACCTATTATGGTTTGTCTTTTGGCAAAATGTAAGGATGCACAAATAGTGTCATTGTCTAATAAATTAATAATAATAAACAAATTTAAGCTGACAACTTAGGGAGTTCTATTTTAATAAATAATTTCTTGCTCAGTTTTGGTGAATTAAATAAATACTTTTTGACCATTCTTCAAATAAATAGTTATTGCTTGGGGCATTTCTTCACAAAGTGTTGCATGATTTTTGGATGAATATTTGGGGTCTTTGACTTTGAGTGCTTGAAATAAATAATAATTACTGCCACGCTACTGTGAATAAATAATTTCCCTTATAAATGTCAGAATATGGGAACCTTTGAAATAGATCGCCTCTCCTATGACAATGCCGAGGAAAACTCCAAGCCCCCCTGTATATTAAATGGTTGCCATGTTGGGTCAGACATATAGTACGACACATATAGGCCTACTACGCAGGAGTGCCAATTAAGAAAAAATTGTTGCATTTTTTTTTACAACCAAAAATGAAATATATATATGTACCAACATTTCAAATAGTTATATGTCTAATTTTCTATCTTTTTTATCTATATCTTTTATCCTTTATACTGTGTTTATGTCCTTCGTCTCTTTTTGTCATTTTCACAATTTTTGCCATTCTTAGATGGCACGTGCCCAGCCCCCACCTAGACTACGCTACTTGGCTCCTCCCTACCAAATAGTCGAGATCAAATAAATTCCAAAAATTTCACACACATTTAGGATCATGCAGAGACCACTTGCATAAATGGAACTTAATTAAAATTTAGTCACAAATATGCCAACTTTTCTGTCTGCACTACACATGCTACACATTGATTTAAAACGCAGGACACCCAGTACATGTAGTTGTGCATGCAGTCCTGCTGAAATGCGTAAGAGGATGGATGGATGATTGGGCTTTACATTGTGTATTTATGCACACAGAAGGCTCATTAGGACAGGACACAGTAATGAGGCAAAGGATGATTGAGACAGCCGTCCAACAAAGCCCCAGGTGACCCGGCAAGAGATGGATTCCCAGCACAGTACCACTAGACCAACTTAATGAGATGTAAGATGAAACTGCCAACCAGCACAGGTGCAGGTGACCTAATCACAGCTGGAAATGAACTCAGGACTCAGTAATTCCCAGCCAATAGCAGGGTGCCCATCGAACATCACACAAAATATAGGAATTTTTTACTGTAAAATATAGGAGGTTTTCGACTATTCTAATAACACAATATAGGAAATATTTGACTGCAAGACCATCGGCAAATCACAGGATTGCTTCCACCATAAGTCGAAAACTTCATGTCACGGACAAAATTGTGTCTAAAAATTCATATATCTCGGAGGAAAGGACACTTAAACTTTGTATCGCAGACAAAAACGTGCATATACATGCGAAATATCTTGAAAACTTGAATAATATAGGAATTTTTTCAAATTATAGGAAATTATAGGAGGCCTTAAAAATTATAGGAATTATAGGAAATATAGGAGGAGTGGGCACCCTGCAATAGTGACATACAGACCAAGATAACAAAGCACAGACATTTTACAGCTCATACTAGCCTGTACAAAACATACAACAATCACATGTATTGAAGAACTGAGCCTACCAACACAAGAGCCTTTAACCACTAAAGCTCATGGACAACCAAAGAGAGAGCGTCATTTTGGAGGAAAAAAGATTAGGGTAAATCAAAGGGTAAATGCAAACATACATTTCGATTAGGTTTATTTTTATGATAAAATTCTGAAATATAATAACGTCAATATCTATCAAATTCATTATACACATAACAATTAAATTATCATTTAAGAATTATAATAATATGTGTGCTTACAAAATAGAGACAAGATTAGATTTTTACCAAGGTATGTGCCAACAACAGCCAGCTCACAGGAGGCTAACATACCTGTGAAAACAATACACATACAAGCACAGACAAAAGATTAATACATCAATTTAAAACTGTGGTCAAATGATTCTGAAGCATCCATACAGTAATATTTGAAAGGAATATCTTAAATTAATTAAAGATGTTTTTTCTCATAAGAATTAAACAGAAATTCAGCAGTTTAAACTAAACTACATCTCTGGACATGAGTAATTTGAATTTCAGATAATTATATAAATTAACAAAATTTTCATTATTAAACACTTATGGCTTCAATATAAAACAATTCAGAATTGTTTGTTCATTGGACCATATAACAAAAAGTAAGACTCGTCCTCGATTACACTTTCATTACAGTAATTACATAACCTAACCTTATACAGGTAAGCTATATTATTAAAACGACCAAATGAAAGAGACAAATTAAGTCACAATAAATAGGCCCACCACTAATAAACTGAGCAATAATTGACCTATCACCTATGACCTTTATTACTTATTATATGTAATTTTCTAATTGAAAATGATCAATTCAGCAGAGGTGCTGTATTTCACGTCCTCGCACACATGCATTTTTGAGACACTCTAGTTCAGTCCTGCTGAGTTCTGCAGGGCGCAGACCTGACAGGCAGCAGCACGAGCTTGATAGGCAGTTTATCTACTGACCTAGAAGCCAATTCGATACCCAATTCCACATGAATTTCATCAGTCTGCACTCTGCAGCTCGCCTGCTTTACAGCAGACTGGCTTGTCAGTAAGCCTTTTGTATATTGAATGAAATTCAGAGTCAGAAAACATTTTCTGGCGTATTCTAAACACTACCTTGATCGAATTGTTTTAGAGGTGAAATCAAATCTACCGATAGCTTTGTCTTGTCAAAAGTGTTTACATAATTACGAAATCTTCACATTTTACAACAAATCCTTGAATTATCCTTCTTTAGACATACTTAATGAATTTAGTGATTTAGTGAATTTAGTGAATTACTGAACGCAGGTGTTGCCACCTCTATGTTCAGATCAAGTTAGTACATGATAATTACGCAAGCACATGTAACACAAATAATCCAAGAATATGTACAAAGATCCACCTCCAAAGTTATTTACAGTCCTGAGACACCATGTGGATAGTGTTTTATATACATTATGTACATAGGGAAGTATGGATAGCCAGTGGTGGCTGCTCATGCTACCTTCACTGGAATATCCTCAGGACGGAATGTAGAAAGACTATACTTTATATCCTATATTGCAGGTAATACTGATAATCCAGGTAATACTGATAGTCCAGGTAATACTGATAATCCAGGTAGTACTGGTGATTGGCGGAGGTCATTTTTATCACAGATCAGGGTATTCCAGACATTTCAGAATGATTTAGGATTTGGTAAAATTAATCCGGCGCTTTCCTCATGACGGTGTCAATAGAATTACAGGAAGAAGCGACTCTATCTCTCGTGGCGAAGTTGAGAGACGTTGGCTACTCAGGCTGCCATCGTCTCTCGCGAGTTTCGTTGACTAGGAGGTTGTCAGTTGAAGAGAGGGTCATATTTCATGGGGTGTTGATTCCAATGGCTGTCCAGGCGATTTTTAAAACTATTTATACTCTTGGCAGACACCACAGATTCAGGCAAGCTGTTCCATGTCGCAACCGTTCTGTTCTTGAAGGCGAACTTCCTAATGTCTAGCCTGGACCTCTCCTGAAACAGCTTCAATGAGTGTCCTCTCGAGGTCCTAGGAGCTCTCTGGAATGTCAGGGAGACTTCAGGGTCATAAAAACCTTTCAATATTTTAAAGA
Source organism: Platynereis dumerilii (assembly GCA_026936325.1). NCBI lineage: Eukaryota > Metazoa > Annelida > Polychaeta > Phyllodocida > Nereididae > Platynereis > Platynereis dumerilii. The sequence goes on from JAPTHN010000014.1 coordinate 3,648,633, forward strand.
CTTCTACCATGTCCCCGCGCATCCTCCGGAATCTGAGTGTGGGAAGGTTAAGATGTCTGAGCCTTTCAGGGTATGTGAGATTTTGGAAGCCGTTAATTTGTCTTGTAGCGAACCTTTGGACGCTTTCGATCTTCTTGATTTCGCCCATGTGATAAGGGTTCCAGAGACTCTGTCCATATTCTAGGGTGGATCTGACAATGGCCTTGTAGAGGGGGATGAAAGTTGTGGCATTTAGGTGCTGTATTGATCGGCGGATGACCCCCATATTCCTATTGGCTTTCTGGATGATGCTATTTATATGGTTGCCGAAGGTGAGCTTGCTGTCAATGATGATGCCCAGGTCTTTCTCCTCATTTTCTAGGGATAGGGGTACAGGCTGGCCAGTTCCAGATTGAAGTGTCAACGGTGATGTTCTTGTGTCAGGGATATTCCGCGAGATGTATAGCCGTTTACATTTGGCAGGATGAAACCTGAGAAGCCAGTTATTTGCCCAGTCTTGGAGAGTGATAAGATCTTGTTGCAGGTGGTCTACCTCACCATCACTGGGAAGTCTGCCGATGTTGTAGAGCTTTGTGTAGTCTGCGAATAGATAAGCCTGAGAAATGAGATGATCGGGCATGTCGTTAATGTATAGGATGAAAAGCACTGGTCCAAGGACCGATCCTTGAGGGATCCCGCTCTTAACTTTTGCCTCTGGTGACATTTTATCATTAACCCGAACCTTTTGTTTGCGGTTGAGCAAAAAATCTTGAAGCCACTTGAGTAAATTGCCACTTATTCCATAGCTAGCTAGTTTGTGTATGAGTCGTCGATGGGGGACACTGTCAAAGGCCTTCTGGAAGTCCATATAGATGGCCTCGATGGGGAGGCCTTGGTCGATGGCATTTGTCCACTCATCTAAGACTTTTAGTAGCTGGAGGATGGTAGACCTGCCGCTGATGAAACCATATTGCCTGTTAGACAGGAGGGAGTTTGTAGATAGGTATTCCATGAGTTGTCCTCTGATCACCCTTTCCATCACTTTACAGACCACACTGGTGAGGCTCACTGGCCTGTAGTTGGTTGGATCTTTCTTTGTGCCCTTCTTAAAGATGGCACATACTTCTGCTTCTTTCCAGTCTTTAGGGATTTTGCCTTGCAGCATGGAGTTCTGGAAAATTTTTGTGAGTGGTTTTGCAACTATTTGACTAGTTTCCTTGAGGACTCTGCAGTGGATCTTGTCTGGGCCTGGAGACAAGCTAATGTGGAGATCGGACAGTTTTTTCTTGACGTTTTCTACGCTGATGGTAATTGTTTCTAGCTGGTGGACAGTACGTTTCTCTATCTCCGGGAGAGTCCCTTGCGGTTCGTCGACAAAGACAGACGAAAAGAAATCATTTAGTGTTATTGCCTTCTCCAGATCAGTTCTTGCCATTGTATTTCCAACTTGGAGTTCAGGTATAGACGATTTGACCTTGGTGGACTTGTTGACGTGGCGCCAAAATCTTTTTGGGTTAGTTTTGACTGTTTTCGCAATCTCCCTTTCTTGATCTCTTTTAATTCTTCTGATGCTGTTCTTTATCTGATTCCTCAGTCGAGTGTAATGTAGACGTTTATCTTCAGAGCGTGTTTCCATGAAGCGTCTCCATGCTCTATTCTTTTGTCTGATTTTACGTGCTAAGTCTTCTCCGATCGGCATTGCAAACTTCTTGCTGTTGTTGGATACGATCCGATGTGGGATGTTATCGTCTTGAGCCTTATGGTAGATGTCGAGGAAGATTTTCCATTGTTCTTCAATGTCTCCTTGATGGGGATCAAGAAGAGAATCCCAGTCTTGATCTAGCTGGTTTGCTAACTCAATGAATTTGCCCCGGTCGAAGAAGTACTTGAGTCGGCTGGAGTTGTTGCGGGGTGTAGAGCACTTGAATAGGAAATTGAGAACGCAGTGGTCACTTCTACCAAGAGGGCTGTCGTGAGTTAGGCTGTCAATCATATTTTCCTCATTTGTAAATATTAGGTCCAGAAGTGAGGGTTGATTTGAGCCTCTCTGTCTAGTAGCTGTGTTGACATGCTGCGTCCAATAGAAGGGTGTGATGGCTTCCAGAAAGTTAGAGGAAATGTTATCGGAAGATGTCCACGATGACCAGTTAATACAGGGAAAGTTGAAGTCACCGCACACTAACTTGTGTGAAGCTGGGTAGTTGTGTACTTCCCGGAGAAGATCATTTAGCGCCTGGTTGTTGTCGTCGTTGGAATTTGGGCTCCTATATATTGTGCAAATCAAAAGACTATTTCCGTGGGTCAGGTTGATTTTTACTGCCAGATATTCTTTGAAGTTTGTTGTCAATCTTATTTCTGATGCTCCTAGCGATTCATGTAGATATACAGCAATGCCTCTTCCGTTTGGTTCCCTGGTGATGAGGTTGTTGTATCCAGTAATTTGCAGCTCGGCCTCAGTGAGATGATAGCGGCTGTTTTTGGCCCATATTTCGTTGATCATGATGACATCGACTTTCGTTTCGTTTAAGGATAGCCTTGTTTTTAGTTCAGATAATTTGAGATGTATACTATCAGCGTTGGTCAGCCACATAAGGAGATCATGCCCTGTGAATTTGGTTTGTGGCCTCCGTTTTGTCGATACGTCCAGCTGCTGGGTGCTTACTGTTCTTTCTTGTCTTGCGTGGGTACTCCTGGCATGGGCTGCCTCAGGCTGCCCTCCAAGAGTATCCAAATTGCTTGTTGCTAGGTTGTCTGCGTGTTGTGTGTTGCTATATTGTCTGCATGTTGGTAGATTGCCTGATCTTCTTTGACTTGTACTCCTGGCATGGGCTGCCTCAGGCTGCCCTCCAAGAGTATCCGAGTTGCATGGTGTTAGGTCGTCTGCTTTTCTTTGACTCGCCAAAAACCCGGCTGACCGACCACTTTGTAGGCTTGCGTTGCAGTTGATCTGTTTTTAGCTTCCGTCGCCAGCTGTGTGTACTCCTCTCTTTGAGCTTTGGTGAGGTCGTGGCCCACACTTATGTCTTTGTGAAGGCTGTCCTTAAGTTTTGGAGTGGCTCTCATCAGGGTGTCCTTGTGGTGTTCGTTCTGGAGTTCAACAAGCAGCGGCCTCGGCTTTCCTTCCACTGGCTTCCCTAGTCTGAACATCTTCTTGATTGCAGTCAGGTCAATGTTGCCGTTGAGGAATTTCAGAATCTCCATGCATTTGTCCTTGTCATCAGTTGCCTTTTCCTCTTGTGTTTCCTTAGTTGATTCTGTCATCTTAAGTAGGATAATGCTGTTCTTTCTTCTCTCTCTGTCGGCCATTTCCGATGCTATAGATCCAAGGAGCTTAGGATCACGTAAGCTTGATGTGACAGTTTTCTCAGTCTGTTCCTTGATAGAAGATTGCATTGCTTCGGATTTGTGCGATTGGCTTATGGCAGCGTCAATCTTTTCCGTTATACTGTTCTCAAGTTGTTGCTGTAGGCCTTTGTGGCTGGATCGCACTGCTTCGTCCACTTTTGTTTCCATGACAGCGTCTGAGTTGTCCACATGGGTCTGTAGTGTGTTGAATTTAGTTTCCAGGTTTTCGATTTTGTTGTTTAGGGCTATGACTTCCAGGTGCAATTTTGATGCACCATATTTGCAGTTGGGGCAATACCAGTGGAATTGATCGAGTTGTTTAACAATTACATTGTATTCCGTTGAGGATATTCCATGACATTGGGCATGAAACTTCCTGTCACATACTGAGCAGTTCAAGGGAAAATCTCTGTCTTTGAATTTCCTTGTGCAGGTGTCGCATGTATCTGCCATTTTTTGGTTTTAAGGGGTGAAGAATTCTTATGATTAGGAATCTTATGATACACTTAGTGCTTAATTGAAAAAGTTCTGGTTCTTAGATAAGGAAGCAAACTAAAGAGTGCTTAATGCATAGGTATGCTGCCAGGCATGGGCTGCTTATGCTGCCCTCCCGACAGCTCTTACCCTTCTACTGGCGTTTAAAGTCCCAGTACTCCAAGTTGTCCGACGACAGGTCGTCTGATTCTTCCGTGTCCTGGAGGTGAGCAGTGGGAGTATATAATCCAAGGTCTCGGAATAGACTTTCGCAGGTTCGCCGATGTAGCTTGTCTACTAGAAATTCATCGGGATGTACTCCGTCGGTGAGATGGTTTTCCTTGAAGATCTTCACCGCTTTTGACTTCTTCTTGTTCTTCCTCTTCTTAACTGACTGGCCAAGCACTTGCCTATGGAGGTCAATGGTGCGGATCCCCAGATTCTTGTTGTCTTCTACTATTTGACTGTTGACAGATCTAATATCTTCCAGAAGCTTCTTCTGTTGTTCCTTCAAGGACAGTAAGGTATATTCTGCTGAAGGGTCAAAGGATTCTAAGTGGTGGCTGTAGTACCTCTTGAGACTTGCAGGAAGAATTGTTGCAATGTTAACTTTGCTGCCGAATAATTTTCTCAGCTGTTCAATCACAGAAAGCACTTTTGCAACTTGGCTGCCCCGATAATAGGACAGAATTTTAACATGGCCTATGGCCTCCCTGGATGTGAAATTACATATACCTCCCTGGATGACGATTTTGTCGTAGTGGGTATGGCTTGACTCTTTCACAGCAATGTGCTTTAGCCTTTGGATTTTTGCACCTTTGACAATTTGCAGTTCGATGTTTACCGGCAGGTTATACTTCTGAATGAAGTCGTCTAGAACGATATCCAGTCCTTCTCCTCTTGAATCGGTGAGAACCAGAACCCTGGCAGGGTTAGAGTTGGTGAAAAACGAATTTTCGAGCGTAGCCATCGTGGGTTTCACGTGTGTGGATTTCCCGCTTCTGCGCCGCCATATTGGATTTAGC